>PITA01000158.1:0-352344 GCA_004023965.1 Spilogale gracilis | reverse complement strand
GACAGAAAACAACAAGTGTTGGAGAGGCTGCGGAGAAAGGGGAACCCTCTTACACTGTTGGTGGGAATGTAAACTGGTGCAGCCGCTTTGGAAAACAGTGTGGAGATTCCTTAAAAAATTAAAGATAGAGCTACCCTATGACCCTTCAATTGCACTACTGGGCATTTACCCCAAAGATACGGATGTAGTGAAAAGAAGGGCCACATGCACCCCAATGTTCATCGCAGCAATGGCCACAATCGCCAAACTGTGGAAAGAGCCAAGGTGCCCATCAACAGATGAATGGATAAAGCAAAATGATAATTTTGATGAGAAGAGTGTTTGAAAATGCTCAGAGCAATACTTAGCAAGGTGAGAGACAAATTCTACAGGATGAGAATGAATAAGAAGAATAACAGAAACCCTGGGAAGGCAAGGAATTTTTACAGACATGAGAATGCTGAGTTGTGTTTGTTTCATCTTGGGAAGGAAGGTTCACAAGAGCTGTTCATTAAGAGTTGTTTTTGAGAATGGTGTTAACTGAGTGAATGGCCCTGCTCTAGAGAAGACTTTCAATGTGCTTTCTCAGAAGGCAATGGAAACTGAAAGCGTAAGACTGTTTGGTGCGGGGGAAGAAATTGGGGTTCAAGACTGGTCAGTTTAAATACCATGCCATTCATGGATGGTAAAAAAAAAAAAAAGAGTCCAGAAAACACTCCCTCCTCCCCCATATTCAATAATAACTGCTACAGGTCAGGGGAGGAGACAGCAGTTAGTGCTTGGGAGGGGACAATGGTGTGAGTTAAAAAAAAATTAAGGCAAAAATTTAGGAAATGACCACGTTGCTTATGGTTAATAAAGCTGGCACTGGAAACATTTGCCTTAGTATGAAACTTGGCTGCACAACTCAAAAGCTCCAAGGCCCTGGGCAGATTGCCTATGTCTTCTTTTCCTTAGCTTACATACATTTAAAATGGTGGTGCCTTGATTTTCTCACAGGTTTGCTGTGAGTAATAAATGAAATAAACTTGTATAGCACTTAGTGTAGGGTTTGGAACATAGTAAATATTCAGTACATATTAGGTATTAGTAATAATAATATTATGACCACCATAGGGACTGGGGAAACAGCGAACACACTCCTTTAGAAATTTGGTCTCTAACTCATGGTTGTTTTTGTTTTTGTTTTTTGTTTTTGGCAGAACATGTACCAAGGCTCATGGAGGAGTAAATGGCTCTTGGGGTGGCCTGGAAAATGCTTGCCAACTAGAGACACAGTCTAAAGCTATACTATCCAGTAGCCACTGATTCATGTGCCTGTAGAGAGTCTGAAATGTAGCCAGTCCAAAGTGAATTGTGCCATGACCATAAAACAGTACTCTAGGTTTGAAGAATTAATATGGGAAAAAAACCCATAAAATAAATCATTAATACTTTTTGTGTTGATTACATGTTAAAATGAGCTTGTATTAGATATAGTGGCTTAAATAAAATTAATTGTTAAAACTGCATTCATCTCTTTCATTTGACTTTCTTTAGGTGGCTACAAGGAAGTTTTGAATTACATTTCCATTGGATAATGCTGGGCTTCAGTCTATTTGTCCTGTTCAGTGTGTCTTTTGCATTCCCAAAACACTTTCTTTGAGTTTCTGGGAAAATAGTGAAAAGAAATTCTTTATTATCATCATCATCATCATTATTATTACTGTTATTGTTATTATTATTTTACAGAGAGAGAGAGCATGAGAGAATGGTTAGAGGGAGAAGCGGACTCCCTGCTAAGCAGGAAGCCTGCTGTGGGACTCGATCCCAGGACCCTGAGATCATGATCTGAGATGAAGACAGATGCCCAACCAATGACCCAGGCACCCAGAAATTCTTTTCTCCATGACTAAGATGGAGAAACTGAGAACTGATTTGCTGAAACATGTTCTCAGTGTAACACAGGCTCATGTGGAAAAAAAGAATTCACACAGAATGGAAGTCTTCATAGTAAAAGTTGGCAGTTTTCCTCCTCCCCAGTGTCACTCTCGTAGAAGGAAATACTTTTTTCCTTAGGATTTATTTATTTATTTGAGGGCGAGGGGCAGAGGGAGAGAGAATCTTAAGAAGACTCCACGCTGAGTGTGAAGCCCAGTGTGGGGCTCGATCCCAGGACCCTGAGATCACAACCTGAGCCGAAATGAAGAGTTGGAGGTTTAACTGACTGTGCTACCCAGGCATCCCAACTCTGAACATTTTTGTTCAAGATTCCTTTTTGTGCAGCATCCTGCATTCACCATAACAATTTCTAGTCCAGGAAAGAGATATCAACCTTTAGAGTCACTCAGTTATCTAAGCATAGTCTCTAGCTTATTACAAGAATTAAGGTTATTACCAGAAAGAAAGAAGAAGAATTCTTGAGGAAGTAAGGAGTGTGTGACTTTAGTCATCTTTTTCCATAAATGCATTTTTTTTTTTTTAACCGGCATGGTAACTGTACTGGTTTGCAGCACAAAATAACCCAAGTATGAAGGTCTTTCCTTTTATCAAGACTCTCCCAACTTTTGAATAAGGGATTCTTCTTGGAATAGGATGTGGCCTCCTATCAGTTTATCAAAGGTAAAGAGAACCCAAGACCACATAGAACTTATAATGTTAATTATGAGAAAGTTTATCTTGGAGGTTAGGGAGTTTTATCTGTAAAGAGCTAGATAGTAAATGTTTCAGGCTTTTGAGAATATATACTCTCTATCACAACTAATCAACTCTGCCTGTTGTTGCACCAAAGCAGACCTAAAAATACAGAAATGAATGGGTACAGTTGTGTTCCAATAAAATTTTATTTACAAAAACAGGTGAAGGGCCAGTTTTGCCTAGTGGCTATAGTTTGCCAACTCTTGTATTCTAGCTACTTTTTAGCTGAAACCATACCCATCACAAAGAGCCAACAAATTTTCACAAAAGGAGGAAATACATATTAACACTGAGCAGTATTATCTGTAAACAACAGTAAGACAGGACTATTTAAGAAAAAGAAATGCAGGCTAATTGAGAGAAGATGCCTATTTTGTATAAATCAATGTTAATAGTGGGATAGCAGCCCCAATGGGGGGACATCACTGTAAGTTTACCTTGGGATGTTGAGTAGAGAAAGGAAAGGAAAAGTAGTAAGAGAAGCAGTTAAGGCTCGTGTAGGTTTTTCTCCTCCACAATGGAGAACATCTGTACCTTTTTAACAGTGATGACAAGTTGGTAGAGAGAAATGATTAAGTCATTAGGGAAATTAGGAGCACTTGGTATCATGAAGAGGTAGAAAGCTTTGCCTGGACAAGAAGGAGTAACGTTTCTTACTTTAATAGAAGAATGAGAATTGAGTTGGCTTCTCAAGTACAATTTGTTTCTCCATTCCCATTCTTTTATGATATGTTACTCTGTGCCCTTCTCCTCCATCACCTCCAGCCTTGCAACATTGCTTAGCTGGATATTAGTTAGCCTTTCTTTCTTGAAGGAAAAAAACTTATTTCAGTCATCTTCCCATCTTTGTATTTACTCATATGATGTGTCTGAAGAGACGGCACCGGATATTATTTTCACTTGGACCGCAGACCAGAGACAAGGAAGTATGTGTGTCCTAGAATGTATTACAGAGCTACAAGGCTGCTATATGACCAAGCCTTGGTTTTAGATTGAATTAAATACCATCTCAGTTTAAGAGATCTCCTAGCAAAATCCTGGCCTACCATGTGAGTGGATGAGCATGAAATATGGCAGGCAGTAGTTATCCTTTCTGAGCGTCTGCAATCAAAGGATAAATGAACATGACTGATATTCCTGAATAAAGCTGGGCTTGCATTTAAGATAAATGGCCAGGCAAGGTGAGGCTTGATGATGAATGAATTGGGATTAGCATTGCAAGCGTGATGGAGAAAGGCTTTCTATTCCTGATACTTAAAATCATTACTCTTGGTTAACATCTGCCACAATTAATCACTCCACCCCCGTGTTTGCTCAGAGTACTTTGTTTGGATCTCAATTTGAGCCTGGATTTTCATCTACCTTCTATCATCCATAGATGTATAAAAGCCTGTCTTTCCAGTGGACTGTGATTCCCTGGAGAGCAGGCACTGTTTTAACTGATTTTGTATCATAGTGGAAACTCCAGAATTTCTATAGAGCAGTGGTTTGGGGATGGCAATTTAAGACAAAACAGTGTAAGAGTCTGTGGGCTGGGTATGCACCGTATTTTCACTGAGACCTTGTATTTCCTTAGGTAGCTTTAGGGGTGAGTAACGGAGGACTGATAAATCTCTGGTAAGCCACCCTTTGGTATCCCTAAAATGCTTTGTACATACACAGTTGACTTGAATGTATTGATATTTTATCTGAAATTCTTTAAAGTTTAAGGGCACAGAGGAAATATTTTTTTTTTACCCAGCACCTCTTTCTCATATGGAGAGTTGCTTCACATTCTTCAAAGGCATATCTTGAAGAGTTCTGATGCCCATGTCCTTCTAAGACTAGTGGTTTCTATTTATAAGTGCCAGCCTTTGGTGCTGCTGAGTGTAGGTATGTAATTTAGTCCTGGGAGCTCAGACATAACTGAGTCACTCAGCACAATAGAGACAAGGGGACTGAAGGGACAAGAGTGACAGCTTGAGGAAAGCCAACTTGAATCAGCCAGGATGTGCAATACAGCAGAAAGCAGAAGGAAAGAATTCCCACACCTGCTATACACATTAACACACACGCTTCCTCTGGGCGCACAGTTGAACATGGATTTTGGAAAAGAGAAATATCTGCAGGGCATTTAAATCTGCATCCTGTGAAATGTATGCAGCAGACATGATGACCTGAACTATGATTTGTGCTCCCCAGTGTGAAAGGGAAGAGCTAATACAGAGCAGAAGCCACCCAACCAGACTCTTTGCATCTGGGTGGGATCATATGGTCAGTTCTTGCCAATAAAACATGAATGAACTGAGGTGTGACCTCTGGAAATGACACGGTTAAATATTGGGTGCTCTAGGTCAGGGGTTAGCAAAATTTTTTTTGTAAAGGGTAGGTAATAAGTCACTAGACTTTTCAGTCTATAAAGTCTCTACTACAACTATTCAGCTCTGCCATTTTAGCAAAAATCAGCCATAGAAAATAGGTAAACAAACAAGCATGGCAGTGTTCCAATAAAACTTTATTTATGGATGTTGAAATTGAATCTTAGAGAATTTCCACACGTCCTGCACTGATATTCTTCTTTTGACTTTTTTAAACCATTGAAAAATGTAAAAATCATCCTTAGCTCGAAGGCCATACAAAAACTGGCTGTGAGCAAGATTTGCCCTGTGAATGAAGTTTGTCTTCCCTGCTCTCATGTGACCTCGTATGCCCTAGATTTAGGTGATCCACTAGAAGGCTCTGAGGTCCCAGGAAATGGTGGAGTGCCGAGATGGTAGGAAACACCCAGACAACTGCTCAAATAAGCTGCCCACCCACTTTGGGTGGGTAAGAAATAAATCTTTATTTTGTTAAGCCACAAAGATTTAAGCTAATGTTTGTTACAGGAGCTAATGTTACTTCTCTTACTAACTTCCCTCTTCTCCCTTTCGCTTCAGTGAAAGATCCAAGAACTTCTCATTGTCCGTTAGGCTTTGGGAGGCTTGAAAAGGCAAACAAGAGGAAAAGAGATATCTAGGCTACATGATAGCCTATGGTAGTTACTTTCTTTAAGTCAGTATGAATTCCTTTCTTTCATTTTCAAAAGAGGAAGCTTCCCCTTGGACAAGTGGGTCTCTCTCTCTTACTCTCTTTCTTAAACACATTTAATCCCTTTGCTTTTGGTTGATTTTTCCTTCCTGCCTTCAAAAATGCTATGAGCTTTCCTATCCTTTAAAGTAAAGACAGAGACAATCTGTTTCATTGAATCCTACTAACTTCTCAAACTTATGACTTCTCTCTTTCTCTTTTTAGAACAGTTTTAGGTTCATAGCAAAATTGAACAGAAGGCACAGAGATTTCCTATATATCCTCTGCCCCTCCTCAACTCATGCACAGCTTCTTACATTAATGACATTCCCCCACCACGATGGTGCATTTGATAGAATAGATGAACCTACACCAGCACAATAATCACCCAGAATCCACAGTTTACATTAGGGCTCATTCTTGGTGCTGTACATTCTATGGATCTGGACAGATATATCAATCATTATAATATTATACAGAGCGTTTCGCTGCCCTAAAAATCCTCTGTACTCTACATATTCATCCATCCCTTCCCTTTATCCCTTGGAAACTACTGATCTTTTCCCTATGTCCATAGTTTTACCTTTTCCAGAACATCAGATATTCAGAATCTTACAATATACAGCCTTTCCAGGTGGGCTTTCTTCACTTATCAATGCACATTCAACTTTCTTCTATGTCCATTCATGATTTGATAGCACATTTCCTTTTGGTACTGAATAACAGGCCATTATCAGGATAGACCACAGTTTAATCCATTTACCCACTGAAGAGCGTCCTGTTGTGTGGCTCATCTTTTCAACCACTAAGGCTTTGAGCCAATACCTGACATACAGCCTCTCTTTCTCATTCAGCTCTGTTACCTTTTGCAGTCAGGTGTTAGTCCCATTCACTGCACAGTAGCAGCTCCCGAGAGTACAAATCAGTGGTCTTGTCTAAGCCTTGATCCATCCTAGCTTCTGCAGTCCTTGACATCCCAGAGTCCCAGTGTCCTAGATCTGGGAGCATCCACCTTGTCATATATAACCTTGGAGCCCGCATGAACTTATTCATCACCATTGGTTCTGTGTACTTATAGTAAAGAACAGGTAGACTGTGTACGAACTTGAGTGTTGGTTCAGGCAAGAGAGAAGTCTATGCTATTTCCTAGAAATGTCACCCAGTGAGCACATGTGTGCTGTCATGACTTAAAGGGATCACTTAGTAACCCCTAAGAGATACTGTCACCCCTAACAAAGCCAACTGCTTCAGGAAGTAGAAAAAAATGAATGAAAACAGGAGAAATGCCAGAAATACAAGGAAAAAGAACAAAGTACTTAGCAATATACCTCTGTCATAGTATTTACATAGTATTAGATGGAATCAAATGAAATCACTGATAGCTGACATTTCTTGATCTATGAGTGATACTTGTTTCCCCTATGGTCTATCAGGTGAAGTACCTGGTTTTCCCCAGCAGCATGGACTTAAAGGTCTAGGACTTTTCTTATTCGTATTATATGTCTAAAGCTTGGCACACAGTGGGGTCCATGTGTGTTAGACTGAATCCGAATTCAGTTGAAGGCAATGACTGCTCATCAGAAGATCTGGATTCGAGTCTTCACTCTACCATGACTATCGGTGTCAACTTAGATTAGTATCTGAGTCAGTGTTCTTTATCTGTAAAATGGAGATGGCCTTTATAATATCGCCCTCAAACATTTCTTGCAAGGATCAAATAACATTGAACAGATGGAAGCTTTTTATCAACTAGGAAAACCTATGGATCTTTATATAATTTACAGCCAGGATTCACTCTTAGATACTGATGAGCAAACACTGAAATGGGAAAACACTACAAGTGTGACCTAGTTATGTTTTCTTGTTTCATAGATAAATAAAATAGGACTGAGAAGGGACACACTTCAGGTGACACATGAGTGATGACTATCTACTCCTAGAATCTGCGTCTTCTGCTTAGATCTGCCCCTTCTTGAATTGCTTAGACCACTGAGCTATAGATTATACACTACTTTTTAAGAAGGGCTTTTAAAAAACTGAGCTATTTTCATACTCAACTGAAAACTGTTTGATCCTGAGCAGTTCATGAGTGAGATCTTCAACATTGAAATACTCCATCAACAACTCCCCAAGGCTAAGGATACTTCCGGGCACTGGGAGATCTGCTCATGCATTCAAGCTATGCCCATCCAGGCACAGATCAACTTCAGCCTCCAGTCTGCCAAGGATCTCCTGGATCCTCTCTGCTGCCCAGCTGAAAGCTTCTTGACTCACTTCCAAAGGGATCATTTTCACCTCCGTTTTATTAAAATTCATTTTACCGTGTTACAACCTTTCAAGAAGACATGCACTGCCACAGGGAAATAAATAGAGGCAATCTATTTTGTATCATCAAAGTCCTTAAATGATGAAGATATGAAATACCAATTTCTTTTTTTTTCCTGTTCATCATCGTGTGGAAAGATTATTGAGGCTAATTGAAGCCTGTTACATTTTTCTCCTATTGGTGTGGATTTTAGCTGAAGTGGAATGTAACATATCGTCTATGAAGGGAGATTACTTTTACAAATTAAACCAATGTATCTTACTGAGTTCTATTTCCAGAAATGTGACCTTATTACACTTCATAATTTAAAATGAGAGCAATAAAGACATGCTAGCCACCATGACTTCTAATAATGCCTGCTGGATTTGAATTAAGTTTGGTCTTGACCATTAAAACATCACAAGGTACCCTGTGGGGACTGTGATGAAAAGCTCCCCATTGTATCAGTTGTTCCTGGCCATCCCAGACAAGATAGCAGCCTTCCTCTGTTCTTAGTAAATAAAAGGCTCTAGAGTATCCTTACTGTTGCTATGAAAGAGGAAAATAGGATTCTCAATAGAGCTGCCCACAAGGTGAGAAAGAAGAAAATGAAAGAAGCGGGGGAGGGAAGAAAGACAGGCAGGCTTGGAATTTAGATTTATTTTGAAGAGGAGAAACTGGTGGGAAAAGAAGAACCCAAAGGATAGGGCGCAGGAAGGCTGGTGCCAGGGCCGGATGCCTAACAGAAGGAGCCACAGCGGAAAAGTAAGTGTGTCCTGGATGAGTTGGTCTGGAAGAGGGAGGAGCTGTGCCTGAAGTTCTAGGAAAAAAGTCACTGGAAGCTTTTAGGAAATCAGGAAAGAGGCTAAGACTAGGAAGGAGTAGACATGGGTGGAGAAACAAAGGGACTTGATTAAAAAATAACAATAATAGTAAGGTTGTTCAAATAGGCCAGGTGAGCAGGACAATGCAAAACTCCTAAGACCATAGTTTCTCCTGGAATGGCTTCCCCTTCATACCATAGTATTACAAAACTGGTGCATTCAGGACACCTGATCTCAGACTGTTAAACAAATGTAAAGCTATAGAGGGATGAAGGTAGAGGACTTTAACAGGGAAGTACTGAATGCAAATCAAGTCTCTCATTTAGAACCTCACTGGATACATCTCTGGGACATTTTTCTCTCCAATTCACATTTACTCTGTGTGTGTGTGTGTGATCTCCCATGGTAGGGGTACTGAAAAATGCCCTTAATCCTCTAAGTCTGGTTGGACTTGACCCCAGCCAGAATCAAGTTCAAATACTCTGGAGTCTCAGAAATAAACCTGCATTTGAGAATCCCACACTTCCAGCTCCTTTTTTACTTTGTAGTGCAGAATAGATTGGTCATATTGTTAAACACCAAATGGCCAGAAATGACCTAGGATTGTGGAGATGGATGGGATTTCAAATATCACCTTGCCAAGTCTCAAACCATCCAAGTCACTAAGTCTGTTGCCCTTAAGAGTGGACAGAATCTAAAGCCAGAATACGGTAGTGTTAGCTAAGTCACAGGCTGCCCACCTTCTTTTGCTCCATAGGTATCTCAGTTTAAGCACATTTTTTAAAACAGTTCTTCATCTGTAAAATATGAATAGGAACAGTATCTACTTTACAGGGGTGCTGTGAGAATTGGATTAAAAAATCCTCTAGACTTGACAAATGGTCAATATTCAAGGATTATTAGTAAATATTACCACTGCTGCTAATGCTCCTAATTACTACTGCTATAATTTCTATTCTTATAATTAGGCCACTCACTCGGCATCTTCTCCCTGGCCTATTTCTCTACCATTTATCTGGTGCAATTAGAGTAATCATGTTTATACAATAGTGTTTTCCTTCCCTATCCACTCCTACCCTCTACTACAGTTCAGGTTCCAAAATTGTATATTGATAATCCAAATTCAATCAGTACGTCCTTTCTAAGTAAATTTTATTTTTATCTATTTATGTATTTATTTCTTTATTTCTTGGGGGGAGGGACATTAGGAAAGGAAGAGAGAGAATCTTAAGCATCCTGTGGAACCCAAGGCAGGGCACGATCTCAACCCTGAGACCACGACCTGAGCCAAAATCAAGAGTTGGACACAACTGACTGAACCACCCAGACATCCCTAAGTAAATTTTAATTTGAGACCAAGTGACAGTCAACTCACTCTCTTCCACATGGCTGAACTCATAGCATGTAAAGATGGATGATATCATTGATTATTTTCTGTAACATAGAAAATTGGGAGATGTGGTCCATGTCAGTGTTTCCTCAATCTTTACTGAGCACCAGAATTATCATAGAGACTTGTAAAAATGCATATTGCTGACACCTGCCCCTGTTTCTGATTCTGCGGCAGGGTCTGAGAATATGCACTTGTAATAAGTTCTCAGGTAATGTCGATGCTGTTGGTCTGGGTACCACACTTTAGGAAACACTTGTATATAACAAGAGAGAAGAATAAAACCAAAATGTTGAACAAGTCAAAGGTACATGGATGGATAGATAGATAGATAGATAGATAGATAGATAGATAGATAGATACAAGGAACATATATATTCTGGCTTCTCCAGAGAGTCAATACCTTCCTAAGGCTTAGATACATCCTTCTTTTGATTTCATGAAATACTCCGGGATCATTCTAAAAACACCCCTTTCTTGCCAAAATTGTATTGGGGTTTTGCAAAACAAAACATCATTAAAGAGTTTTTGGTGGGCAATGTAGTCTCTTGTACTTGAAGAGTAAATTCTTCATATTTCATCTCAAACTTCCAGGTGGCATTCATATGTGTTCTCTGTATGGAAAAGGAGTCTACTCTTCAGAATACAGTGAGGACTTCAAGATGAAACTAAGGAGACATCCCTCCAGGAAGACATCATCACTGAGTTACATGATGCCCATGTAATTCCATATGTAGCCAGAGTGGAGGACCACTGTTTTAGCTCATTGGGAAAAGGGGTTCCTAAGGCACTTCCAGCCAACGTCTATGCAGGACCTCACTGCAGCGTGGCATGTGAAATAAGCCTGGGCTTGCACAGAAATACAGATTTAGATTTGAGCCTCAGCTTGGCCATTACCAGCTGGGTGACCTTGGGGAAGTTACTCAGCATTTCTGAGCTTCAGTTATCTCATCTGTTGAATGAATGAAAGAACAGAATCATTCTCCAGGTTTGTAGTCTTGCAGTCCTGCTGACCGATAAACTGTGGAAAGCGCCCCCTGTAATTTTGGAGTGTTTGTGGAAGGTGAATAAGCAGCCTTACCATCATTTTTGGGAGGGGCGGGGAAGGAGACCAACAAGATCAAGGTTTTATGTTAAGAAGTTAAACAGAAAGCATAAAGGCTATAGTTGTGTGTCTGGTGATCGGTCCAGTGGGTTAATCTGGGTTCTTTCCTTGTCTCTCTACACCCCCAACCACATCAAACTCTCCTGCTAGCAGAAAAATAATCCCAACCTTTACTTATAATTCTTATTATATCACTGAACCCTCCTCTTTTGTCTTTTTGTTCCTTTCTACTCAGTGACTTTAATTCCTGATCAGAGGACAGCTTGACCAAAACATTTCCTGCCTGGGACAATCAAGTGACCCCTAAAGAAAGCCCTGGTATTCCTCCATTCCCTTGTTAGATCCCTGACACACACACCTCTGGGATATAGCTGGTGAGCAGACAGCAGTGGGTCCCCAGTCAGGGATAACCCCTGACTGTCTCACCAATTTTCTCACCATCATGGGAAGTCTCCTGAGTCTAATTGGCTGGGCCACACCAGCTGAGACCTACCAGGTGTCACACTAAGGTAATTAGGCTGATTTTTTAAGGAATAAACATGTCAGAACCTTGGCACCCTGATGTGTGTTCTCTCCTTTTAAGCAGGAGCTCTGCAAGGCTGTACATAATCAGTGATGTCTGGGTATAGATGTCTCTAGAAGCCCTTCATGCCCCCAAAGCTACAGCATGTCCTCTATAATATTGTTATTGGTGGCAAATCTTCATTTGCTCAGAGTAGATTTGATTTTGGAAAATAGCTAAGAGCTATTCATTCCCAAGCCTGGTGAAAAGGAGGGTGATCAAGCAGGATAATAGCACTTTGGGTAATAAACAAGTGTGACTTTGAGATTGATTTTTTTGGGCATGGGTCATAAACCGATTCCGAGAGAAATCAGAGATGCAGGCGTCTGAGCTTTCCTAAATATGCTTCCTCCCTGAGTGAATGAGGAGTGAACTAATAAATCCTGAGTGCCTACTGTAACAGATACTTTATATATATAGTCTTTAAATATATAATTTCACAATCATACCATATGATCAACATTTGCAAAAGAGGGAGCATACTCCTAGAGCAATAACCTATCCAGTCTCACAGAAGTAATGAATGGCAGGATCAAGATCCGACTTTAAACCACCTGACTGCAAACACTGCTCTGGGACTTACCCAGGGGGCTTTGCCCTCAGCCGGAACTTGCAACCGACTCCTTTCTCAGCCTCCTCATTCTCTCCCCATTCTCTTCTCTGAACCTCAGCTTCTTACCTGGCACCTTCCACCTTTTCAGGGTAATTTGCCTAACAAAATAAAACTTTCAAATAAGCCCTAACCAAAAGGGAGTTTTCGGTCTAAAATGGCAAGATGTAACAATTGCCCCAGTTTTCTTTAAAATGACCCAAAGCGAAAGCAAACAACCAAAAAACGAGGGCAAGCCAAGAAACCCTGTCCTTGATGTAACTGACAGACATCAGAAACCTTAAATGACAATACAGTTGGTTCTTGTTATTTGGAGTAGTTACATTTTGTAAAGTCCCTGAGAACACTAAATTAGTGCATACTAAACCACTGATCCCAAGGGAAACACAGGGTTAGGGTCCCATGAGCCTCTGATCACACTATTTTCATCAGTCGATCAATACATTGTTTTATGCCTATTTCTGTTTTAAAACGCCTTATTTAGTATGTATTATGGATTCATTAACATTGAGCTCATGGCAAACAGCACTGTAACTACTGCCTCATCAAAGCGTATCTAACTCCTGTGGCTCCTTCATAAGGCACAGCACAGCCTTCTTGCACTTAGGAACACTGAACCCCATTTCAATGCCATGTTTGGGGCCATTTTCAACAGCAAAGTCCAAGCTCTAAAATGCAAATAACATGTCACAAATAGGCCATTAAAAGGGATATTTGTTTATAGTATAAAAGCTGAACTGGGAAAACAGACTGTCATCCTGTTCATCCTCAGCTGGGAATGTGTGTGTTGAGTGAATTCATGCTCGTTGCTCTGAACATGTCCATGGGTGACCACAGAAGAGCCACAGGTATTGATTCGGGGGTTACAAATGTATTTTAGCAAAAAGGCAAGTTGGCAAACACAGTTATTCATGCATAACAAGGATCTCCTGGATATGACAGGATCAGACTTTGGAGAAGGGGCAGAGAGGGCACCCAAAGCAAAAATCTCAGACAAAGCGTGCAGAGCACTTTTTCAATGGCAACAGGAGTGGTGGGGACAAAACCAAGAGCTCTGTCTTTGGATAAATGGAAATAAGTGAGCGGGTTGGTAGAAGTTTCTCTCACCTGGCGCTGCATGGAAACAAGGAGGGAGGGGCAGAATGAGGAATCACATAGGCAAACCATTCCGCAGGGAGTGAGGCGGAGTGAAGGAGAAAGACCTCTGGGTCACCCGTAGGTTGCTCACTGCCAACCTGAAGTATGTATCAGAAGAACTTGCTCACACTTTAGACCATTATCATGAGGAGAATTTCTGCAAGCCTGGAGAACTCACCTACCTCCCCCACCCAATCAGGGAACTCACAAAAAGCAGTCCAGGGGAAGGAATCACCTGCTCAACGTTGAGCAGGAAAAAAACAACAAACAGGAAAAACAAAAACAAAATATGAGGAGCATTCATCTACAAAATTTTGCCATGCCATGGGGCTGAGGAAAATTAACCAAGCATGTTATCATTCAACAAAACCCCTAATGAAGCAGTCACCTTTATTGGATCAAAGCACAGAGCGTACATACAAGAGCTCAGGAAAGATAAGTGAGATGATAGAAGGAAATAATACATGCATTGGAAGTTATTCAGGAAAAGAGTGAAAAAAACTAAATCCACAAAAATCCATTAGGAGTAACATACAGGGAAATAAGCACCATTGCAAACATGGTAAAGAATGGGGACAACAGAAACAAGGAAAGCAAGGACAATGAAATGGGATAATCAGAGTTTCAAAGGATGGAAGAGGAAAGAGTAAACAAGAATGACGTAAATAATATACTTTAAAAATAATTGGTATTTCAAAAAAAAAGAACTATCAGAGGATAAACCTCAGCTAACTAGAAATAACTGAGGGGGGAAGAACTCATGAAATTGTAGGGCTAAGATTAAAATAACAGCAGGTAGTGGTTCAGAATACAAAGTAAATTAAAACCCTAAGTACACCAACCATAATCACCAAAAACAATTTGAAAGAAAAGCTAGGAGATGCTATTGTAGCTGTGGAAGATGAGGTAAGACATCATTGAAGGACAGGATATCAAGTCATTGAGCTATAAGTATATTTACCAACTATAAGTTAAACACTGAAAAATAATAAAGTCAGTAAAAACTGGGTGGTTGAAGCTAAGGGAAAAACATGAGAAAGTATATTATGCCAATTTTGTCCCTTTTTTGTTTTGCAGATTGTTAAATGTCTACGTAGATATTTACATGCCATATACAAATGTTAATAATGTATCTTTGTGTTTACAAAACTAATTCCTGAATTAAAGTACAAAATTTCCAAATTAGCAAAACACACTTCAGATGTCAAGAAAATTCACCATATAGTTTTTTTCAAAAAGAAAAACACAAGACATAACACAAGGTGTATTACAGAACTAAAAACAAATGTATTTATTATGATATAAATGGGCAATACTCACTCTTTAAAAGAAAAAAAGGGGGCACCCTGGTGGCTCTGTGTGTTGTGTCTCACCCTCTCAAATAAAAAAAAAACTTAATATAAATAAATAAAGAAAAAGAAAAAAGAAGAGAAAAAAAGGCTCAGATCACAGAGCAAAATCTCAGTTTTACTGTGTGAATAGATGAATCTAAAACTAAATGACCAAGAGAGGTTGAATAATCAAAGACAGGCAAATAAAAATCCAAATGAAAAATTGGTCATGATCTTAATAATAGACAAAATTATATTAAGGTAAAAAGACCTCAGTGAATCAAAGACAAACATTTTAAAATAATAAGTTCAATTTGCAGTGAAGCCCTAATAGTTATTGGCTATTTACCAAATAACAGCATTATTATTGTTATTATCTATTATTATATCATATAGAAAATGAATCAGAAATAGTTCAGAAACCTTTCTCTGCTCACAATGATACAGAGTTAAAAAGTAATTACAAAGCTAGAGGCACCTGGGTGGCTCAGTCGTTAAGCATCTGCCTTTAGCTCAGGTCATGATCCCGGGGTTCTGGGATCGAGCCCCGCATCTGGTTCCCTGCTCAGCGAGAAGCCTGCTTCTCCCTCTCTCATTTCTCCCTGCTTGTGTTCCCTCTCTTGCTGTATTTCTCTCTGTCAAATAAATAAATAAAGTCTTTAATCCTATATACCACACCTATGGGATAGAGCTAAAGTGGAAGCTGGAGGAAAATCCTTATTAGGTATGCTAATAAACCAGAGAAACATGAAAACAGCTTAAATTGCTCACCTGACATCTTGTAACTCATAAAATAAAGCAAAATCAGTTAACCAACTAAAAGAAGAAGGAAGACAGAAAAAGCCCTACTTCTGCTAAAATAAATGTCCCATTAATCAAAGGCATACATTAAACTTAAATTATTTAAAAATTATTAAGAATTAAGAACTATTAACAGAGTTCTTGCTGTAAGGAAGAACATCCTTCATAAACAAAAACTAAAATACTTGAACACCACAAATTATGTTTTTTTTTAACTCCATATTGAAAAAATGATAAAGTTAAGATGAAGAAAAATGAGGGGGGAAAAAGGCAAGACCTTTTTAAAGACAAAACTGTTGTCTTTATATATATATATATTTCAAAGCAATAGGATAAGGATGAAAAACTTAAGTTAAAAATTGGGCAAGTATTATGAAAAGATATTTCAGAAAAGGAAACGTAATTATCTCTCAAAACTAAGAAAACATGTTTGGCTTTACTGACAATTGGAGAAATTAAAATGAAACTCTAATATCCCTTTTTTTAAAGCTTTCAGGATGAGCAAAGACCAAATGTTAGACAATGCATGTCTTGCAAAGTTGGGAGGAGAGACTCTCTTGCATAGTGAAAACTGTTCTGTTGACAGCAACTTGACAATGACCAAAAAATTAAGGTCCCTTTGTCCTTGAAGTGAAGTTCTACTTCTTGAGATGTAGCTATGAAATTCACTCACAAACTTGTGAAATAAAACATAAACAAGTTTATTGTGTATAGGAGCAAAGTAATTGAAACAGCTTAAATATCCACCAGCAGAATGTGAGCTAAGTGTATTTTGAAATACCCATACACTATACTAAAAAATGAAAGGACTCTAATTATGCTAATATGAAGGCCACTTCTAAGATTTAGTATTTTTAAATATTATATTTATTTATTTGACAGAAACACAGCTAGAGAGGGAACACAAGCAGAGGGAGTGAGAGGGGGAGAAGCAGGCTTCCCGCCGAGCGGGGAGCCCCATGCAGGGCTTGATCCTGGGATTCTGAGGTCATGACCTGAACCAAAGGCAGAAGCTTAACCAACTGAGCCACCCAGGCTTTATTACTGAACAGGAAAAGGGACACCTGGCTGGCTCAGTCGGTAGAGCACGTGACTGTTGATTTTTGGGTTGAGAGTTCAAGCCCCATGTTGAGTGTAGAGCTTACAAAGGGAGAATTAAATGACACCATACTAGACCTTTGTTTTCCTTTGTTTTTTTTTTAAGATTTTATTTATTTGACAGAGAGAGATCACAAGTAGGCAGAGAGGCAGGCAGAGAGAGGAGGAAGCAGGCCCCCCTCCTTCTGAGACAGTCCTTAATAGCAATTTGCATTTAGGCATGAGGGGGCAGGGAAAGGAGATGGTGACACAATATGGACGATACCCTCTTTTGCACATTCTGAGTTTTGAATCTCTGGGTGCATTTCCTAAAAATGAGTATTTCAAATTTAAAATTGGGGGGATGGGGGGAACAAAGTTTGGAGTTTAGCTGAAGGACACAGAGACACCAAGTGCAATATATAGTTTGCAAGAAGTTCTGCAGGACTTGGTGAGAACTGGAATGTGCTCTCCTTGTCTCTGCCTATGCGTCTTTCTCTCTGGCTTCATGTCCCTTCTCCCAGGTACCCTCTGTTTGCATAAGGCGCAACTTCACTATCAGCTCTGGGGCCCACAACCCTCTAGAATTCCAACTCTGTAGAGGAAGGGTTGATTGATTCTAGCCTGGAAGATAAATTGGTTTCCCCTAAATCAAAGCTCTTCTCTTTTTCAAGGTGTAGCTAGGGGGATGGAACACACAAATATAAATCCACTCCCTGAAAATCCATTCCTTCAGCAGAGGCTGGGACTGGAGGTAATTTACACATAAGAGGAAATAGGAGGAAGGGCAAACGGTCTGTGTGTGGGTGGGTGTGTGAGGGAGCGCGAGCGAGTGTGTGTGTGCATGTGATGAAGAGATGCTAGGATAGGTAGGTCCAGTATAAAGTGGGTAGGAGAATGCACTGACTGAAATCACACATTTGTTTACATTCCTGTTCTGCTGATCAGCTATAACTTTGGGTTAACAAAAACATTTACCTCTCTTACATGATTCCTACAAGGACCGGAGGTGATACTCCTTAAAATGGCAAGCATGGAGTAGGTGCTTGATAAACAGGTGCTGTTATGGACAAATTTTAAAAGAACTCTAGGGGTGCCTGGATGCCTCAGTTGGTTAAGTAGCTGACTCTTGATCTCAAGATCCTGGGGTGGAGCCCCATGTCAAGGTCTATGCTTGGTGGGGAGTCTACTTAAGATTCTCCCTCTCCTTCTACTCCTCCCTCTCCTTGCTCTATCTCTCAAATAAATAAATAGATCTTAAAAAATAAGAATAAAAGAACTCCATTTAGCAATGGATACATCCAGTTTTAGGAAGACTTAGAAAAGTTCAAGACCCAAGAAAAGCCAGTTTCAGTTCAAGTCTGAAGCCAGGAAAAAGCTGATGTCCCAGTTTGAAGATAGTCAAGTAGGAGGAATTCTCTTACTCGGGACAGTCAGACTGTCTGACTTTTTGTTCTGCTCAGGCCTTCAGCTGGTTTTCCAAGCCCACCTACACTGGCGATAGTAGTTGTTCTACTGAGCCTACTGATTCAAATGTTTGTCTCATCTAAAAACGTCCTCATGGAAACACCCAGAATAATGTTTGACCAAATATCTGGGTATCCAGTGGCCCTGCCGAGTTGACACATGAAATCAATGAATGAATAGGGAATAAATTAAAAAAAACTAGTAAGCCTCCCTGAGAGTCTGGTATAAAGTGGGAAGTAAATACTAGAGGAAAAGCTTAATGCAGATTCTAATGGTATGAAACTGCAAAGCAACCAAAGGGGAATTTACCTGGTACTACTCATGAGGGGCAGGAGTGGAGTATACGTGAACAGAACAGATAGCATATGCAAGCCTGGATGAACTTGGAGTAGCATGAAAGAGGCTTCCACAGCTAATTAGGATTTAGAATGAAAGCATAATTTCTTAATTCACCTTTTGTCCAAGCCAAACTGAACATCCCTATGGAGAGAGTACAGATTAAGGGATTTGTGAAATCTGTGCAGATGTTTCTGAACAAGAAATTCTATTCTTCTGAATACTGAGTGTGGGGTGTCAGACAAGTCCAGTGTGGTTCTCTTGCCATGTTAGTGCTGATTACTGCCCCCCTCCCCATATCCTGGGAGTAGAGAAGTGTCATCAAAGGACAAGGAGTTCCCTTCAGACTAAATTGGCCTTGTTCTTCCAGGGAGCTCTGCCTGGAAGCAGCTCTGAGGGCTGAAGATATAAATTTAGTAGTAATTTGGCCTTATGATGATAAGATGTAAAGCCATGGAATGGAATAAGACCACCTAAGGAAGTGATTCTCAGTCCTGAGTGTGCATAAGGATCACTGGGGAAGCTTGTAAAACCTGCCAAAGGCAGAGCTCCACACCTAGAGATTCTAATTTCCCTTTTCTGGGACCCATGCATCCCTGCATTTAGAAGCCTTCCCAAACGATGCTCATGCAGAGTTGAGAACACCCAACCTGGGGAAGGAAAGAGGAATCTGAACCAAACTTTGAAGCAGCCAACATTGGAGACTGGTTTGAGAAGTCATGGCCATTGAAGAAAAGGAAAGCCGGAGATGAAGGGTTTTGAGAGAAGGTCAATGGTATCACATGCCCCTGAGTACATCAGATGAAGTGAGAGAGGTGACCAACACATTTGACATGAGGGAAGTGATTTGTGACCTTGATACGAGTGGTAGGGACAGGAACCAGATCGGAGTGAGCTGAAGTGGAAACAACATCATGGCAACAGTTTTGAGTTCTGCTCTGAATGGTGAATGTAAATGATGTAGCAGCTGCTGTTGGGAGGTGGGGAGAGTGGAGAAATTTTTATTACACTGACAGGGACAGCTTAACAGAAAAGATGAATTTCATGAGGAAGGAGAAAACATGGTAACAGCAGCTGTCATGTCCCTGGGGAATCCAGAGGCCATGGAGTCCACATAAGGAACAACCAGCCTTTGATGGGAGTGGGGGTCCCTCTTCTTTGGAACCAAGATGAAAGATGGAGATTAGCCAAGTAGTCAAGTCTGTAAATTTGACAGTGAAGAGGTAAGAAAGTCCCCATCTGATGGCTTCTATAAATATTTATATCATCAGGATCCTAGGATAAATACACAATATTCTGAAGTCTGTTTTAGTCACTCCATGGACTATACCATGGACATATTTTCATGTCAATAACTATGCATCTCAATCATGCTTTTAAAAGTACTGCATATTTATATACCTTTCTACAGTTGACCACTGTTTTTTAAAAGATTTTATTTATTTGAGTGAGAAACAAGACAGAGAGAGAGAGGGAGAGAAAGAGAGAGAGTACAAGTGGGAGAGGGGCAGAGGGGGAGGGAGAAGCAGCCTCCCTTGGGGCTTGATCCCAAGACCCTGGGATCATGACCTGAGCTGAAGGCAGATGCTTAACCGACTGAGCCACCCAGACACCCCAACCACTATTTATTTATTTAATTACCACTCTTGTGGGGCAACTTCATTTTTTGCCCGACTTTTGTTGATAAATATCCTTACACCTATTTTAAAAATTACTTTCCTTGGGATAGATTTCTGTAAAAATCACCCTTTCTATCAGTTGACTTTCCTTTCTCTCCAGTATTTTCACTGCTCCTTTGGGCAACAGTTATATGCTTTATACAACACAAAGTATATAACTGCTACTTTCCATAAACTTTTTATGCTAGGTAAAATGTTTGTTGTTGATGTGACTTTATTCCTATAGGCTTCTTTCAATACATTGTGGTCTTATAGACTGGTTGGACTTTCCATGAAATTTCATATTAATTATTTACTGTAAAGAAAACTTCTCATTTTTCTGTTAACATTTTTCTGTCTCCAGACCCCAACACACACACCTCTTGTTGTCTTCATTGGTCTGTTATTGGTTCTCCATTTTGGTTGCTCTTGCCTGTGAAATTCCTGACTCTCAAAACCTGTCCCTGTATCCTCTGAAGATAAGACTTGCACAAAACTTGACCTAAATGCTCCAGATTTCCTTCCACCTAATAGCACTTCAGTTCTCGAAATAACACTGAATCCTTGAATCCTCCCCTCACCCTTATCACACCTGGAAACTACTCTGCAGAAGAATACTCTCTATTCCTGTTGAATCCCTTATTTGTTCTAATATAGAAGCACAAGATGATTGACTTTTGGTCTAAAATTCTTTGTAGCCAAGAACAGTACATGACCAGGTATCTATTTCTAATGCCAAAGATGAATGAGATTTTCTTTACTTTTTTTTAAAAAAAAAAGATTTAATTAATGTATTTCTTTAACAGAGAGGGAGAGAGTACAAGCAGAGTGAGCAGTAGAAGGAGAGGCAGGATATTTGCAAATGACACTACAGACAAAGGGCTGATATCCAAGATCTATAAAGAACTATTCAAGCTTAACATCCAAAGAAAACAATCATATCAAAAAATGAGCAGGAGACATAAAGAGGTACTTCTACACAGAAGACATACAAATGGCTAACAGACACATGGAAAAATGTTCATCATCACTATCTATCAGGGAAATTCAAATCAAAACCACACTGAGATACCACCTTACACCACTCAGAACGGCCAAAATTTACAAGTCAGGAAACAACAAGTGTTGGAGAGGCTACAGAGAAAGGGGAACCCTCTTACACTGTTGGTGGGAATGCAAGTTGGTGCAGCTGCTTTGGAAAACAGTGTGGAGATTCCTTAAAAAATTAAAAGTAGAACTACTCTATGACCCTGCAATTGCACTACTGGGCATTTACCCCAAAGATACAGACGTAGTGAAAAGAAGGGCCATATGTACCCCAATGTTCATAGCAACAATGGCCATAATCGCCAAACTGTGGAAAGAGCCAAGGTTCCCTTCAACAGATGAATGGATAAAGAAGATATGGTACATATACACAGTGGAATATTATGCCTCCATCAGAAAGGATGAATATCCAACTTTTGTAGCAACATGGACTGGATTGGAAGAGATTATGCTGAGTGAAATAAGCCAAGTAGAGAAAGTCAAGTATCACATGGCTTCACTTACTTGTGGTGCATAAGGAGTAATATAGAGGACAGTAGGAGAAGGAAAGGAAATGGGAAGTGGGGTAAATCGGGGAAGGAAACAAAACATAAGAGACTTTGGACTCAGAAACAAACTGAGGGTCTTGGAGGGGAGAGGGTGGGGGTATGGGTGAACCTGGTGGTGGGTACTGAGGGCACATATTGCATGGAGCACTGGGTGTGTGACATAAACAATGAATCTTGGAACACTGAAAATAAATAAGTTAGTTAAAAAAAAAAAAAGAAAGAGGAGAAGCAGGCTCCCTTCGGAGCAGGGAGCCTGGTGTGGGGCTCGATCCCAGTACCCTGGGATCATGACCTGAGCCAAAGGCAGACGTTCAACCGAATGGGCCACCTAGACACCAAAATGAGGTTTTCAAAATGCAATTCTGACCAGCTCCCTGTATTGCTTAATGCTCTGCATTGATGATTCATTTTTATTGGAATAAACAGACTTCCTCAAGACGACCTAAAGGAAACCCCTGCTCTCCAGTCACAAATATCTCCATGCTGCTCCTTGGCCTCTGAAAAACATTTGTATTGCTGTTATTTGAGTTTCTTGAGCAATCCATGTGCTATTCTACTTCAGAGGTTTATTCGCTTCACAGGGAACTTTGTTGACATCTGTGATTGCCTGGTGAGCTATGCTGCATCCTTCAGAACGTCACATAATTGTTACTTCTTCCAGGGAGCCTTCTCTATCCCAGATGCAACTGAATCTTCCTATTGTAGGTTCCCACAGTAGCATTTGATTCTCTATTGCACTCCTTACTCATGATTGAAGTTTCACACATATTTCTGTGCTTATTTGATTAATACCTGTCTCCCTACCACACTGTAAGTTTCATAAAAACCAGGATGAAATCTTAAGATAGACACATCTATCATTAAGTACAGCACCCAAGAAATATTTGTTGAATGAATGAATGAATAAAGGAATGGTTAAAACTGACAGGCATAGCCTCCAAAACTAGAAATAGGTAGTTAAGGAACTGACCTTACAGTGATGAGATAGGGAGAGCAGGGGGCAGAGACCACTAATCAAAGGTGTCTTAACAAGACTGTGCAGAAAGGCTTCAGAGAATCAATTAATCTATTGTAATTCTTAAAATTTTGTTTGGACATCTATTTCAACAGAGCCCATTGCATTCATTAAGTATTCACGTGGGTGCTGACTTTCCCCAAAGAAGAAATACCATTATTCGAATCCAATTCAGAACAAAAACTAGATACACGGTTAGAGGTGAAACCTGGTCCCTCGAATCTCTGGCTAGCAGCTGACGCATAGCCTTTGTACCCAACAGTGGCAATAATAATCCATCTAAAACACCTTTTTTAGGTGCATCCTGATTCTTTGAAGATCCACTAAGCAAAATTAACTCTTTGAAAGTCCAGGCTGTTCGGACATTAGATGAAGTTAGAGCTGTCTAGCTGTCCTTTCTGGTCTCCTAGCCTTGCTGCCTCTCTTCAAATCCTTACCAGCAGATAGCTCTGAAGGCAGCGTGCAATCTAGGGCTTTTTATCCTCCATTTGCCTCTTGTTCCTAACTAATGAAGCCTCAAGCCCTTGTTGCGCCTTGTTTCTACAAAGCTGGACACCTTCTTTTAACAGGACGTACTTGAAAAACAAGATATTTTCCTTTGTACTAGAAACAAATGGTGATTAATGTGCTCGTTGGAATTAATCTGTGGTGACAGATTAGTAGTGAAACAGCAGTTCTTTGGCTGCTGTGGGAGCGTTCCTTGATAGGACAGCTGGTGAGAGGGGACACCAAATTCAATTTGTTTCTCATTTGCATACATATGACAACCATCTGTGCTAATAGCACTGCAATGTCTCCATTAGGCCCTGTGCTAGCACACAGCTTTCCCCAGGCTCCTTTGAGGCCCGGGAGAGGGGGTGCTCAGAGCATAAATATTTGTAGAGGAAAAGTGGTGGGCTTGATGGAACACAACCGACCATGTCTCCTTCCACCGGAGGTTCAGCAATGAACATGGGCTGAGATCCCTCTCACCCATAGGAGGGCGATCTTCTTTTGAGAATTCCTACTCCCTTCATCAAAAAAGCCTTTCTCCTCTCGGTCTCAAAGATCCAATTGAACTATTCATGGACTATTCCTGATGGTCTGCTTGCTCAAACAGCTTCACTTTGGCCAAGATCTTATTCATTTTTGTAACTGGCCCATTTATTTAAAAAAGATATTCATGGAGTGTCTGCAAAGTTGGGGCAAGTAGTCCCAGTGGAGGAGGAACATGAATTAACAGGAGAGAAGAGGTTTTTGTTTCATGGAGTTTATGTGCCACGGTGGGAAGAACACGGTAAAGGTCATTTTTGTTATGTTCTAAGCAGAGTATCAAAACCGGGTGCGAGGCGGTGTGAAAGAGTGGGTGATGATTCCATTAAGTTTGGTGTTCTGAGAAGTCCTCTCAGAAGAGGCAAGATTTAAGCTGCTATCTGGATGACAAGAAGAGGTCAGCCTGCCAACGTCAAGGGAAAACACATTTTTCCAAAGAAAGAGAATAGTGAGCTTGACATGTTGAGGAAGAAAAATGGCCACTGTGACTGGAAGAAGTGAGTGAGGTGGTGAGAGCCTGAGTCCGTCTGTGTTTCCTAGGGCTGGAGGAATAAACTACCATAAACAACATGGCTAAAAACAATGGGAATTTATTGTCTATAATTCTGGAGGCTAGATATCAATAATCAAGGTTCTGGCATGGCCCTAAAAACCCCAGGGAAGAATATTTCCTTCCCTTTTCTAGCTCCTAGTATTACCAGGAGTCTCTAGTGCTCCTTGTCTTGTAGACATGTCCCTCAGTCTCTGCTTCCAATGTCAAATGGCTGTTGTCTGCCCACATATCTGTGTGTCACATGTTTCCTCTTCTTGTAATGGCACCAGTCATATTGGATTAGCCAGCTGGAGCACATGGGGATCTGAAAGCCAGATAAGGCAGGTGGGTCATGGTGTCAGAACAATGGATGACCTTTAAAGACTTATTATAATGAAGTGACATGATGCAATGTCCATAAGGTAGACTGGGGGGAAGTAGGGCAAGAGGGAGGAATGAAGGTAACCATTTGTCTTATGTATTCAAAATACGTATTTGGAAAATGATAGGAATCATATTCTCACCATAAACAGTTGGCAAAATGATGCATATTCACTAGAAGAGGGAATATCTGGGGGACAGGGAACAAGTCTGAGAAAGAAAATTAAGAGTTCTATTTTGAACACATTAAGTTAGAAACATCTACAAGATATCCACATGGAAACATAAAATCAACATTTTGGGGGGCACCTGGGTGGCTCAGTCAATAAAGCATCTGCCTCTTGGTTTTGGCTCTGGTCATGATTTCAAGGTTGTGAGATCAATCCCCGAGTCAGACTCTATGATGAGCATGGAGTCTGCTAAAATTTCTCTCTCCCTCTCTCTTTGACCCTCTTAAAATAAATGAATACATCCTAAAAAAAAATCAACTTATTTAGGTGGAGTCCAAACATCAGAGGAGAAGACTGGTCTTGAGATAGACATTTGAGAGTTATCAGCTTCATGTGATTATTTAAAGTCCGTGATGCTGGAGGAGATCTCTCTCCAGAAAGAAAGGAATATAGGAAAGAGAGAGAGAGAGGGATATCATGGGTAAGTGTCCTTTCTTGCTATGGATGAATTTGCTCTATGAAAAACTGTATGTGGTGATGAGTCAAGGCTTGCCAACCCCTCTCTGTTTCATGCCTCATCTCACCCAAACTCTATCTCCATTTCTTTTGTCCTCATGCTGCTCCATGATGACAGGGTCCAGGTTCAATGTCTTCATATCCACACACTAGGGTTTCCCAACCCCAGAACTGTAGATATTTTGGGCTTGATAATTCTTTGTTGAGGAGGACTGCCTTTATATTGTAAATGTTTAGCAGTATCCCTGACCTCCACCCACTTGGTACCAGTAGTGCCCACCCCCCCACCTCCACCCTGTGACAATTAAAAATGTCTCCAGGCATTGAAAAATGTTCTCTGGAAAGTGAGGGTAGACAAAATGACTCCCGCTTGAGAACTACTGCCACAGACATAACACAGGGCTCAGCAGATACTCATGGAATACTTGCCATTGGTGGTGTTGGCAATTATATCTTGGCACACAGCTTCTCTCTACCTTCCTCCATCCACTAAAGGAAATAGATTCTTTATTAAAAATCTTATAAAATAGCATCAGAATTTCTCATTAGTCATTGGCCAGGCCTCCAGACTCCAGACTCCTTATTCAGAGCTAAAGACAAATGTGTGAAGAGTCAGAATGAGGTGTGAGAACAAATGGCAAAGTTAAACAACAATTGAATTAAGAAAGCCCTTCTGTGACCAAAGCCTGGTTTGATAAGATAGGGGAGGTTATTACCTAAGAAAAATTGCTACCACACATTCCAATGACTTTGTGTCCTAAGTAAAAAGTCATCTTTAGCACAACAGATGTCCTTTTAAAATTTTATCAACCAGAAAAATAGAGGGAGGAGAATGCAAAGCAGACCATTAAAATGTAATCTAGAGCCTACAAATTAATAAAAGGGTAGCACAATCAGATGAAAATGGCACGGACTCAAATGATATATAGCTGTCCTTATGGTGCATCGTAGCTCCTGAAACCCTAAAGATTGAGTAAATGTATGGGGCATGCTAGCAGCATGGGGAACATGGCAGTCCTTCCTGGTGGATCCCAGTTTAGTCTCAGAAACCTGGGGGCGGGGCAGGGTGGGGGCAGGGGAGCATTGTAGATAAAGTATGTTTGCCAAAGCAGCCCTGTTGGAGGCTTCCTATGGGTCCACACTGAACCACAGTCCTCAGATTGCACCACTTTGGTTGTCAAGTTGAGATATAGAAAATTGAAATCAAAGTAAAAGAAATCCCTTCTCTCTAAGAAAGAAAACTTAGCTGATTGTTTGCCTTTCTCCTTTCCCCCGAGCTCCATCCAGGTCCTGATCCATCCTCCAAGGAGGAGGCCTGTCCACTTCCAATGCCGTAAAGAGTCTTAGATTAGCTCTGATCCTTCTTCAACATGAATTCAAGGGGACAGAAGTATTAGGAAGGAAAAGAAAAACATTCCCAACAAAGGCCTTGCAGAAAATAATCTTGTATGACATACAAGACAGCATAAAAAACTAATTCAAAATATAACACCTTTTAAAAAAACAACAATTTATTCTTTCATCCATGGATTAGATGGGTAGTTCTACTTCTTTCAGTGTTGAAGGAGTATTAAAAAGTCTAAAATGGCCATACTCACATAGCTGGCAATTGATGCTTACTGTCACCTGGGAATATGACAGCATAAGATTACTTACATTGTTCTTGCTTAGGCTTTGACTAATGGAGTAAAATAAAAATTTACTTGGGAAAGAAAAGTTGATCAAATGCCTGCTAGAAGGCAGGTTGCATAACCCAACCCTGGAAAAGAAGAGAGCCAGGTCGCGAGGGTCCAACTTTGATATCCAAGATCTATAAAGAACTACTCAAACTCAACATCCAAAAAGAAGATGAACACATCAAAAAATGGGCAAGAGACATGAAGAGCACTTCTCCATAGAAGATATACAAATGGCTAACAGACAAATGAAAAAATGTTCAGCGTCACTAGCTATCAGGGAAATTCAAATCAAAACCACACTGAGATACCACCTTACACCACTCAGAATGGCTGAAATTAACAAATCAAAAAGCAACAAGTGTTGGAGAGGCTGCAGAGAAAGGGGAACCCTCTTACATTGTTGGTGAGAGTGCAAGTTGGTACAGCCGCTTTGGAAAACAGTGTGGAGATTCCTTAAAAAATTAAAAATAGAACTACTCTATGACCCTGCAATTGCACTACTGGGCATTTACCCCAAAGATACAGACGTAGTGAAAAGAAGGGCCATAGGTACCCCAATGTTCATAGCAACAGTGGCCATAATCGCCAAACTGTGGAAAGAGCCAAGGTGCCCTTCAACAGATGAATGGATAAAGAAGATGTGGTACATATATACAATGGAATACTATGCCTCCATCAGAAAGGATGAATATCCAACTTTTGTAGCAACATGGACTGAATTGGAAGAGATTATGCTGAGTGAAATAAACCAAGTAGAAAAAGTCAAGTATCACATGGTTTCACTTACTTGTGGTGCATAAGGGGTAATATAGAAGATAGTAGGAGAAGGAAAGGAAATGGGAAGTAGGGTAATTTGGGGAGGGAAACAAAACATGAGAGACTTTGGACACAGAAACAAACTGAGGAACTTGGAGGGATGGGTTGGGGGGATGGAAGAGCCTGGTGGTGGGTACTGAGGGCACGTATTGCATGGAGCACTGGGTGGGGCATGGGCAATGAATCTTGCAACACTGAAAATATAAAATAAATTTAAAGTAAAAAAAAAAAAACAGAATCACATTCAAAACATTTTTTTCTCTTGCACACCCTTCTTTACCTCTCTCTCTCTCTCTTTCTCTTGCACACAGACTCCACTGTTGGTGGAGGTTCCTAGTTCTCCTCTATGGGGTCCCTTCCACATAGCTACTTGGTCTTCCTTACATCATGGCAACATCTTTCCAAGAATGAAATTGCATAAAGAAGCTTTCAGGAGCTCTCAGTGTCCTAAAGCCTGAACTTGAAAGAACTATATTATTTTGTTTTTCACTGTAATGGTTACAGAGACAGCACGGATTCAAGGGGAGGGAAAATAAGGTCTACCTCTTGATATGAGGACCTCACCCCCATCCAAAAGATCTGTCACACAAGTTCTTGGTTAATAGTTAACATTGATAGTGTAAATGACCTGTTTTTAATAGTACTGATAGCAGGATGATTGCACAAAAAAAATGAATTTTGCCATTTTATTGTAATAAGCCTATAAATGTCATCCATGGCTCTTACGCTATGACTTGCCTGCCTTACCTGTTTCTCAAACCCCATGTGCTCCAGCTGGTTAGTCCAATGGGACTGTTGTCATTTTAAGAAGGGCAGAGACACACAGAAACACAGGGAGAAGACAGCCATGTGATGACAGGGGATTCAGGCAGAGGTCATCTGTGGACACTAACAGCCACAACAGACTTGCCATTTGACTCCATGGCAACCACTGTGGTGTATTTCTACACTCCTGATGGAGTGTAGGCACTTTTGTGCCTTTCTCCTCTAGCGTATAGTATTGTCACATTGTAAGAGCCACAGATGCAAAAGAAAGAGTGGGCTTACCTTTTACAACTGTATATATGTGCATGTACTTATATGAATCTGAGGAGTGATCAGGAGGCTGGAAAGAATAACTCTCTTCATACCAGCATTTGTCTTTGAACACCAATTATCCCCCACACTGCTGTGACAAGGACATATACAGAAAATGTTCAAGAGCCATATTCATCTAATCGAGTTTTTAAGAAACCCAATTTCCACTCTGTCTTCTGACATTTCCTTAAGGAATGAGTGAGTAGGTGACTCTCTATCTCTCTTCTTTTTAATTGCCTATTTCAAACAGTACAAAATTTAAATGAAAGAACATGAGATTTACTTTTCATATAGTAAGAGTTCAAAGGTGTTAGGTGATGATAATGAAACTAGCTAAACACAGTATATATGTAGTAAGTGTGTAATAAATGGCAGCTAATATCATTGTTAAAAAAAATTCTCCTAAAGGGAGAATGGTAAAGTGATGGGGTACAATCTGTCTGAATGGGGAGAGAAGAACATAAGGGCTAAGAAGCTTGGGGTCAGGAGAAGGGCGATGCTCATTTTGCCTCAGGAGGCATTTGACAGAGCTATCTTTAATACAAAATTATCAGAGACAGTTTTGGGATTTTCATTGGCACAGACATGCTTCCCCCCTGAGCCCTGGAATAAATACCTAGAAGGCTAAAGGTCAGTTCATTAATCTCCTCACTTGTCTGTTTGTTTGGACATACGGATGCTCCATTGTGCAGGCAATTTGAGGAAGGGGTGGAAGAAACTGACCAAGGAAAATGTGAATTCTAATCCATTTTAGTACTGTTAATGGTGAAGAGAGGGGTGGGCAAGGGGAAAAAAGTGTTTCAAACGCAATTCTGTTTTTAAAAATCTGTAATCAAAGTTGGATGCTCGTGACCTGGTTCTCTTCTTTTCCAGGGTTGGTTTAGCAACCTGCCTTCTAGCTGGCATTTGATTAAGTTTTCTTTCCCAAGTAAATTTTTATTTTCCTCCATTAGGCAAACCTGTCAGGCAAAAATATTGTAAGTTCTTACCCTGTTCCTTGATGCCTAGTATCAATGCTATCCTCCTACTTTATGTGAACTCAACACATTTTCAACTTTCTTTGAGGGGCCCTGGAGAAGCCTTGTTCTAAGAGATGTTGAAACAAAAGCAGAGAAGAAATACACCCTTTCTACAGAAGTTAAATGAGGGTAATTTTAACTAGAGTTATCCTCATTGAACTCGGTGTCATTTTTATTAATTGCTGAGACACCTCTCCATTTGGATCCAAATAATCTGAAAACAGTCAGCTGTCCTAGAGTCTTTCTGGGACAAAAGCCCTGAGAAAGAATAAATAGCTTGTTAATGTTCACTTCTATAGACAGGAGGAGAGCAAAGAAGGCAGATCCTATACGGATTTTTTTAAAGATTTTATTTATTTAAGGCAGATCCTATATGTTTACTGTCTCCCTCTTTGGAGGTTGTGATAGACACACTTCAAGGTGACCACCTCCTAAGATCCTGCCTCCTGGTGTTCATGCAGCTGTGTAGTCCCTCTCCTTGAGTGTGGGTAGGACCTGTGTCCTGCTTCTGATCAACAGAATGTAGAAAAATTGATGGGATGTCACTCCCATGAGTATGATACACTGAGTTTGTGCTGCTATTTTGGCCACAATGGAAAACTAATAGAGATGACCTCCTTCACATATCTGGTGGTTGGCAGGGGTGGTTGTTCAGGAGGACCTCACCTCGGCAGCACCCCCAACTCCAGGCTGCCCTGGGCGGTGATGTGACAGTCACAAGGCTCCAAAATCTAGAGAGTGAGCACAGGGTTACAATGCATGCTTCTAATTCTCTTCTCGAGCCATGTTTATTGCTGTTCCATCACCCAAGGTAGACCATGGGGCCAGCCCAGATTCATGGATGGAGATGAAGTCTCCAGCTTTGAATGATGGAAGCTGTAATGTAACACAGAAGGGCATGGAAAATGAAGAAGCACTTACGGTCATCTTACCGTCGGTATACCACATGCTCTAAGACGTAGGTTAGTGCAGGAGCCAAAATACATGCTATGGAAGGACACTATTCCAGTGCCTCTGCCTCTGATGGAATAGAGGACCAAGTCTCTGCTCCGTAGGCTAGGACTCACACTTCACACCAGCATTCCCCCCACCACACTGCCCCTCCTTCTGTGATGGAAACAAGAAACAGAGCCTTTTCCCTACCTCCCCCTCCCTCAGCCCCCAAAACACAGGAAACAAAGCCTGCTAACATCCCCCAGGGCCTCATCAGCCCATGAAGATCCCTGACAACATACTAGAGAAGGAGTAGAAGTTATTACAGACTTGCTGCAATCATCACCTGGGTAGAGCATCAAGATTCTGCCCACTGGTGATGGACATACATGGGCACAAGGGCCACACCCCTCATTCTGAAGACACCCATGTGTTCTAATTTTACAAATGAGAAAATTGAAATTCAGAGAAATGAAAATACATGCTCAAGTTCACATAGCAGCAGAACTGAGCTACATCTCAGAAATATGAACTTTTGTGGGGCAGCAAAATATAAGGAGGCAAGCAGAGATACATACACTCAAACTAGACAGTACTGGTTCCCAATGAACAGCTCCTCCCCACCTGCCTGCAATGACAACATCTTGATTTTATTCTGGTTTCCATCCCTCTCCCTATGGTTCAGAAGAGCAGCCTGTACCCCAAGTTTCAGGAATAAATCTCACCTTAGCCAAGCCAGTGATATGACCCCCTTCTCTTTGTTTGAAATTAGTGAAGCTTACAGACACGGGCAAGGCCAGCTTTGTGGACATGCATCCCATATAGTTGCATGGGGTCCTGGTCTCAGAAGGATCCCACACATGATTTAATACTCTGCTGTCATCTTGAAAATTTTAATAACTCTTAAACAAGAGATGCCACATTTTAATTTTGTACTGGGCCCCACAAATTATTACAAATTATATGACTGGTGTGTATGCTGCAATTCTAGGGAACATCGCATGGAGAAACCTAGTGGGGGACTTCTAATAAATATTAGTACACACAAATGTTCCCCCTCTTCTTCTACATGTGATGCCTGGAGCTACTGCAACTATCTTGTGCCCTTAGGGAAGGAAGGTTTGGCAGATCAGAAAGATGAAACAAACCTGGATCTTGATGATGCCACTGATGTTTTATGAGACAAAAAATCTTCTTTTCTTTATTTATAATTTGAGATAAGGCTTTCTTTTACTGAAAAAAATTCCCAGAATGGATTCAATTGACAAGTATGAATTAGATGACTTTGAGAAAACTTTGTGATTCCTGTGAGCTCGTTTCCTTATCTATAATAGAAAAGCAATGCCACCTCAGATACATGCCGTGAAAATAAATAAGATAGCATTTGGTACACAGTAGAGCACAATCCACTGGTGGTAGCAATAGTAATTGTAATTTTGTTGCTGCTGCTGCAAGTCTAGGGCTGTTATTTACCATAACCTACAAACGCTCCCTGTTCTCTCCCCATTTTCAAAGTATTCCACCACCCAAAAGTCATTAAAACCAATCACCAAACAAATAAACAAACATAACAGCTAAGTAATGTAGATATAGCCCTTGTGAATCATCTGAATGGCAGATGATGGGGGATGTTTAATTCATGCTTGTATGCATGCTTCACTAAACCAGGTCACTTATCCTATACCTGGGTCAGCAGCTATTAGAAGTAAACTTGGACCTAGATCTTTACATATCAATATGGATATTTCTCAAAATTATAATGCTAGGTGAGAAAGGCAAGTTGCAAACTGATGTGTGTTGCCTGTGGCATGTGACCCCTCATAGGAAGTAAAATCATGACAATAAAATAATAATTATTATGGTGACCTCCGTTTCTGGGAAGATGAGTAAATGTCCTTTTCCTTGTTCTTCCTACCAAGTACAGAAAAGTAAAAGACCCTGGAAGGTGAAGAGAAGGCAGAGTACCAAGACCTCAGAACACAGCCCAGGAGCAAGTCCCCTGAGTTTATTTCGTATGTTCCAGTCTTGGAGCTAGAGAAGTCGGCAAGACACAGACACACCAAGAAAAACCTGCCCTCTGTAACCAAAGGACCAGGAATGGGCAGTGTAACGAGACAGAACACTTGTAGATAACGATCTGTCTACCCCAGACAAACTCCATAGAAAATACTGCAGTCCTCACTCTAGCCCCATCAGTGAATGGGAGACTAGACTCCCACCCCCCGTAATGAAGTGCTCACCTCCCTCCATATCATCCCCTCAGGTTGTGTCACAGAAAGACAGTACCAAGCAGGAACTTCCATCCCCATGGGCCAGTTACAAGCCTGTGGGCTCTTCGTGGTGTCTGTGGAGACCACAGGGGACCTAGAAATCCCATGCCCTCCAGGAGTAAAGAGCAGGCCACCTACTCCCCCAGGCATCAATGGAAGCCAAGTGGAGGAACTGGGGTTTCATCTCTGGAAAAAACAAGGTGGCAATGTCCTTCCCCTGCCAGAGCAGTGTCAGAAAAACCCAGTTCAACCAGAAAGTTTAAATAAGAGCCAAAATCTCATAGCATAACACAAAAATATCTGGATTTCAACTGAAAACATTTCATTGTACCAGGAACCAGCAAGATCTCAAACTGTATGACTAAAGGACAACACTGAGGTAAGAGATGTTAAAATAATCAGATAGAAGCTGATTAAGCTAATAAAAATGCTTTGATGAGCCATCACAAAAAGCCCCAAACAGGTGCAGAAACAGAAAGTCTTCCCCAAGAAATAGAAACAAATGGAACTTTTAAAATGTCAAAATATGGTTCATACAAAAAGTAAAGAAACAAAATACAGAGATAAAATCTTGGTGGATGGGCTCAACACCAGAACAGGAGAGAAGGAAGTATCAGTGAATTGGAAGACTGAACAACAGAAATCACCCTATCTGAGCAGCTGAGAGATAACAGCATTAAAAAAAAAAAAATAAGCAGAGCTTCAGGGACCAAGAGGACTATAACAAAAAGATCTCATGCCATTGGTATTCTGGAAGAAGAGAGAAAAAGTACTTGAAAAAAAAATAATGACTAAAAGCTTCCCACATCTGATGAAAGATATAAAAATACAACTAAAGATGTTGGGTGAACCCCAGGAAGTGGGCAGATGATGTTTCCAGATTCACTGCGTCTAAGTGGGTCTCACTACTGATGGGTCTCACAGTTATATCTGATATCCATTTATAATTGAAACTGATTAGGAGCCACGCCAAGGGTAGGTTGGAAGGAGGTAGCCCTGATCTCCATCAGTTACGCCAGAGGCATTCCATAGAAAAAGACAATCTAAGTTATGTTCGGTGTCTGCATGCAAATACAGCTGTGAGACAAGTCCTCTTAACACCTTAGTCCTCAAAGTGAGGTGCTGGGACCAGCACGTCAGCATCTCTTGGGAGCTTCTCGGGGTCACATCACAGACCTGATAAATCTGAATCTGTACCCACAAGACCTCCAGGTCCACATTCAAGTTTGAGAAGCACTTTTTACCTACTTACTCCCTTCCTGCAACCAAAGGGACATGCCCACACTCCTCTGACATAAAATTTCTAGAATTCCCTATAAACTGCAGGCTAGTAGCAGACCGGAAGAAAATTAAAATCCTTAACCATGTGACAGACTGGGCTGACACTGGAGTTTCGGCCTCCATCCTGAACTTCTGTATCTGCAAATCATCTAACCTGCTGCCAGGCAGTGTTTGCAAGACGGCTGTGTTGTTTATATGTTTTCCTTATCAATTTTGTGCTGAGGATGAACTAGAAAATCAGAGGCTTCTTCCTATTTTGAATATCCCATGATTCCATTACATGTGAATTGGATTACCCATTACTACATAGGCTCAGCCTGTGCATAGAGAAGTTAATTATAAGATCCAACCACGCCTGGTGTATAATTATGGCAAGAATATTTTTTAATCTAACTGTAATTTTATTTAGGAATTTGGATGCCTTGTGCTTTGTGCCTGTAGGTTCTAATATCACCAGAAACCGTTCACAGAATCGAAACCCTGTAAGTCAGTTACCTGTTGATGCTCAAATATATACGTATATGATTTTAATGGTGCCCATTATACACAGACTTCCATTATAACACTATTTCCACTCGGTCATAATTTTATGAAAAGTTCCCCTATTGGCTAAAATTTTCCAGGCTTAATCATACTCTTGAGATGAACTTTTTCAATTAATCTCCACTTAAGCCAATTTTGAGCTCTTTGGATGAGGGAAAAATATACAGGCCAGACTCTTAAAAATAACTGTCAAGCAAGTTCCTTTTTAAAGAATGTTTATTTAACACACTGACATTCACACTTCTCAAGACTGACCTGCCAGCATCTTAATTTCCAGATGATGAAGGCAGAGGTGAGTTTTTTGCTCAGAAACCCCCAGTAGCTCACTGAATTATCTCCTCCATCATGGATAATTACAGAGTCTGTAAAGCAGGTATTGTATTTTAAGCTTGTGGGGGCACTTAGCATGCATGAAACTGAATTCAGCTAACACACGTCAACTCTCCTTCTTACTACCCTGGCAAAGTTTTCCATTTGGGGACTAATGAGAAGAAAGTCATTTGGGTTATTGATCCAGTGTGAGTCATCTAGAATGGGGAAAGAATGGGTAATTACCACTGTTTTGAATCACTTCCATTTATTTTTTCTAAACTTTATTTTGAAACTTCCAGCTTCTGTTGATTATATTATTTCTCCAGAGGAAAATAGCCTCTGAGTTATCTCTCACAACAATTGGAAGGCAAAACCTTCCGGCTTTCGGTCACATCTCTGATCCGTTGGTTTTCTTTCTCTACAATGCTTTGTGTTCACTCTGTACAGCTTCGCTGTGTTGATTGGGAGCAGGAAGTCTGCCAGAACACACACAGCCATCCTCTGCACGAGGCCATAAAGGGTCTTGTCTTCAAGAAGATTTCTTCTCCACATTCCTCATGTCCAGGTCTTGGTGCCAATTGACAACTGATGGAGACTTCCTTCTCAATTCCTAAGCGGTCTCCCAGCATAGTTATATAGAAAAGATTTAAAAAAAAAAACTAATAAATTTTAATTGTCCTTTCTTCAAGCTAAAATTTCTGTAGGTTGTTTTAGGGAGAACCATGTCAGAGGAGCTCCAATAGAGTGGGAATAGTCTTCTGCAGGAGGCTGAGATTCCGTGGCCTGCTGACTTCTGTTCTTCCTCATTTCCTTGTTATCCCTGACTTCTCTGAGTAGGTCTCTCTGTTTTCTGCACAACAAGTACACTGAACATTTAGTCCCAGAGCATGCAAACCTACCTCCTGTCACAGGACCTTTGCATATGCCATTCTTTTGCCTAGAATATCCTTACCACTCATCTTCTAGAGAATTTCTACTTACCACTTAGAGTTTAGCTTGTCACTTCTTTAGGAAGACCCCCACTAACTCTCTCAGTTAGGTCAAACCCCCCACCACCAATGGCCATTCCCATACCGCCATACACTTACCTTTTATGGTACATATCACGGCAACATTCTTACATTGACTTCTGTGATTTTTCTTTTACTAGTAACTTTATCCCACTAGCTCCATGAGGGTCCAGACCATGTATATTCCCAATGCTTGACATGAGACCTTACACATAGTAGGTGTTCAGTAAGTATTTCTTAAATAGATGGATGGATGAATGAATTTACTTTAGAAGTTCCCAAGGCGGGAAGTCATAAAGCCTAAGTCAGCACTACCAAAGGTCTTGGCATTAGAAGAATTTGTCTGGTCTGTTTTATGATGTTGTTCTAAACTTGATATGTAAGGCCAATGAAATGAGAACACGGACAGAGAGAAAACAATGCAAAGAAGTCCTAGAAAAACCCTCAATCAAGGCCTAAGTAAAATACCTCCTAAGTCATAATATTGTAAACCTAAAAATGGACCTTAGAGATTGTTTCTAGGATTTCACACATGAAGAATATGAGGCCCACGATTCCATGAGTAGTTACCAGCAGACCACACCTCTTCTTACTCTTGGTCCTTCCCTAGTCCACTGCTCTTGGGAGGAGATGGTCCTTAGTAGAGGTTAAGAAACTGGATGGAGGGCAGAACTTAATAGTAGCTGAAGCCCTGAGCTGGAAAGACCACAAGAGAGGAAGAGAGTAATGAAACCACACATAAACCACAGGGCCCTAGGGGGCTATGGCTAGGGAAGAATTGGATTTCTTTCCTCCATTCATAGATTCAATGTAGGAAGATTTACTAAGAAATCCCCAAGGAACAATTTTTTTTTTTTTTTTGGGTCATCCCTAGTGAACTCTTTATTCTGTAATCTATACAGACAAAGTGGTCAGATAGAAGAGGTTACCCCACTATCACTCATTCTTTCACTATAACCAAGTAGCTTAGGGTGTAGGTTCTAGGCCAGGCTCCTAAGGGTGAACCCTACTAATTGTGATTTTAGTAAAGCCACTTAATCTCTCTCTGACTTCATTTTCTCATCTATGCCATCGGAATTATTGAACCTACCTTTTAGGTCAGTGTGAGGATGAAGTATAATATGATTGTAAAGTGCCTGTGCATGACACCTAGGAAATGCTTGGTAAGACCTAATATTACTCAACACTCAACAGATTTGTGTTGAGTGTTTGCCAGGTGCCAATAGAGGACAAGGCAAGGTAGTGGGAGGTGAGACTTACATTATAATGGAGGAAGAAAAACAAATTTAAAAAATAGAAGGTTTATAGATTGGGCTCAGAGCCCTGAAGAAAATATTATAGAAGTGGAATGGGAATAGAGAATAGGCTATTTTTAGATAGGTTGGATCAGGAGACCCTCTTTGAGGCTGTGACCTTTCAATGGAAGGAACCGGCCATGGGAGGAGCTGAGGAAAGAGTGTTCTAACCCAGGAAATAATGCAAACAGAAAGTATGAGGTTTTGAGACCTTATTCCCAGTGCCTTCAGAAGCTGGTGGCAGTTTTTCAGCAGGAGAGAAATAGGATCTGAGTTGTTTTTAAAAAAAAATCCCTCTGCCCCAACCCAGAGAATGTACAGCACCAAAAGTGAACCCTAATGCAGACTATGAGCTTAGGAGATAATACAGGTCCATGTAGGTTCATCCACTGTGACAAGTCTATAAGCCTATCCAAGTAGGGGTAGGTGCAGGGACATGTGGGAAATCTCTGTATCCTCCACTCAATTTTGCTATGAACCTAAAACTGCCCTAAAAAAGTTAAATTAGTTAATTGAAAAAAAAAAAAAAGAAAAAGTTCCTTCTGGCTACTGTGTAGAAAATAGATTTTAGTGGGCAAGAGTCAAGGAGGAGAGACCAGTCAGGAAGCTAGCAGAGACGTCACGAGAAGGATGGATGGTGACTGGAGGCATGGGCTAGAATGGACAGGGTTGGTAGGAGAGGAGCCAACAAGGAGATCAAGTCTTGAGGCAGAAACAACAGGGTGAGCAGTGGGGAAGTGGAGAAGGGAAGCTGGGAAGCCATAGGGAGAAATCCAGGATGAACCCTAGTTGTTTATCTTGAACAACTGGAAATACTGGTGCCATTTATTGAGAAGGAGAAAAACAGGAGAGGGGACTCTGGAATTTATGGTGTCTTCCTTTGTTTTTATAATGAGGGAGGCGGATCTGGGATTCCAGAACTCTGTGTTGTTCAATAGAATATATTCCATCTCAATAGTTTCAAGAACAGAGAAAGTACTCATTTATGTGGAATCATGACCAGTAAAGCTCTTTAGGCAAAAGGAAATAAGTGAGTTCACCTCTGGTGATGATGCCCATTCTTTAGAAATTGAGGTTCTTTCCTTCTGGAGACAGAATCCTCTGATAAGACATGATATCATTTTTCTCCCCCTTTTTCTTAGGGTAAAAATAAGGAACAAGGGTGCCAATAACTATCTTCTTTATATCCCAGGAATCTTGTTTAACTACATTGCTTTGTGGGTTTCTTTCCTTTTTTTCTTTTTCTTTTTTTTTTTTTTTGATATTTGAAACAAGCGGAAACATTCTCAAAAACTGCATAAAACACCTAGTACACACCCTTCTTCAAAGAATTTAGCAATGTCAGATTCACACTAGGAAAAAAATCCAAGAGTTTCTCTTTAAAAAAGTAGTTTACAAGATTTTTAGTAATTTTATTACGTCAGGTGATAAAGTCTGGACAACTCAATGTAATTTTTATGGAAGCATTTTCTTTTAATGCAAACAAAATTACAAGAACACTGGACTGGTAGTCTTAGAAAAAATGTCATTCCTACTCAACCACTAAAAGTCACTTGCCTTTTCTGGGCTTTTGTTGATTTACCTGGAAATAAAAGAGACATTGTGTACCACATTTCTTTCCAGATTTCACAGTCCATCAAATGTTGGCCCAAGCAATATAAAATTTTTTACATTGATAATGAAGGTAAGGAATATTGCATTCATTCATTTGAATTTTGTGGTTTTTGATTTCCCAGATGCTCTGCAACATAGCACATTGCTCTCTTAGCCTGTCAGCCTGAGAGCTCTTTCCATATCCTCTAAATTGGCAATGAATTTTGAAGGAAAGAAATATTTTCTGTGTTGCAGAATCTACTCAGCCTAAACTTTGTCTGGGGCCACAAGTCCTAAAGAGAAGTCATTTTCAACCAAGAGGGCCTTAAATCCCAAGTCTTTCCAGCTTTAATCCACTTTGGGCAGCTTCCCTGGAATGCCACTGAGGGACTGGACGATGCATAATGTAGTGTTTATCAGCCTTGTGAATGCGTGACTTTGATTTGAAACAAAGGCAAAAACCATGGCTGCAAGAGATGAGCCATAAGAAAGGAATAAGGCAGGGTGGCAAAGCATGAGAAGAGCTGGCTAGGAGCAGGGTCTTGGTTCCATTCCCCCCACTGCCGCTAAGCAGGTGTAGGTCTTTGGACAAGTCATTCTGTGAGACTCAGTCTCCTCATTTGTAAAATATGGTGGTTGGACATCCTCTCACTGGTCTCTTAGTTTGGACCTTCCAAGAGTAGTTGTGGGGCCTCTTTGGTGCAGTGGGCACAGGACAAGAGAAGAGTGACATTTAGCTCAATTATTGGACTTGACATTTCCTGCTCATGCCCTCAGAAAGAACTCTCAGGCAAGAGGGAGTGAAGGAACAGGGATTGGAACTCACAGAGGTACTAATGAAGGATTTCACCTTTCCCGAAAGGGTCTTTGAGTGAGAGCCAGGGCAGGTGGCAGCTAGAGGGGAGTGGTGATTAGTAAAGCATGACCAGGTGGCACATGCAGGGTGAGGTACTGGCTTTGTCCTTCTCTGTGGTAGGAGAATGAACAGATGGAGCCCTAGACCTCCACAAACATCTTATTAACTTAACCTTGAATGTGCAGAGAGGCAGAAGCTTAAACCCCATAACCAAAAATATCATTTATTATCAGTTGTCTTCATTGAAAAGAAAAGGTAAATGCCATATTATTTTTCTGTGTAAACAATCTCCAGAAGCTCTTAAAACATGCAGCTGGAGCTAGCAAATAAGATTTGGACAGAGAGCTTTTGCTTTGGGCTTTTCAAAACGGAAATTAAGGATCAGTGTTTGGTCAATGAAACATTCTTTACCATGAGGTTCATGATTATTTGATCATTATGATTTCAATTATTCTTAAGTTCCAGCAAATATCAGTGTCCTGGAAGTGTTTCATGTAGGAGATGATAGCTCTATTGGGAGTTTTATGTGCTATACCAGCTATTACTTCTCAAATCCTACAATTTCTTCCATTCATTTATTCAACAGATATCTATGAGTATGCACCATGTGCCATGCACTCTGCTATGAAATGAGGGTAAAGCGATAAGCACAACAAGTCTCAGCTCTCTCCCACCTTTTATGTAAATTTGAATTCCTTTGCTATCTTTTAAGTTCCCTTATAACATGCTCCCAGCCCACCCACTGAAGTTCTTTTCCGTTACTCAGCAGTCTAAATGCTCTTACCCCATTCTGCTGCTTGTCCACCACATATACACACACCCCTACCAACACATAGACAGATATAATGCTCATTTCCCCATCTTACAGTTTTTCCCATCTGCCTACACCAGCGATAACTCTACGATCATCCCATCTACTTCTCTAGTAGATTTCAAGGCTCAACACAAATCTACCTTCTTTGAGAAGTGCTCTGCTAATGCAGTAGTTGAATCCAATGCCTCTTTCCTCCAATGTTTTGTACCCCTTGACCACACATCTAATTGAGCATTTTCAGACATCTGTTTTTCCTCCTTCTCTTTTCATGTGTGCTGACTTGATCATCACATGTAAATCCTAAAAATCCCTAGAAAGGCCAACCACCTTAGTATCTCCAGTAGTCCTGCAATATTTGAACAGTATTAGTCTCAAAGTAAGTTCTTGAGTGCTTCCTTGGCTAGTCACACATTTTGTTGGCAATCAAGATAAGTTTCTAAAGAGATGGAAGAATTGTGACCATATGGCAGATGTTTAAACAACATGCCTTAATTGACTACATTTATTTGAACCTTAAACATCTCAGACCTTTCCCTTAACTCTAGAACCATTAAAATCATGATATCATGCTTTAAAATGACACATATCTGGGGCATCTCGGTGGCTCAGTGTGTTAAGCGTTTGCCATGTCTGGCTCCCTGCTCAGCGGGGAGTATGCTTCTCCCTCTCCCTCTGCTCTCCCACCCCCCCAGCTCATAGTTGCTCTCTTGCTCTCACTCTGTCAAACAAATAAATAAAATCTTTTAAAAATAAATAAAATGACACATAACTAGAATGTTTAAGTACATCTTACTACATTTCTAATTTCAGTTACTACACTTAAAATTAAAGTATTTCATCTTATTTGTTTATATTCTTTTTTAAAAGATTTTATCTATTTTTTGACACAGAGAGAGAATAAGCAGGGAGAGCAGCTGGCAGAGGAAGAAACAGACCCCCCCCCATTGAGCAGGGAGTCTGATGCAGGGCTCGATCCCAGGACCCTGGAAACATGAGTTGAGCTGAAGGCAGATGCTTAACTAACTGGGCACCCAAGTACCCCAGAACTAGAGTATTATAAAGACTCTCTTCTCTACTGCTATGCAATGTGACCTTCATCTTAAATTGAGAAAGTATCTTAAATTTCTTAATTTTCTTTTTATTCCACTGATCTATTTGTCTGTCCTGTGTCTATACTGCCTAATTACCATACCCTGATAATAAATCTTGATAGCCAATAGAATACATCTTCCTACATTGTTTTTCTTTAAGAAAGTACTTTTTGTCTTATGCATTTCCAAATGCATTTAGAAGTCAAATTGTCAATTTCCACAAAGAAACCTGCTGGCTCTTTGATTGCGATTGCACTAAATGTATATATCAACTTGGAAATAAATGGTATTTTCACAATATTGAGTCTGACAGTGCCTGAACATGATATATCCTGCTATTTAGGAATATGATAACCATATGGAAAAAAAATGACTCCCTACCTCACACCATATACACAAATCAGTTCCAGGTATCAAAATTATAAATGTGGAAGATAAAACAATATACCTTCTAGAAAATAATATAAAAGAATATTTGCATGCTCATGGACTAGAGAAGGACTACTTAAGGAGGAAAAAAGTTAATTATAAAAGAAATAGACAATATGTTGCACTGCACTAATATTACAAATAATAAAAAGACACCATGAAAGAGTGAAAATTCAAGCTACCAAATAGGAGGAATATTTGCAAAATCCAACAGAAGGATCATACCCAGAATATATAAATAACTCTTACAATTCAGTATGAAAGAACAGAACATCACTCCCCCCATTCAAAAAAATCTAGGCAAGAACCTTGAAAAAGAATTTAACAAAGGACATTCAAATGGGCAATAAACATAAATGTGTTCAATGCCATTTTTCATCCGAAAAATGAAAATTAAAACTACAATGAGATACTAAGTCACCTTCACCATAAATACTTAATGTTACTAAGTTTTGGCAATAATGTGAAATAACAGAAACTTCCATACACAGCTGATGGAAATGTAAATTAATACAATCACTTTAAAGCATTGTTTGGTATTCACTTCTGAAGTTGAATATATGGATGATCGATGACTTCAAAATTCTACCCACAGTTATATATCCAATGTGCACCAAAGACATACACACCAAAATAAATACACAAGAATAGCAGCATTGATTTTAGTAGTAAAAGAAAAAAGAACCCTAATCCATCAAATTCTATCAACAATAATCTAGATAAATAAATTATAATTTGTTCATTTCTTAGAAAACCATGTGACAGTGAAAACAAGTGATCTAATTCCTATGTAACAACACAGATGAATCTCACAGAAAATGTTGAACAAAAGAAACCAGTAAAAAAAAAAACAAGAGACAAAGAAAAACATACTGGGTGATTCCATATATATAAGGTTCAAAAACAGGTCAAAAGAATCTATGAGAGGTCCTGGTTAGAAATTGAAAAAGCTTTTAGAAAATGTTATGCTATTGTTACTCAACCATTTGTTATTTACGTTTTTTAATTGCTACAATTTTTAACATCTTATTAACATTGTCTGAAATCATCAATTAAGGCAGAGTTTAAGATTTTGTTGTGTGGTTTTTTTTTTTAAGATTTTATTTATTTATTTGACAGAGAGAAACACAGCTAGAGAGGGAACCCAAGCTGGGGGAGTGAGAGAGGGAGAAGCAGACTTCCCACCGAGAAGGGAGCACAGATGCAGGGCTTGATCCTGGAACTCCAGGATCATGACCTGAGCCCAAGGCAGATGTTTAACGACTGAGCCACCCAAGCGCCCCAACAAGGAATTTTTTAAAAAAAGATTTTATTTATTTGACAGAGAGAAACACAGCCAGAGAGGGAACACAAGCAGGGGGAGTGAGAGAAGGAGAAGCAGGCTTCCCGCCGAGCAGGGAGCCCGATGTGGGGCTCAATCCTGGGTCTCCGGGATCATGACCTGAGCTGAAGGCAGTCGCTTAACCAACTGAGCCACCCAGGTGCCCCAAGGAATTTTTTTAAAGGTTTTATTTATTTATTTGACAGAGAAAAACATAGCTAGAGAGGGGACACAAGCAGGGGGAGTGGGAGAGGGAGAAGCAGGCTTCCCTCTGAGCAGGGAGCCCGTCAAGGGGCTCAATCCCGGGACCCTGGGATCACGACCTGAGCAGAAGGCAGATGCTTAATGACTGAGCCACCCAGGTGCCCTGAGGTTAAGATTTCAAGACAACATTGACTTCAGTTGTTGTTTTTTTTTTCATTAATGGTACTTTTATCATGGCCTTAATTCTAATTAAATGGCTCTGTCTTGGGCCTTTCTGTTCTGTGCATTAATTGGGCTGTCCATCCATAAAACAGCACCGCACTCTGAATGACTGCAACTTAAAACAAATCTTCTGTCTGGTAAAGCAGAGTCTTATTCCTGGTGTTCTATCCCTACCTTAGCAGGGAGTCATTGCTCTCACTGTCACTTAGTCCTCTCTTTGGGGAAGAAATAGGATTTACAACAAGCTTTTGGATGGGGTCTTGTGACCTCTTCTAGCACTGCTTGTGAGCACTGGGACATGTGTTATTACCAGGCCCTTATATTTAACTGTCAATATGAGACCCTCTAGAGATCTCTTTTACCAGCCACAGTGCCCAGCAATATCTAAGATGGAGGCCCTTACTTCAGCCTGAATCTGAGTGTAAAAAAACAAAAAAAGTCAACCTTCAATGAACAATGTCACATCCACAATAGGTCATTCCTGTTTTAAGCCACTAAAGAAGGAGGGAATGTATGTTACTGAATTGAAGCCTAGCTTAGTCTGACTGATATGAACAAAACAACGGTTGTCAAGAACTCCCTGGATATTTTTTTTCCTTTTGGGATTTTGAGTGGAATTGCATTGAATCTGAAGATTTCATTTTGGAAGAGTTGGCATCTTCACAATACTGAATCTCCCTGTCCAGGAATGTGAAAAGACCCTTCACTTACTCAAGTCTTTATTATTCTGAATAAAGTTGTATACGTTTTATGAAAAAGAATATAAAGTATAAGCTAAGCCAGGCATGTGTTTCTCTTTACTGATTATATTTGTTGTTGAAAAGCAAGAATGTTTAATTGCCTTTTACGGAATCATCTTGGCAAAGTTTCTTGATTGTCCTAATAGCTTTTTTAAAAAATAGACTTTATTTATTTATTTGACAGAGGGAAACACAGCTAGAGAGGAACACAAGCAGGGGGAGTGAGAGAGGGAGAAGCAGGCTCCCCGCTGAGCAGGGAGTCCCATGCAGGGCTTGATCCTGGAACTTCAGATCATGACCTGAGCTGAAGGCAGATGCTTAACAACTGAGCCACCCAGGTGCCCCAAGTCCTAATAGCTTTGAATCCAGTCTTTTAAAGTTCCTGTGTAGAAAATTAATAGTGCCAAGTAATAATAATTTGCTCTGTTTTTCCTACAAATTAATGTCTCTTTTTTTCTACTTTATATCTAACTGTGGTGATGGAAATTCTAGATTAAGCCTGATAATATCTATGTGTGTGGATTTTTTTTCTCTTGTTCCCTGTCAAAGGTCAGCAAGCTTTTTCTAAAGAGCCAAATAGTAAATATTATTAGCTTTGGGGGCCATACTATCTTTGTCACAACTACCCAACTCTGTCACTACAGTATGAAGACAACTATCCACAATAAATTAAAAAAAATAAGTGTAATGGGTTTTGGCTTATAGAGCATAGTTTATTGAATCCTGATACATTTTAATGACAAGGTCTTTCATGTTTTATCATTACTATATTTTTGTCATTTCAAGGAATAAAACTTCAATTATAGATGCTAAAGTTTTGTTTTGCTTTGGGTTTTTTTTTTGTAATCCTTTCCTTTTGACATCAAGATCATGACATTTAAAAATCTTTTATATACTAATTGCTTTAATTGCATCTGAGAATTTTCTACATATTACCAGGTGTTGAACCATTTATATGCTTATAATACACTTAGTCATAATAACTTATTTTTGCTTATTCCTGAATTTTATTAACAGCATATTAATAGAATACACACATAGTACCAGGAGCTCTTCCAGAAGTTGTGGATGTAGCACTCAACAAAACAGACAAAATTCCTACTTCCATGGAGCTTATATTCTAGTGGGAGGACTCTGATAATAATGGAAACATATAAGAATGTTAGGTGAAGGATAATAAAGCAGAGCGAGAGAGTGATGGGCTAGAATGTTACTTCAGAAATGGAGTTCAGGGAAGGCATCTCTGATCAGGTGACATGTAAGAATGTAGGGGTACCATCCAGTGAACTGAAAAAGCAGATGGAAGCATTATATCAAAATGTCAGCATATGGAATGGACAGGATGCTGTCGGAGCACCCAGTAGGGGCCCCTAACATAGTCTTGCCTGGGCCGCAGGATGTCCAGACATTTAGCCAAACATTACTGTCTATGAGAGTGTTCCTGGGTGAGATGAGCATTTGAGTCAGTAAAGTGAGTTAAGCCGATTGCACTTTCTAATGTGCCCAGGATTCATCCAATCAACTAAAGACCTGAATACAATAAAAAGACTGAATAATAGAGAACTCTTTTTCTCCTCTTGCCTGAGTGCCTTGAGCCAAGACACCAGTCTTTTCCTGCCTTTGGACCTGAACTGAAATAATGACTCTTCTTGGGTCTCAAGCCTGTTGGCCTTCGGCGTGGACCTTCCACCATCGGCTATCCTGGTTCTCAGCCATTCAGATGGGAATGAGACCCACATATTGTCTCTCCTGGGTATTCATGTTGGCAACTGCAGATCTTGGGACTTCTCACGCTTCAAAGGCACATCAGCCAATTCCTTATAATAAATATCTCTTTCTTTCTCTCTACACACATACTCTCTATTGGTTTTCTTCTTGTGAAAAACTATGATGAGTACAATAAACAGAAGGGAGAGTGTTCTGTCACACCATGACTTAGAGTTTTAAAATTGGAAGGCAAGGGCAGTTTCAAGCAAGGAAGAAGTTCAGCAGCGCTGAAACATGTGGAATGTATGAATTGGTGTCAACAGTGTTGGGCAATGTGAAGACACTGAACTGAATTTCATCATATACTAGGCCACAAAAAAAAAATTCCATGAGTTTTATTTATTTTATTTTTTAATAATTTTTATTATGTTAAGCTAGTCACCATACAGTACATCATTAATTTTTGATGTAGTGTTTCATGATTCATTGTTTGTGTATAACATCCAGTGCTCCATGCAATACGTACCCTCCTTAATACCAATCACTGGGCTTACCCATCCCCCATCCCCCTCTCCTCTAAAACCCTCAGTTTTTTGTTTTTGTTTTTTTTATTGTTACTTAAGTTTTTTATTTTCCAGTGTTCCAAGATTCATTCCCCATTCCCCACACCCAGTGCTCCACGCAATAGGTGCCCCCAGTACCCACCACCAGGCTCTCCCATCCCTCCACCCACCTCTCTCCAAGTCCCTCAGTTTGTTTCTATGTCCAAAGTCTCTGTTGTTTCATTTTTCTCCCTGAATTACCCTAGTTCCCATTTACTTTCCTTCACCCACTGTCCTCCAGGTTACCCCTCATGCACCGCAAGTAAGTGAAACCATGTGATACTTGACTTTCTCTACTTGGCTTATTTCACTCAGCATAATCTCTTCCAGTCCAGTCCATGTTGCTACAAAAGTTGGGTATTCATCCTTTCTGACGGAGGCATAGTATTCCATTGTATATATGGACCACATCTTCTTTATCCATTCATCTGTTGATGGGCACGTTGGCTCTTTCCACAGTTTGGCAATTGTGGCCATTGCTGCGATGAACATTGGGGTACATATGGCCCTTCTTTTCACTACCTCTGTATCTTTGGGGTAAATGCCCAGTAGTGCAATTGCAGGGTCATAGGGTAGCTCTATTTTCAATTTTTTAAGGAATCTCCACAGTTTTCCAAAGCGGCTGCATCAGTTTACATTCCCACCACCAGTGTAAGAGGTAAAACTCTCAGTTTTAAGAAGAAGAAATTATTCAGGCTACATTCTCTGAACATAACAAAATGATGGTCCTCACAGAAATCTAACCAACATGGAGAAATTTTTAAATGTTCTTTTAAAATTAGTGTTGGGCCAAAAGGCACATGAAAACTGCAATTATAAACTATTTAGAGATTTAAAATACATAAAACATATGATGAAAATAATACCACAAACCCCTCCCAAATGGCATTAGCTTTATTAGAAAGATCCATGTGTCTTTGTTACTAACTATATTCTCTCACTAGAATATATAGAATATAAGCTTCATGAAAGTAGGGACCTTTGGCTATTTTGTCCCCTGCTGCATCCCCTACTTCTAGAAGAGTGTCTGACACATGAGTTGCCTATGACAAGGTCTGTGACTAGCCTGTTCACATTTTGTCCCCTACCGAGTATAAGGCTTAACATTGGCAAATACAAAATAAATACTTATTGAATGTATGTCACCATGTTTCACTGGACATTAAAAGAAACCAATATTTTTTGGAGTACAAAAATCTATGGACATGATTTTTAAATCAAATGTAGTAAGTAAAACTATTCCATTCATTTATATCATACTTTCATTGGCAAATTCTAAAAGTCACATTTTGTTAAAGATTGTATGAACAGGGGCACCTGGGTGGCTCAGTCATTAAGTGTCTGCCTTTGGCTCAAGTCATGATCCCAGAGTCCTGGGATCGAGCCCTTTCCTCGGCAGGAAGTCTGCTCCTCTCTCTCTCTCTCTTACTCCCCTTCCTTGTGTTCCCTCTCTAGCTCTGTTTCTCTCTGTCAAATAAATAAACAAAATCTTAAAAAAAAAAAGATCGTGTGAACTGCTTCTCACCTTCCAACAATTGTACTATATATATCTCAATATTATATTTTGGGGGTCCACAAAGTTTCATGATTTTTCTTGTTTTGAATTTTCCATTAATACCAAATAACCCTTTTCCCCTATTTAATGCTTTTAGGTTTTTCTGTTTTGTTTTGGTTTGGTTTAGATAGAGATAGAGTATGTGAGCAAGGAGAGGGCAGAGGAGGGGAGAGAGAGAGAATCTTAAACAGGCTCCCCTTTGAGCATAGAGCCTGACACGGATCTCAGTCTCACCATCCTGAGAGCATGGCCTGAGCTTAAATCAAGAGTTGGATGCTTAACTGACAGAGCCACCCAGGTGCCCCAGTGCTTTTAGTCCTAGGTTCCATTTTGTGTAATAGTAAAACTAAGCTCTGAGTTTTATTTTTCATTTTCCTGAGATACTGATCATTTTTAACTTTCCTGTGCCATTTTGCTTTAAGTGTCTCTCCTACAAACAGCTAGAATTTGCCTTGTCACTCAATTTTAGTGTTCTATCTTTTGCTCAGAAGTTTAACCCATTCTCATTTTTCAAAAGTAGGCTCCATGCTGCGTCAGCATGGGGATTGAACTCATGACTTTGAATTTATGACCTGATTTGAGATTAAGAGTCAGCTGCTTCAGGACACCTGGGTGGCTCAGTTGGTTAAGCATCTGCCTTCAACTCAGGTCATGATCCTCGGCTCCTGGGATTGAGTCCTGCATCAAGTTCCTTGCTCAGCAGGGAGCCTGCTTCTCCCTCTCCCTCTGTTGCTCCCCCTGCTTGTGCTCTCTCTTTCTCTGAAAAATAAATAAATAAAATCTTAAAGAGAGAGAGAGACAGACAGACAGACAGATGTTTAAGTGCCTGAGCCACCCAGGTACTCCTAACCCATTCTCATTCTTAATATGACAGCAGTAAACCTGGTTATATCTTTGTCATCACATTATGTAATTTCTATTTTATGAGCATCTTTGTACTAGGACATCTTTCTAAGTCTAGTTTTCTTCTACTGGCCTCTCTATGCTCCTCCTTTATGGGGGCCACAGTGTCTGTCTTGCAAAAAGAGGGCAACAGAGAATCTACGATGAAGAGAACACCATGTCTGCTCTAGCTTTTTCTCTGACTTGTGCCTCCACTTCCCTAACACAGATACCGCTAAAAGCTATGGACCGGCAGGAGAAGGTGTCTGAGTAGCTGATGCCCATCTCTTGTTGGCTTCATATGCCCGTCGTACACCCTTATACCCCCATGTCCAATCCAGAGGCTTCTTCTGAGCTGTCACTTATGCTGATTTCCCACCATGGTCAGTGGCATGAGGGAGCTACTTGGGTTGCCTTAAGGAGCCAAATCTGTGCGTCTCTCCCCAGGTCTGCTGTGACAGCCAAAGCAGGAATGCAGCAAATCAAGGTTTTATTTTTCTGGGGTGCTGGTAAACCATTCTCCACTTGCCACTGCCAACACTGGCCTTCTCTAAACAAGGGGGATTGAAACTTTGTACCTTTTGTCACTTCCTCTGTACTGTCTCAGAGATACTCTGATCTTTATAACATGTCGCTGGAACCCCATCCTCATTTCCAGGGCTGATAAGGCGTTTCCCTGATTTTTATGGCCCATTGTTATTTTAACTTGGTTTCTGAGTGTGGAGTGGGGAGGTCCCACTAAGCTCCAGTTACCGTCTATTTCAAAAGTCCTTGTGACGTGTCTTCATTTCGTTATCCATGCAAAACGTGGACAGATTTATGCAGGTCCCTATTTGCTGTTTTAATGATCACTGCTCAGCCAAATAGCACTTGTTCTGCCACTAATGATTCTAATCTAAACTGGGAATTGATGTTGACAAAACACAAGCTGTTTAGTTTCTGCAAAAGCTGGTCAAATCTCCTATGGAAAACCAAGGCTTTACTAGATATCCATAACCAAAACCCCACTGAATAAGGAAAATTCCAGCTAATAGGCAGGGAGGTAGATCAAAATCTCTGAGGAAGTAGAAGGGGGTTTTCAAGATTATGAAAATATAGCTGCAGTTATATCACTGATAAACAAATAATCTGACCAAGTTATCTCAGGTTGTTCCTTGTGAAATTATGACAAAATAATACCTCAATGTCCATGCCCTATGGAGGTTCCCTGTGGTTCAGTGTTAAAATACCTCATTTAGGGGAAGCTTGTCAAGACAACTGGTTATGTTTTAGGGCTTAGAAAGGAATACAGTTGGCATGTGAGGCAAAAACCAGAGAGATTATGGCAATTTTGTAAATCAAGAAGACTTTATAGTAGGAAATAGGGAGCCATTGAAGGTTTTTAAGCAGGCAAACAATGCAATAAAAGTTGTAATTAAGGAAGATTAGTCTGGCAGTATTAGGGCAAGATCTATATTAAGACCCTTATATGGAAACAGAGATAGAATTAGTAGTGAGTTAAAAATAAAAAAGAGAGAGAGAAAGCATCACATCTCTTCTACTTTTAGTAGGCACTTAAAGTAACACATAGGCTGAGAAGTACTCACGAAGTCTTGCAAAGCTTTCTAGTTCATTAAGTTAAATTACCTCTTTGCTCTCATTTAGTATTCATGAATGCCAAAACTAGTCCTGTGTTACAACACAGGGAGTCTCCAGGCAGCCCAGGGACCTCTTGAAGACTCCTTTTCATGCCGTTTCATTGTTGTGGGAAATGAGCACTGTTAGCCAACAGCCCACATGCAGCGTGAGCCTCCCACTGTCCTCTTTTCTGGAACAGCTGAATACTCATCCATTCTTAAGGGAATAAAGGAATAGGAGCCCAAGCCTGTTAACTCTCATTCAAGAGTCATTAGACAGCTATAAAAATTCAACAAGCGTACCAGGATGACTGGGGGCTCTTGCAGGTTTACCTCGGGAAAGAAATGGACTCTGCCACTTGTGATGGGCAATGCTCATCCTTGAGACAGGGCCTGAAATACTCCAGCCAAACTGTGGATTGTCAAAATCACTGCTCCTGCCTGGAACTCACATCCCACTTTCCCATGTTAAATGATTCCTACCCAAGATCCAAGCAAAGTCTACCCTCCTTGGTGAATCCTTCACAGCTCCTTGAGTTCACAGCAGTCTTTGATTTGAACTTGAATAAGTTTTGCCGTCCCCACAAAATGACATTTAGCTTATGTTTCCTGGATGGCCATTTGTCCTTTCCTGCATGAATTTTCTCTCTCACTAGATTATAAACTCATTAAAGAAATAAACATATTTGACCATCCTCCATGTTCAGTGGTGTCAGAAGACAACAGAAATGTGGAGGTTACATTCACTCAGCATCATTGATCCCAAATTCATCTCACTGTGGTGAGTTCCCCCAAACTCCAAACCCAACCATCTATGCCTCACTCTCAGCAGACATCTTTGATTCCTCTTTTCCTAAAAAGTCAGAGATGACACAAACTAAGTTCTCACAATTTCCTCCCTGTTCTGTGAGTTTTCTTTCTTCTGTTGCATTTTCAGAAGGGTTGCTCCTCATTGGCAAAGCTGGTACTGTCCTTTTGGAATTTGCTATTGGGAGTTACCCTGGTGTTTATCCCTGCATCTTCAATCCATCCCCTTCTGCTATAAGTGTCATAAATATCCCTCAAGTGTATCATTTTCTAGTTAGTGTTTTCACCATTTCTCCTTAAAACTGCTTTCCCCAAACTACTTTTTAAAAAGCAGTATGGACTCTTGCTTCCTCTGTTCCATCGCTTAGGAATTCCTTGATTTTTTCCCCCAATCTTTGTTTCTCTTCTTGACAATTAATTGAAGTTGTTCTCCGAGGACTTCTAGTTGAAGCTCAGGACTGGAGGGTCCTCTGAGTTTAACTCTGTTGGACATGAAAACACACCACCCAGACCCGTCATCAAGGAGGGTTATCTTTAGGTACGAGATATGTTATCACCTGCAGCTATCAGCTCCTTCAGACCTGTCTCAGCTGAGCCACCTCATCTAACAAAACCCTTGCCCACACCTAGGCTTGCCAGATAAAACACAAGATGCCCAGTTAGATTTGACTTCTAGACAGACAATAGTTTTTTAAAACATAAGTGTGTCTCATTCAATATTGGGGACATGCTAATCTTTTTAAAAAGTTTTTATTTATTTTTAATAAGCTCTACATCCAGCATGGGGCTTGAATTCATGACCCCAAGATCAAGCATCACACACTCTTCTGACCAAGACAGACAGATACCTGGGAGATATATTCATATTTTAAATGTATTAATTCTTCATCTGTAATTCAAACTTAATTGAATATCTTTTCTTTTTATTTGCTAAATTGGGAGACATTCCTCATCCACTGAGTGAAGTGGGGACATAAGGGCCACATCTGTTTGGCAACATTCCCTCTGCAGCTCCATGAAGGGCTGTTCAAGCTTTGTTGGACCAACCTCACAGGTTTGCCTTCTTCCTCTGCATAGCCCTGCTTCTTCCCTTTCCTTCTGTAGGGTCTGAGCCATTAAAGTGTCCTTCACACCATTCTCTTTCTCAACACCTTTCAGAGAACCCACCCAGAGACATCTCTCCCTCCTAAGTTACATCTGCAATGTCCAAAGGAGTAGAAAACAAGGAATAACATAATTTCAACCCTGGAAAACAGGAAAGGAGAGATGGAATAAGGAAACAGTCAAGCATCCCTCTGCTCTGTACATGTGAAGGAAACAGTATTCTGGGCAACAAGTGGGCAGTATTCTTAGAAGACCAAAATATAATATGTGTGTGTGTGTGTGTGTGTGTGTGTGTGTGTGTGTGTGTGTAAAGACTGAGAATAATTAGCAATCAAACAAAATACATAAATGCACCATTGGACTACCATTGTTTTACTTGACAAATTGATAAAGATACAGAAGGAATATTTCTGTTACTAGTGAGCATATGAAGAAGTAATCAGTTATTACTTCTAGTAAAAATTCTATGTCTAGAGACTTAACCTAAGGAAATGATCAAGCACATGCCCATGCATATATGAATAAAAATGTTTAAAATGTCAAAAATTAAAAACTGCTAATAAGAAAGTGATTAAGTAAATCATGGTAGCTCTGCTACAACCAGAATAACTTGCAGTCCTTTTTAATGTGTATATTCATTGACATGGAAAGATATTCATGGCATACTGTTTTATGAAAATGACAGATTCCACATTACTATATAATGTTACATTTGTGTTTGCAAAAAACATATATTTGCAAAAGAAATCATAAATAATAACTTTATCTTTGGTGGGATTATGAATGATTGAGTTTTATCTGTTTTGATTATCATAGTTTTTATTTTTTCTACAATGAACAATACTCTATGTATGATTTTAAAAATAATACTTCTGTCTACCCTATATGCACCAAAACCATGGGATTGTTTTTCTCCATAGACTTATTTTTTTTAATCTTCCTGTAACATTGCATACAGTTGGTCGTATGGACTCCTTTTCTGTCTTCTTGTCTTTGCATTATTTTTTTATTCTCCATAAGTAAATATCTTTTCTAGTTCTTTTTTCCTTCATACTGTAATGCCATCATGTTGCACTATCAGCATTTTTTTTGGTCTTCTCTCTACCTAGAAAAATTACACTATTGCCTATGCAGCCCTAACTCTAACTCTAACTCAAACATCTTAATCGTAACAATATTGACTTACCTCACAAGTATGTAAAACCTTACTTCTAAATGCCTGCTGGACTTCCCAATTTCAATGTTGATTGTGCACCTGCTATTTTCAGGGAACAGTACCCACAGATGACACCGCAATGTCAGGGAGAGCCCACCTTAAAGGAGCATCCACTTGGATGTGCTGATTTCAATATATTGAACAACAGATGTGTCTTCTCAACTTTTCTCAAATGAGCTCTCCTTTCTGACATTCCATTTTCTGTTACCGGCACAACTAGCATTGCGGCTACCAGGTCTGCTTGTTCCAGTATTAATGAATTCCCTCACTTAACAAGCGAGGGATCTGTTAACATAGTAGTACTCAGCCTCCACTACATATTCGAGTCACCCAGGAAGCTTTAAAATATGCCAAGGCTTGTTTCCCACCCCCTAGAGATTCTATTTAATTTGTCTAGAATGCCACTCAAGTTTAGGAGTTTTAACATTTCCCCCAGGTGGTTCTCATATACAGCCAGGGTTGAAAGTTACTTTAGCAGAGAAAAATGAGGACTTTGTTACTGATTGCATGATGAAAGGAGAGAGGTCAAACTTTTTTTAGTATTGTTATTTTCTAGTAATAACACCAGAGTTATCACTCTCTTTCCACTGGATGGTAGGAGCTGAATTGACTTTCCCAAGGCAGTCAACTCTTTATCCAACTCAACTCCAGCCTTTATAACATTTTCAGAATGTTTAGAGAGAATATAATCATCCTGCCATTTAAATCACTTCCACACTCTGACCTGGACAGGTCTTTTCAGTGCCATTCCACATTCAAACATCAGTTAAACAGGACTTCCCACTGCTCCCCAAACTGTGCCTCTGTCCTGACCTTACCTTTGCCCTTACCATTCCTTCCACCTTGACTATCCTTCACTCCCACCTGTCAATCACAATTTCACCAATTCTTTAGCTCTGAGGATTGATGATGAACCAGACTTGATAACATGCCTTACCCCTCAACCATTTCTCACTCTCCTAAACTCCAAAGCACACCTTGTTATACTTAATAAACTCTGAATTATAGAAAAGTTATGTGGACACATATCATATGCTTCCAATCAGATCTGACGCTCTCTGAGAGCAGAAGCTAAATTCCCTACATCTCCACAAGGAGGAACAAAGACGTTAAACATGAGGGCTCCAGTCACCTTCCCTGACTATATCCAAACCGTGCCACTCACATATAATGGGTGTGACATTTAGGGAAGCAATTCACTTTTCTGAGCCTCAATTTTCTCCTCCACTGCATGAAAACAATATGACCTCTCAAGATCATCATGAAGGTAAGATGAAGAAATGTATATGAAGCACTTAGCACAATCACTCCAAAAGGCATCAGTGAAAATGTTGATCAGCATTCGGGGGACTAAAGCACATCAATAAAAATATTTAGTTGTGAGGTTAACAACATCTTTGTATAGTAAATAGATGGAAAATAAAAGCTCTTGGATTTTAAAAATGTTTATTACATTTCCTAACACTGCTCCCTAGGACAACTCATGTTATTACTAGGGTTTTCAATTATTCCAGACAGCCAGTCCTGCTTCCTGATCATATGCAAATTTCCCAGCTTGGTGCCATCTCTAAGATACTAAATTTCATTTTGCAATGACAGCTTTTCTGAAAACTCTGCCACTCAGAGACCCCTGTGTCCTAAATGCTGTTTCTTCATGGAATGCAACATTTTTAATTGAGAAAACAGTGATGAAGAACATGTCAGATATCCATGCAGGATATAATCATTTGTGAAACATGAAATCCTGCTGTTAAGAATCCAATCAAGCAAGAGAGCAACAAGCTATTTCTATCTAGCAGGCTGATAGCATTACAGGATCTGGATCTAAAATGAGATCTACTTTAAATATAATTCATTTTCTGAAGGAAGAAATAACAAAAGCCTCTTCTGTATGCAACTGAGTCAAAGTCCAATTCCTGTACAGATAGTTGGGTAAGTGAATGTGAGGACTCAGAGTATGCATTTCTCAGGATTTCATAGTTGCCATCTCTCCCAGCAAAATAGTTGCACTGTTTCCTAAGCCCATGTGAAGTGCCAAAGACTCAAAAAAGAGTGATTTCATGAGGCACGGTTGCAAACCAAAAGGCCATCTGAGCTTAGAATGCATCTGTAATTTATCATCTCTCCTTTATCATCAACCTGTCTCTCCATGGTGGAAACCTTCCAACAGTGTTTACACATTTCCAAGGCTCTCATATCCTTAAAAATAAAAAACCTTTCTAGGTCCCACTTCCTCCTCCAGCTGCCACTTTATTCCCTCTTCCCCCTGAATTCTCCATCTGCATTCAGTGTTTCCATGCCTCATGTCTCATGCATTCCTCATAGCATCCCCCAAAGGCTTCTACATCCTTCTCCAAGCATCATGGTAATGATACTTAGGTCACAAATGGCTTCTAGGAGTCAAATCCAGACTTCAGTTTATGGGACACGATTAACCCAAACCTCCTTCTGAAGACACTTTTTCTCCGACTTTTCTGATTCTTCATTCTCCAAGCCTTCCTCTACCTCTTTGACCTCTCCTTCTCTGCATCTTTCCTGGCAGACTTTTCCTCCTCACCCAGCCACTAAAAAGGTGCTATATGCCAAGGGTAGGTCTCAAGCTCTTTTTTCTCTCCCAGATTCCTCTTCCTAACAGATCTCCATCATATCCATGAGCTCAGTTACCCATGACTGACAACTCTGTCTTCAGTTCCTCCATATCCTCTTCTATATCTAAACATTGACTCTATGCCTTCTACCTGGATTCTTAAAAGTTCTTTGAAAGCAACATAGTCTAAACTAGCTGTAACCTCTGCTACTTTGTGATCACACCAGAAACCCAAGAGACACCCAAGTACTTTCCCTTACCCTCCCTCACCCTAATATTTGCAAGATCCGTGTCAGGAGCTCAGCTAAGCTACCCCATGGTATTACTGCCTCTATAAACATTTGGCCTGCAGGGACCTTGAACTGCCACTAGCAGTTGGAGGGGCATGGAGGGGCATGTGCTATGTTACAGCTCACTGAGTCGCAAGCAAATTAAATTTCAGGTATGACTCCCCCCATAACTGTGGTGCTCAGCAGTATCTCCTATCTCTCAGGGCCTTCTTCTCGTGCACCCCTTAGATAAGACCCCCATGGAGTTTACCAAAACCTTAATCTCCTGACCAATCTGGCCTTAGCCTGGGAATCCCAAAGCACTCATCTAATAAAGGCATGTGCCTCAGGTCCTGCCCTTCTGCCTGTACTTGCCTTGTCCTTCCTGTGTGGCGCCTCCAGGCTTATGTGTATTTCCTCCAGGCTCAAATCTTCCTTGCACTGGAAAGTGTTGTTGTTGGCAATATCTAAAAGCCAAAAGCCTCCACAGCATTTAGACACATCCCTTTACAGGGTTCCAGATGAAGCAATAGAGAAAAGCAACTCCTTGGGGTCTGAACAGTCTTGGTCTTGGCAATAGATGCCTAGAGTTATAGTCAAGCAATTAGCCTGGGCTGAGACAGACTCACTTATTTACTAAAAATTCATTTTTGGTGCAAGTTTCGATATATGGGGTCTTTGGACACATGGGCTGGCAATTTTTTTCTCTCTTTAAGGAGCCAGGTACTAAGTATTTTGGGCTTCATGAGCTAGATAGCCTGTCACAAACTACTCAGCTCTGCTATTGTAACACCATGGTAGCCACAGACAATACATAAATTAGTGAGTGTAGCTGTGTCTCAATAAAACTTTATTTAAAAAAGGAAAACAAGATAGAGGTCAGACTTGACCCATGGGCTGGAGTTTGCCAACCTCTAGTCCAAGGTAGGGGCCCCTTTGTAAAGGGGTAGGAACTAAGGATGGTACTGTCCTTACTCTCTATTTCTAGTAAATTATCATGTTTTCTTTTATAACCTAAAATGTATTTCAAATCCATCCACTTCGGAACATGTCACCATCCCCACTGTGCTCAGAGTTGTTTTTATTTCCACCTCCCCACACACAAACCTGAGCTGCATTTGGGAATAATTTAACAGACATCTCACTTCATTGTTATGCAATCTCCCACCCCACTCTGCAGAGAAGATGGTCTCTCTCTCTCTCTTTCTCCTCTCTCTCTCTCTCTTTCTCTCTCTCTCTTTTTAAGTAGGTTTGGAGTCCAACATGGGGCTCAAACTCACGACCCTGAGATCAAGACCTGAGCCAAATCAAGAGTCAGAGGCTTAACAGACTGAGCCACAAAGGCACCCCTAAGATGGTCTTTCTAATATGCAAATCTGATCCTGGTATTCCCAATTTAAAACCTTTCCACACCTTCCCCTTTCCCTTCAGATTAAAGTCAGTTTTTAATATGACCTAGAGATCCCTAACCAGCCATAGCACACTCCCTCCTCTTCTTGCCAGACACTTCTCTTTAGCCAGTAAATTCTTAGCCTTGCTCAGGGCTGCCCCAAGGAGGGGATTTCCTGGCTTCTCCCAGCATGGCCACACCCCATGCTCTCACCATGGAGAACTTGCCCTACTCCTCACTTCCCCCGCCCTTTATCACCACTGAAATCAAATCATTGCTTGTGTAATGACTTGCTTAAAATGCAAGCTCTGTGGGTATGAGGCAATGCCTATCTAGTTCACTGCCAAGAGCACCCTAAATCATGAAAGTTCGGTTATATAAGGAGAAATTCAAGGAATTAGGAATAAGGTTGGGATGAGGAGGAGGAATAGGCATAGAGGGGGAGAGGAGTGAGGGTGTGCTCTACTAACACTTTTCAGATGTTCTAAGTGGAAGTGGCAACAGAAGTATTCTATGTGGCTGCAGACAGAAATTAGCATTACAACCCATGAATGGAAGGTAAATGGGGAGACTTAGGCTCAGAACTTCTAAGAAATACCTGAAGATTTAAAGGTGTCAACAGTGGGACAATTTGGCCTGAGATACAGTGACTGCCTTGCTAGCACTGGGTTGTGGGCTAGACTTTACTGGGGGCAGTGGGAGGGGGGGAACTAATGCACGTGCCAGGAAATGTCCACTCCATGGGAAAACTCCAGCTCCTGTTAAGATGATTTGTAGTCCTGTTCAATGCCTTTGTTATTATCCTTATTACAAAATGTCTATCCAAAACCTAACATAAGAACTGAAACATGACACATGAATGGCACGATGTCCCTTATGTTCTTCTTCCACCTCCACATTCTGTTATGGGTTGAATTGTGTCACCCCCCACAAAACAAAACAAAACAAAACAAAACAAAACAAAACTATGCTAGAGTCCTAGCCCCAAATACTGCAGAATGTGATATTATTTGGAGATAGGGTCTTTACTGAGGTGATCAAACTAGAAGAAGTTCATGAGGGCAGGCCCTAATCTAATTGAAAGTGTGTCCTTATAAAACAATGGAAATTTGGACACCAACATACAGGGAGACGCATACAGAGGAAGACACAGGGAGAACACTACCCATAAGTCAAGGAACATCTGAGACTACCAAAGCTAGGAGAGAGGCATGAGACAGATTCTCCAACACAGCCCTCAGAAGGAGCCAATTCTGCTGTAAGGGGAATTCATATGTTGAAGCTCTACCCCCCAGTACCTCATAAATGTGACTATATTTGGAGATAGAGCCTTTGAAGAGGTGATTAAGATAAAATGAGGTTACTGGAGTGAGCCTATTCCAATCTGACACTGGTCCTTATATGAAGAGATTTGGACACCAAGGATATCTGCACACAGGAGACCAATGGGGGACACAGCAAGGAGGCGACCATCTGCATGCCACAGAAGAGGCCTTAGGAGAAATCAGACGTGCTAACACCTTGATCTTTGGACTTATCTCCAGAACTATGAGACAATACATTTCTGTTAGTTAAGCCACTCACTTGGACAATTTATTACAGCAGCCCCAGGAAACTAATACATTCTCCCCCAGCCCTAGTGGGGGTACATATTGCTTTGTAATTGTATTGAATATGCATTTTCCAATAAGTAATACATAATATTGCTTTGTATGTTTATAGATTTTTATATATATGCACTTTTAAGTTGTTTCCAGTTTTTCACTATTGCAAATGATTTTATAATAAATATTTTCTCAGCCCCTGTAAGTAGATTCAGTTCTCCTTCCAATCTGGTCTCCACATAGCTCCAATGATAACAACAAGAAAAATCAATTAGTTAGACAGCATTGACTATATGCCAGCTGCTTCATGAACACAGAGAAACACACACAAAACAGAAAATACAGGTTCTACTCAGAAGAGTGATCTTTATCTACAACAAATATGACTGGGAGACCATTCTCAGAAAAATTATTTAAGCAAGGCATTGAGGATCAAAGATGAATAGGACAAACCCTTCCTTTCATGGGGTCTATCAGTACTACAACACCAAAAGGGTCACCATTAGGGGATAATTTGCATTAGGAAATGCATGAGTAATATAGGAAGCAGGTGCTCTGGGAGATTGGGAAAGCTTGTTGAGGGCTGAGGGGGGTTCTTGATACTAAACTTGAAGATGAGTCATCTCAGACAAACAGAGAGAAGAAAGGGATTGCTCCATATGAGGGTTTTACCCAATAGCAAAGATTAGGAATGTACGCAGTCAACTTAGGAGATAGCAGAGAACTACTGTGTCTCTAAAGGAATGGTAGGAAGAGACTTGGAAGGTAAGTGGGGGCAAGATATGGATGGCTAGGAGGTTGCACTTGACCTTTCAAGGAAGAGGGAAGTGGAAGGTTAGCTGCAAGGTGCAGAGCACCCATCTGTGAAGGTGTGCAAGAAGAAGACAATTACAGTCTGGGGGATGATATCAAGCCAATTTCTACTGGGGAGTAAGATTGAACTCCATCATCTCCAAGGTCCCCTCCATTTAGAAAATGAATATATTAAGTGGAATGAGCAAAAGGTGTACAGTGCTTAAACATAAGGGCTGAGGTCTTGGGCCCAGCCCACATCATCACCATGTACTAGCCATGTGTCCCTTCTGAGCCTCAGTTTCCTTTTCTGTAAAATGCTGAGGATAATTGTGAGGACACACATGGTAACATAGATAGAGTCCTGCTGCTGTGCCTGGCAGACAATGAATATTCAGCAAGTGGTCTCTTTGAGATTCAAAGCACGGCTTTGGGCAGGCTTGTCCAACAGGACCTTTGATAACATATCCATAATTCATTTGCATATAGCTTTTATCTTTTCAAAATGCTTTCATATCAGCCATCTTATTTGGTTCGGTACACAATGTAATGCATAGGTATGCACTGAGGGGGTTTAGCATCATCAAAAATAGACTCACTGTTTGGTAAAGAATGGAGCACTATCTGAATTCCTCATGGACCAAACCATTTGAGAGGTCGTTCAAAGCTAGCAAGGCAGCTTAAAGCCAAACAGGCAATATACTAAATTTATCATCCTAGTGCTGGTGAAGTCTCAAGGTGGTTTTATTTCCTAGTTCTGGCCTTGCTTGTCACTTGCCAAGCTGCTTTTTTTGCACATCTGGAAACAGAGAGAGAGAGAAAGCAGCCCTCAAAACTCACTAGAATGAGTTCTTGAAATGAACACTATCTCCTTCATCTTAGTCTGTTCAGAGCCTACTTCAGGACCTAAGTAGGCACTAGGTATGGAGAATGGTGCTACCCAAACCCAAGAGTATGGGCTGTGGAATCAGGCAGATTTGAGCTCACGCCCAGAAACAGGTCAGTGGTAGCAGTGAGTCCTTGAGAAAATGCCCTAACCTCTGGACCCCTCGTTCCCCTCATCTGTAAACTGGGCCACCAAACTTGCAAGGCTGGTGAGGATTGATGCCCTTGTGTACAAAGAACCTGCGTAGAGAGGCTGTAATAGGTAGGAGCTCTTAATACTGATGCTGGTTCTCAAGTCTATGACTTAGGACAGTTTTTCTCAAAGTGGCTCTTCCTTGTAGTCCCCTCAGATTCACCTGCCTATATTTTGTTTAAAATGCAGATTCAGAACTCCGTGCAAATCTTCTGAATCAAATTATCTAGAGATGAGCCCCATTCCGCATTTTTTTTTTTTTGCAAGCTTCCCAGGGAATTTGAATAGATGAGAAAGTCTGCTTGTAGAGTTTGATTTAAGGTCCATCTGAAGGAGAGATGTGCTCCTTCTTCCCCCTTCCCATTAAACAATGTCACCCGGCTTTTGTTCACCATCATCGGGAAGTTGGGGTGAGAAGCTTCTGTTTAGAGGACATGAAAACAGCAACATCAAGCAGCTTGAAACAATACACACTGTGGAAAAACAGGTACCTGTAGCTTCTCTGTGCTCAGGAAGTCCCTGGAGACCAGCCACAGTTCCCCTGACGGATGACTATGCAGACAGTGGGAAGCACAAAGGATCTTCTGCCCTCCTTGTACCACATATTGTCAGTGAGCTTCTCTTGAACAAGGGCATGCAAGCTACACCAATTGTTAATGTTCCTCTCATTTCCATAAAGCTTAGTCAGCCAAGGTTAGTGTGCAATCACAGAGTATCCCCTTCTCTTGACCTTCATGGGGCTATGGTCTTTATAGACAGGCAATAATGCAAAAAAAAGCAAAGCCAGCAAGAGTTCAAAGCATCGAAACATAATATTCTTAGTAGAAGTTTCCTGAAATGATAAAATCTCTTTGTCACACTTTTGTTTTTTTAATGATGGACTTGATTATGGGAAATCTACCTTCACTGGGATGCTGAACTCTTAATGCTGCCCTTTTGAAAAATGTCTACTTTCAAGGGTTAGAGCACACAGCAGTGAGGTTAATGCCATTGTCATTCCTCCTCCATCTTGGAATAGACAATAGACTACCTCCAAGAGGCTGTTAGAGCAAGAAAATAAATGTGTGAATTTTCCAATGCCACCGACCAAAGGTGAACTACTCCAGAAGCAAGTAAAAGGTTTGGGCTTAAATCTCTCTAGATGTGTATATATCTGAGAGTTAGTAGTGATGGAGGGTAAATTGATTTACTTAGAATTCAGAGTAAGTGGGTCATAATCTTAGTGGTTCCTAAATCTTATGTTGGAGGACACTGAAGTTTTCCTATTTATCTGAAATAATTGGAAATGGTGGCATTTGGTGGTTATGGGGGTAGGGGGGGCTTGCTGGTAGTGGTGAGAAGCAAAATGGGAAGTAAGATGAGTCCTTTAAAGTGTCCCATTTTCAACAATTTTAAGGTGTCATGTTAATATGACACTTGTAAGAGCATGGTGACAAAAGTGAAAGGGAGGTTAGTGTGTTCAATATGAGTTTGAATCGTAAGAGTCAGACACAGAGACACATAAAGAGGAGAGCACAGCTAAGGCTTTGAGAATGTGCTTACTCCCAGCCAACTCATGCATGAGACAAAGGTCATTGCCACCATCAGAAACCAACAGTAATACTTCCTTACAAGGGCTTGGTACTCCTGGTGTAAAAGCCCCTTTGAGGGCTGGCTAGGGGTGTGGGAAAAGATCCACAGGGGGAGAAGAGGTCAAAAATCCTCAAAATAATGAAGCTCTCAATCACTACAAATTTAGACAGAAAATGACAAGTACTTGAGATGGCTGCAGCAGGAAAGGACTCCTGTCCTTGGTGGAAAATTCAAAAACCTTTGCCACCAGAAAGATCTGACCAGTTCCTTTCATATTTAGAATTCTACCTGCTCTATCTATGCCCCAAAGCTCATCCCTCCTTCTTGCATGCTTAACCCTGTACTCTTGTCTCTACCTTTCCCCATATTCCATAGAAACAATTCCTAAATGGACTGTACAAACAAGTCTGGTGATCCTATTCTGTTTGCTTGTGGGATTAGCTTAGAAGGGGCATGTGATTCAGTTATGACCAGTAAGAGAGAAGAGCAAGTCTTTGGGGGGTCTTCAGGGAATGATTTCCTCAATGAACAAATACAGAAAAGGAGACTCTTTCTCTCTTAGACATTGTCTTGTCTGGATGTGAAACTTGGAGCTACTGAAGCTCTCATGAGATGATGAGGTTATAACCAACACAACAAAAATGAAAAGTAGGAGAGATGGAAAACCCATCCAGTTACTGATGGTATTGATGGATCTTGGCACTACCCTATCTCAGGCTCTCTTGTGTAGTGACATAATAAATTTTTCCTGTTACTTAAATTCAATACTTGGGGGTAGGGTAGGGGGCTGTTGTTCCTTGTGGTTTAAAGAATACTAACTGATGCGAACGGTACCGTTCTCAGATTGATAATCATAGTTTTTATTGTGTCTTTTCCTTGTTTGTTACAGAGTTCAACTGTTAAGAGAACACATACACAACACCAAAACAGGAGTAATAAAGGGAATAGAGAGATAATCACTCCATAAGACGCATTTGAAAAACACAGCTTTATCCTTACCCAGTCTTACAAAATTTAATAAAAATGACAATGGTTCACATTCACTACTATGTGTATACCAGGCACAGTGATAGGCATTTTATGTCAATTCTTTTTAGTCCTAACTTTCTTTCTTTCTTTCTTTCTTTCTTTCTTTCTTTCTTTCTTTCTTTCTTTCTTTCTATTCATTTGAAAGAGAGAGACACAGTGAGAGAGGGAACACAAGCAGGAGGAGTGGGAGAGGTAGAAGCAGGCTTCCCACCAAGCAGGGAGCCTGACACAGGGCTTGATTCCAGGACCCTGGGATCATAACCTGAGCCGAAGGCAGACAATTAACAACTGAGCCACCCAGACTCCCATAGTCGTAACTTTTTAACTACTTACTCATGTAGTTGTTCTACAGATAATAAATTGCCTGGGAAATCCAGGTAATCATTCTTTTTAATCATAGAGAATGAATGATACCTTTCCTTTGGATGGTTTATGCTCAGTATGCTCACATCCCTTCTGACATTTGATTTTTCCAACTTTCCACTGTGTTAAAATTAAAGTTGAGAACAGTGACAGAATCTCAACCCAGCTCAGTATCTTCTTACCCTTTTATGTCCCCTATACACTGTCGTTAACAGTGTATAATTGTTTTTTTTAACTGAATAAAAATTATTTTCTTATTCTGATCTAAAGCCTTGCTAATCAAAGTAGAGTCTGTAGAGCAATATCACCTGAGAGCTTGTGATAAATACAACATCTAGGCCCCACTCTGGACCTGCTGAATCAGAAAATGCATTTCACTTTTTTTAAAATGTCAAAAATGTACTATACATTGGATAATTGAATTTAAAATTTTGTATTGGAATTCAATTTAGTTAACATATACTGTATTATTAGTTTTGGAAGTAGAGGTTAGAGATTCCTCAGTTGCATACAACACCCAGGGCTCATTCCATCAAGTGCCCTCCTTCATGTCCATTACCCAGTTACCCCATCCCCCCACACACCTACCCTCAGAAACCCTCAGTTTTTGCCCTACAGTTAAGAATCTCTTATGGTTTGCCTCCCTCTCTGTTTTCATCTTATTTTACTTTTCCTTTCCTTTCCCTATGTTCATCTGTTTTGTTTCTTAAATTCCACATATAAGTGAAATCCTATATTTGTCTTTCTCTAACTGACTTATTTCACTTAGCATAAATGCTCAAGTTCCATCTATGTCATTGCAAGGTTTCATTCTTTTTAATGGCTGAGTAATATTCATATATATATATATATATATGAATACTTAAAAGGAATACAGAGAATTATTGGTATATATATATATATATATATATATATATATATATATATGCCATATCTTTCTTATCACCTGTAAAAGGACATCTAGGCTCTTTCCATATTTTGGCTATTGGGCACATTTCTGCTATAAATATTGGGGTTCATGTGTCCCTTTGATGTCTGTATTCTTTGGATAAATACCTAGTAGTGCAATTGCTGGATTGTAGGGTAGCTCTATTTTCAACTTTTTGAGGAATCTCTATACTGTTTTCCAGAGTGGCTGCACCACCCTTTCTCCACAACCTCACCAACATCTATTATTTCCTGACATATTAATTTTAGCCATTCTGACCTGTGTGAGGTGGTATCTCATTGTGGTTTTTGATTTGTGTTTTCCGGATGCCAAGTGATGTTGAATAGTTAGAAACTGCATTTTATAAGACTTCCAGGTGACCTGAATGCATGTTGAAGTGTTAGAAACACTGGACTAGAGGGCATAGCCTTCCAAGGAAGGAAGAAGGTACAGACTACTTGACACTAGCACAGGGAGCCTGAGAGACACCACGGAAGTAACAACAGCAAGTGGATGCTGGAGGCCTACATGGGATGTCTGTGAAGTGTTTACATGAGTTTAGTGGTGAGTTTCCTGGCACAAGTCAATCTGGATGCTTTGGGTTCCAAACAACAGAAGACTCATGTTGGCTTAAACATTAGTATTTGCACTAAAAAGCTGAGAGACACACCTCTGAACATAAACACAAAACAAATCAATAGTAAATTAAGTTCCCCACCTGGATCTAACCTACAGCCTGGAGCCAAGCTAGCCTAGCCCAGTTTAGGGCAATCGATACTTGCTAGTCTACACAGCAACCTGAAGTATAAGTAAGCAAGGCTGGGTGATGGCTGCTTCAGGCTGTTGATTTTGCGGTGACAAGCTGACTGATGGACCAACTTAACATTGTTCTGGAAGAACCAGTTAATGCAATCAGAACAAAGAAAGGAGGATAAGGAAGAGAAGAGAAGGAGCGGGAGCAGGAGGAGGAGGAGGAGGAGGAGGAGGAGGAGGAGGAGAAGAAGAAGAAGAAGAAGAAGAGGAAGAAGAAAAAGAAGAAGAAGGAGAAGAAGAAGAAGAAGGAGAAGAAGAAGAGGAGAAGGAAGAAAGAATTGTACATACTTAAAAGGAATACAGAGAATTATTGGAAACAATAGGATTTTTTTCTAAACCTGGAACATTCAAGAAATGCAAATGAATAATTATTTGAATAAGAGAGAATATTAAGTTAAAATATATATTAGCGTTTTGTATAAGAATAATAGAACAATGAAAATAGGGGAAGTGTTAACATGTGAATATTCACCAGGTCCACAAATAAAAATACTTAGGAATTTCAAGATTAACCCATAGTCCATATGGTTAATTGAATAAATGAAGGCATATACTTGATTGGAACACTCAATGTTAAAAATATGTTGATTCTCAAATTATCCTGTAAGCTTATGCAATTCTGATAAAAATGGCAATTTTTGACAATCAAAGATTTTAAAGTTCATTCCAAAAAATATGAAAACACAAATACAGACCCCTCCTCCCCAAATAAAATTAACGGAGGAAGGAGGAGACTGCCATACTCTACATTAATTTGTATATTTATAATACATTAGGGTTTAGTATAATATTATATATAATATAATGTGTTATATTTTATTTTATTTCACATTATATTTTCTCTAAAATGTAACATATCAATATGTTCATTTAAAAAAGATTTAAATAGTGTAACAAGATAACAGAAATAGATCAATGGAGAAAAATAGTTGACTAAATCTCATTTGAACCTCACCTACAAAAATGCAATGTAATAGTACCTACTTGAATGGGTTGTCATGAAGATTTAATGAAAAATAATTAGGCAATATGCTTATCACAGTGCTTGACAAGCTGTCAATTTATATGTAACAACTCTCACTGGAAATAAAAAGGGCCATTTAAGCCTACCATTTTCCATGGCACCATCTGATATGAAAGGAAAATCAAAACTCACTGGATGGAGAGTGCTTTGGTACAGATGATTTTGATAAGATTTCAAGAAAGAGAGAAACACCCAAGTACCCTACTCAAAGTTGAAGCTGTCCCCATCTGACTTCTTCCTTTCTTCCATGCTCAAATAAAAAAAAAACAGGCCATAGAGAAATAAACAAAAACAAATACATCCCTCAAAATGTAGTACAATGGAGGAAGAGGAGGAAAAATAACCCAAAATAAACATGAATCAGGTGCAAGGAAATGACATGTTAATTCTGCATATAAATTCCAACAGGAGATAAAAGAGGAAAAAATTACCAAGAGCAACAAAGATTGCACCAAAAAAACCCCCACAAAAAACAAAAAACAGGCAAAAGGCTCAGTTTGGAGAAAAGCATGATCCTAGAGACCGAAGTGCATGGACCTATAGAATAGAAATTCAGTAAAACTATAATTGAGAAACCAGATCATAAAATTAAATGTAGGGATGAAAAGGGAGAACAAAGAAACTAGATGAAGGATCACAACAACATTATTTTGGGTCTTACAACATTCTAGAAAAAGCAAGAACTATAGTAAGTAAGGTTAAATGCTATATTAATGGCACAGAAGGAGGACATATGATATGCTCAATGAATGGAAAAGACAAAGAAATTAAAGCAATTTGAGTGGATGATTAATATAGGAGACAAAGAAGATCCAGCATAAAGCTAACTGGTATCCCTACCATCAAGAACCCAAAGAATGGGAAGGAAAAGGTATTCAGAGATATCATACAGAAGAATCTATCCCTAAGAAAAGCTGTTCAATGTATCAATTGAACGCTTATAACATATATGGAGAATAACTGATAGAAATTATTGTCCTCCACACATAACCTCATTTAATTATTTAACGTCAAGGATAAAGATAGAATCTTCAGCCCTACTAACAGGAAATGGTAGCTCAGTTCAGGAGAAAAATGTTCTGAGGGAAAGAAAGCATGTATATAACTAGACAGGTTAATTTTCAATCATTGAAACAAGTAAAGAACTCAAGTAATGTGCCACGTTGAGCCAGTTGTGGGGGAGAAGCAATTGGTGGTTTCTAGAATCTTCTTGCCTAACTTGGAAGGAATTTATTAAGATCCAAAGTTTTGTGTGGTGAAAATTTCTACAGATTCACTTCATCTTCTCTTACTTCAGTTAATGAAAGTTAATACTTGTTATTATAAAATAAAAGCAGCAAGAGAACTTTATGCCACCTAAAAGTTGGCAGGATTGTCATTGGAAGGGATCTTTGCAGTTAGCAAGTGCAAAGCAAATACATCACTTTCTCTCTCTTTGTCTCTCAGTCTCCGCTCCCCACTCCTCTCTCTTTCCCTCTCTCCCTCTCTCTCTCTCTCTCTCTCTCTCTCTCTCTCTCACACACACACACACACACACACACACACACACGCACACACACTCACACACATACACGCAGCGTTGTCCTGTCAGACCTCAGTGCTATGAATTCACCAGACCACATATGCTTTAGCCTATAATTACACGTTCTGTTTGGTAAGATAAATAAAGTAGACCTTTCAGCAGACCTATGTACTTGCTACACTTTCCTTTCAGTCAGTGGTTTGCAACTGTAACTGCATATTAGAGTCACCTATAGAGATTTTAAGTTTTATGACCCAGATGCCTTGGCTTAGGTTCTTCCCAGTGGTGTTTTTATTGCCAGTGTCCAGAACCACTGACTTAGAGAAAAGTTCCTTTCTTGTGTAGGAATTTAGACTCCTGTGTATATCCGTAGCACTGCTAACACTTAACAGAATCATACATGTTCCTGTTTATTTAGCTGTTCAAGGCAGCAAAGCAATGTGACCAGAGCCCTTTTATTTTTCTCTTTAAAGGAGATTTGGGAAAGAAATAGAAGTGACTGCGGTGTATCCTAACTCAATATCCCAGATCTTAGAAAACATGCTTATATCATCCCATAGCACCCTCATGGGAGTGCTATCTTTGGGAGAGAGCCTCTGTATGTCAAACCTTCTTCCAAAAGAAATGGGCTGACAATCATCTTTTGACAGAGTTCAGTCCTAGGGTGGGAAAAGAAGACTTAGTGGGTGGATCTCAGGATTGTTTTAGAGGAAGGCCCATGGCCCTTTGGGGGCCTTTTAGCAGGTCCTCTGGGCCTGAATGTGAAAACATGGAATTGCATGGAGCTTCCCAGCAGGAAAGAACAGAGGAGGGCATGCACAATGAAGGAGCTCTGGAGTCTGGCAGGCTGATTCCAATCCCACTCTGCTGGCTCTGTGCCCTGGAGCAAGGTGCAGAATCTCTCTGTGCCTTACTTAGTTCCCTCATCTGTAAAATGGACCACATTGGGTGGTTGTGAAGATCAATGGGATAATACACACAAAAGGTTTTGAATATCTCCTGCCATGTACTAAGCATCAATCAATGTAGACAGTTACTTCAATAAAACGGAGCAAGCAGGGAGCCGGCAAGGAAAGGGCTCAGTGAAGACCCCTTCAGAATCTGGCTGCATCTGGAGTCAGTTTAAGTCCTAATGGGCCTCCATTAGACATACAATCCTGCCCTTGTAGAATTAGGAGGGAGGCCCTGTGTTTCTCTCCCTGTACCCCCCACCCCAAGGCCAGGTGGTGGCAGTGTGGTTACTGGTAACAGGTAGCTATGACGTCACCATGGTCAGCTGCAGAACTCTCAGCAGTGCCTCACTCTTAGCAGTATCTTGTTGGAAAGGGCCAGCACATACTTCCAAGAAGTCAAATCTCCTGTAATCAAGTCGGTGAGAGCTGTTTTCATAAACACTTGGATGGGAAAAGAGGGAACGAGGCTGTGCCACTACATGATAAGGCTTCACCACTTGTATTATTCCAGGGCAGGTATCCCAACACCACAGGAGATCTGGGCAGCGGAGCCGCGGGGACAGCGGGTATGAGGCACCTGGGCCTCCCTGCTCTGTGGTCCCGTGGCTGCAGGGGTGGCCTGCAGTCAGCTCTGCCTTCCCCTCTCCCGGAATCACAGCTGGGGAGGTGTGAGCTTCCAGATGCCAGATCATACTTGCAGAGCAGATGACACCATGAGAAGAAAGGACGATTATTCATTACCAAAACTTTGGAATATTCTCCAGCCAGTGCTCAAATGATAAGGCGACAGAAAGAACCTCGTTTTTGCTGGACAAGCCCCCAGTAACCTTTGCCACTGAACTAAAAGCTTTCAAAGGGTGAACAGAAGTGCCATAAATCTCCAAGGCGACGTTAAATGTTTGTCACTGAAACACTTAAGACTTGTTTCAGACCCATTCCTCTCTGAAAGTTTATAACAAATAACTGGCTGACTTAACCTCTACAAGAGCATCTCCTTTTTCACCACAAATGGAAACAAATGGTCTATAAAGAGCGGGACCCTGCTGATGGGCAATTCTCAGCCACTGTGTGGTCTCCCAGCCCTGTCCAAATGGGTGAGTTGCCCCCTTTTGTTTAGATTAAGCTGGCTCTTGCCTCCACGACATTAGGGCAGCAAAGGTTTTAACTGGACTTTCTTTTAAACTGCCCATTAATCTTCTCTCCCCTCTCTCTGCTGAATGAATGGGTAAAGTAAATTATTTACATTCTGATGTTGCAGGAACTCTCCCTGCATTAAGCTCTCATTTGAGCCTCAAATATTTCTTTAGATGCTGTTTACCTCACTCTCCTTTATCATGACTGCATGGCTTCTCCGGAGAGATCACCTGTTGGATGAAACCAAGACAGACAGCAACCTCTTCTCAATCACCTGTGTGTGTCCTAAGCTGCACAGCCCACAGAAGCTCTTTTCAACTAAATCCTGATGTACCAGGTTCCAAATGCAAGCATCTTGGCACCTAGCATTTTAGAATTCATTTGCTCTTCAATACTCTAAGTGTTCTTTGTGCCTGGAGGAAAATGAAAGCACATCAGACGCTTTTCAAAACTGATCCACTATGTGTCTTGTCAGAGTGAGGAGGAAAGAAGGCCATTTTCTGCACAGTTCTCCCTGGCCCGGATGGGACAGGCAGTTACCTACGTGGTAGACTGTAGACATGGGGCTGTTGGATGGACAAACATCCCCATGGATTCTACCCTGAAATCCCATTTCTTTTGTGTGATGGAAAGAAACAAGAAAATATATTTTTTTAAGGTTATCAGAGGAGAAGAATTCAAGAAATGCTACAGAAAGGGAATCAGTAAAGCAAGGTCAAAGCGAGAGAAAAGAGAAGGACAGAACATCACAGGCATCAGAAAGATCATTAGGCCTGCAGTCTAAATAACAATTTTATATTATGTTAAAATTAATGAATTAGCTATTAGGATAGACGCGTTTACGAAGCATCTATTCTTCCCTTCTCTTAATATGTTGCCTCATTAATTTCTTGGGACCTTGATTTCTTTTGGCCATCTTTACAAGTTCTTAATTTCACCTAACAAGCCAACAGAATTTAAATCCAACACCTATATAAGTCATATTTTGCTGACTCTTGCCCAAACTTTGCCAGTAACTGAAAACATTCATCCCTTAAAAATCACCCCCAACCATCAATTATTTCAGGATGCTTCAGAGTCATGTTAGGAATGGCCTTGCAAAAATGGCTGCCATTTTTTTTTCCTCTGATACTTTGGATCCAATGATGCCTTAGGCATCAAAGCATCAAGGTCCCCCTTGAGCCTTGCCATTGATTTCTTCTAGGAACTGCCATCTCTCACTCTGTACCACAACTACTGCATAATGCGGAAGACAACTGTCCTCTGGAGTTCTCCATGCACTGAGTCTCCCTGCAAAATTCTCCCTCCTTTTGTATCTTGTTCTGTCTTCTGAACAACAAAGAAATTCTGTTTGTGTTTCAATATCTTAGAATTATTAGCTAAATCTTTTTTTCAGTTTTTGTTCAAAACCCCTGGTTTAGTTACTGGTTCCAAGACTAGTAGCCAAGGTCAGGATGCATGACTGAGAGCAAAACACTGTCTCGAAATCAGATCCATCCCTCTCTTCAGCTGTCCATGGGTTTGCTACTTGACCAAGCTCATCTTGTCTACATGGGCCCTCAGGCCGATCAACTTCTGGTGGCCTGTTCTACCAGCTAACCCCGTGTGTGTAAGTTCGACAATAGACATAGCTGAGAGGCAAGCTTGGGATGCTCACAGGTGAATATCACTTGACTTGTACTAAAAGCTATCGTGTCTCAGCTGGCTCTTTTGTACTCCCTCCGCCCCGCCCCACAACTTCTTGAATTCTGGAGAAATTCCTAAATACCGACTATTACCAGTAGCATCCAGAATACGTGTATCTCTTGTTAAAAGTTCAGATTCAGGGCTAAATCAAACTTTTCATTAGGAACTAAGGTTTGGTTTTGTTTTTAATTTTAGTTCAAACAATTCTTTCAGAAAACTAGGTTTGCGAAGGACTGTTACAGAGCACTGTCTAATTTCAGCCCTTCTGAGCATATCTTCCTCATTGAATTTCACTTCTGGAATATCTTCTGACTCCCTCCTTTACCCAATATGCTGTTTTTAATTGATTCTCTCAAGCTGTGTCTGGGCAAAGACCTTAGTGGACAATTCAAACAATTGTGAAACTAAGGGAAGGAAGGGGGGTGGGGATTTGGAGGTTGGGCTTACCCCAGATCTGGAGTCAACATATCCAGGGGTGTGGGCCAGGGTTCTTTGGAGAATTTCCCAGCTTGGGGAACTTTAGAAAAATTTAGTGGGATGATTTTTTTGTTGTTGTTTAATGGACAAGTATATGGTAGAGGCAATGATCTCATCATACAACCAAAAGATCTCTTCATAATAAATACTCGAATGTGAAAAACCCACAGGCTTCAAAACACATCAGAAAACAAGGTGGATTGCAGGTGGGTAGCAGAAGGATAGATAAAACAGGTGGGTAGCAGGAAGGATAGATAGGTACGTGATAAAGGAAATGTAGTAAAATGTTCACTGTAGAATCCATACAGTAGGTTTATGAGTACTCCCTGCATAATTCTTGGAAATTTTCATACACTGGAAATTGTTCATCATAAAATGATGGAGGAAAAGACACCAGGGTAGAATTTTCCCTCAAAACATATTTGACACTATACCACAAAGAAATAAAAGGATCAGTTTAGAAGACTGATAAGTATAACTCTAATGCCCTAAATAATATATGTGCTATTTCTGAAATAATTTACTATCTATGCCCACCAAGTAACAAATCTTGTTTAAATGGAATTTTTAAAAAAATAAATGAAGTGCTAATGTTTTACCTTGATAAAATGTAAAAGCTCTTCCTCATTCACTCTTCATTCTCATTGCTTGCATGTACATTTTCTAGATTTCATTATCTGAATATATAAATAGAAGAAATGTGTATAAATACAACTCTTAACAAAAGGTACTATTATATTATTATGAAAAGGATAAAAACAAATCAAGACACAACTATAATTTCCAGAAAAGTTAACAGAGAGTGTTATTATGTTCTGTGTTAGTAACTTTGAAAAGCTTATGCTCAAAGTTAAACATGTGCTGCTGAGGAAATTAAGCCTGGAGAAGTCAAGATATTTATGATCATATCAGTAGTGGCTGAGTTAGAAAGAGAATGCAAATGTCCTGACCTTGTTACTATATTCAATTCACGCTCAAAATTTATGCAGATATAAATGACTTTAAATTACTGTACTTAAAATCCTGATTCCATCAGTCAATAAATAACTTCATAATATTAATAAAATAACGCTTTTTAAAAATATTTTATTTATTTGGCTCAGAGAGAGATCACAAATAGGCAGAGGCGGGCAGAGAACGAGGGGGAAGCAGGCTACCTGCTGAGCAGAGAGCCCGATATGGGGCTCGATCCCAGGGCCCTGAGATCATGACCGGAGTGGAAGGCAGAGGCTTAACCCTCTGAGCCACCTAGGCACCCTAAAATAACACTTTTAACTCACTATTTTTGCCAAATCAAATCCCGTTAGAAAACGAGATTTAAAATCGAACATAAGATAAGCCATAGACTGAGGGGAAATATTTGCAAGTAACATGTGATAAAGGATGTGTATCCATAATATATAAAGACACTCAAAACTCAAAAATAAGGAGCACCTAGTTGGCTCAGTCTGTTAAGTGTCACACTCTTGATTTTGGCTCATATCTTGATCTCAGGATTGTGAGATGGCCCCACCCTTTGCTGGGCTCCAAACCCACGAGGGATTCTGCTAAAGATTCTCTCCCACTTCCTCTGCCTCTCCCCCAGCTCACGTGCACTCTCTCTCTAAAATAATAAGCAAATAAATAATAACTCATTTAAAACTAAGGAAATAGACAACTCAATTTTTAAAGATGGGTGAAAGTTCTCAATAGGCTTTTCATCAAAAAGAAGACACAGATGGTAAAGAAGCATATAAAAAGATGTTCAATATCATTAGTCATTAGGGAAGTGCAAATTAAAATCACAATGAGATACCATTATCCATGTGTTAGAATGACTAGAAATAAATCAGTAAACAAACAACTTACAACACCAAATGCTAGCAAGAATGCAGAGCAATTGGAACCCTCATAGATTTTTGGTGGGAATGCCAAGAAGTACAATCACTCTGGGAAACAACTCAACAGTTTCTTATAAAATTAAATACACCCTTACTAAGTGACTAATATCATTCTTAGGTATTTAACTAAGTTAATTGAAAATTTGTATTCTTACAAAAACGGCATGCAAATGCTTATAGAATCTTTATTCAAGTTGTCAAAAGCTGGAAATAATGTAGCTCTTCAATAAGGGAATGAGTAAACAAACTGGTACATCCATACAATGAATATTCTTGGCAAAAAAAGGAATAAACTGATTTCTGCTTCTGACTAAGGTATAGTAATAAAGACTGTATTTACGCTCTGGACTGAAACAACGAAAACCAGTAAAATATATGAAACAACAGCTTTGTAAGATACCAAGATACCAAGCAATGAAGAACAAGGATTCCTGAAAGACAGGGTACAAATGAGGTGAGCCCTGTGGTTGTCTCAATTTGCTGCCTTGAGAGGCTTTCCAGGACAAAGGACAAGGAGAGGGAATCTTGGTAGAGACCAGGAGATTTTCCAAATTGAAGAGACAGAGCCAAGAATTGAAGGAAACCAAGATGGCTAGAATTTCCAAGACAGAGTAGAATAGAGAAGGGAACTGAAAAGACACAAAACTGCAGAGATCTACAGAGGGGTCTCATCTAGTATTCAGGGGAGCACTGATCAGCAAAAGCCTGGGTAGAAACTACTCTGAGCTGGGGAAAGAAACATTTGAAAGGATTAGAAACAACAGTACCTGGTGATCATACAAGACCATTTATACCTCACATATTACTGATATTGTCAGGCTTGAATCTATCATCTTGTTATTATTAGTCCATTTTTTTCTCTTTTTCTTATTTTTCTGTTTTGTCTTGGATATGTTGAAAATCTTTATATCAACATCAATAAATATTGATATCTAGCCATATAAATATTGACATCCATATCAACATTTTAACAACTTGGTATTTTTTTGGTTATAACTTGTTTTATTTTAGTAGTTGCTCTAAGATTTATATCATGCCTTTTTAATTCCCACATACTAGTTTCAAGTGATATCATACCACTTCATGTACATGTAAGAACCTGCCAGTAATATACCTCTATTTCTTCCTTCCAACCTTTGGGCTGTTGTTTTCACACATTTGGCTTTTACATATGGTATAAATGTCATAGTACATTACTCTTGTTTCAATACTTATCTTGTAAACAGATTTAAATAGGAAGAAAATGCCTTCCATATTTACCAATGTAGTTTGTCATTTCCTGCATTCATCATCCCCTTGAGTAGATCCATATTGCCATCTGGTCATGTTTTTCTTCTGCCTTAAGGACTTTCTTTAATTTTTCATACAGTGCAAAACTGATGGCAATGAATCATCACAGCTTTTGTATGCCTGAAAACATTTTTAATTCATCATCATTTTTCAAAGACATTTTTTGCTGGGTATAGAATCTTAGGTTGATGTTTCATTGTTTCATCCTCAGCAAACTAGAAATAAAAGAGAAGTTTCTCTACCTTATAAGAGATGTTAAAAGAAAATAAATTCCTACATTTAGCATGTACACAATGGTTAAAAACTTAATGATGACCCCTTTGAAATCAGGAACAATACAAGGATATCCATTCTCACCATTTCTGTTTAGCATTGTATTGGAGGCTCTAACCATTGCAGCAAGGTGAAGACAAGAAGTTAAAGGTATCCAGTTTGGAAACAAAGACATAAACCTGTCATTACTTCCAGGTAACACAATCTTCTACATAGATAAATTAATGGAAAGACAAAAATCTGCTAGATCTAATAACTGGATTTAGCAAGATTTGAAGATACAACAAGACCAATGGAGAAAATCAATTGTATTTCTATATACTAGCAACATACAGTCATAAATAGAAATTTAGCCAAGAGTATAATTTGCAGGGATGCCTGGGCGGCTCAGTTGGCTAATAGTCTGTCTTCAGCCCAGGTTATGATCCCAGGGTCCTGGGATCAAGGCCCACATTGGGATCCCTGCTCAGCGGGGAGCTTTCTTCTTCTTCTCCCTCTCCCTCTTCTGCTCCCCTACTTGTGCTCAATCTGTCAAATAAATAAATACAATCCTTTTTTAAAGTATTATTTAAAATACCATCAACAACGTGAAATACTTAAGAATAAGTCTGACAAAGATGTGAAAGTTTTGTTTTCTCAGAAAACAAAAAGGAGACATAATGAAGGAAGAAAGAGGTATGTTTATTGGTTGAGGAATCAATATTATTAAAATGCAAATTATCTCCCAAATGATCTAAAGATTCAATGAAATCCCAATAAAAATCTGGGGTGCTTTTTGCAGAAACTGGCAAACCAATTTTCAAATTCATATGGAAATATAAATAGCCTACAAATAAATAGGCTAAGGAATTCCACCAAAAAAGGAACAAAGAAAAAAGGAAAGAATAGAAGAAAGTTGGGGGACTGACACTACCTGATCTCAAGCATTATTATAAAATTACAATAATCAAGATGGGGTGGTATTGTTAGAAAGATAAATAAATAGGTAAATTTAACAAATAGGGAATCCAGAAATAGACTCACATTGATATGAACAACTGATTTTTGGCAAAGGTGCAATGGCAATTCAGTGAATAAAGAGACGTTTCACCAAATGGTTCTGGAACAATTGGATTTCCACAAGCAAACAAAACAAACCAAAACAAAAAGTTCAGTACGTACTTTGTACAATAAATAAAAATTAACTTTAAATTAACTCAAAAATAAGCTCATAGACCTAAATGTAAAACCTTAAACTATACACTATCCAGAAGAAAAACATAGGAGAAAACTTTTATGACCTTCTGTATGCATAAAGAAAAACATGGCAAAGATTTCTTCCATATGAAATTGAGAGCATGAGTCATAAAAGAAGAAACTGATAAACTGGATTTCAGCAAAATTTAAAACTCTACTTTCCAAAGATTTCTTAAGAATATGAAAGACAAACCACAGACTAGAAGAAAATATTTAAGTCATGTATCTGCTAACAGACTTTTAATATACAACAAACATTTAAATATATTCAAAATATATCTTAAAATTCAATACAAAGGAAAAATTTAAAAACATAAGATTCAGGCAGTCATGTTATTAGAAGAGAAGGCAAATGAACTTGTGGAATGAATCTCTACATCATTAGTCATTAAGGAAATGCAAATTGCACACAATAAAATACTACTGCATATCAATTAGAATGGCTAAAGTGGAAAAAGATTGACCATAACATGTGTTGGCACATGTTACACAGAAACTTTAACTATCCTGCATTGTTAATAGGAACGTAAAATGGGGCAACCACTTTGTAGGAGTTTGGCAATTTCTTAAAATGTCAGCATATACCCATCTGATCCAGCCATTCTACTTTGTCTAAGAAAAATGAAAGCAGATATGCATCTCCCCAAATGTAGTGCATGAATATTCATAGTCACTACTTGTAATAGCCCCAAACTGGCAACAATCCAAATATCCATCAACAGGTGAGTGGATAAACAAACTTGAATTCTATCCAACCAATGGACTACAATCCTGCAATAAAAAGGAATGAACTTGTGAAATATACTATATCAGGGATGAATCCTAAAATAATTTTGCTGAGTGAAAGAAGCCAGAGAAAAGGGATACAAATTGTACAATCTCATTCCTATAAGATGTAAACGTATCCATAGTGACAGCATGTCCGTGGATGCTTAGGGATGGAAGGAGTGCAGAAGGACATGAGAAGTTATGACAAAGGGGACAAGGGAGCTTTTGGTAGTGATGGATCTATTATCTTGATTGTAGTGAAGGTTGTATGGATGCATATTGATGTCAAAATTTGTCAAATAAACACTTTCAATATGTGCTGTTTATTGTATGTCAATTATATGTCAATTAATATATTATCTTTAAAGGATGTGCTTTGGATCTACCCAACAATATAGATTAATCTTAAATACACTCAGCTCAGTGAAAGAAGTCAGGGTCAAAAAAATGTATACTGATCGATCCCATTTATATGATATTCTTGAAAAGACAAAACAATAGGAATGCAAAACTGAGCAGTGATGGTCAGTTTGAGGCTTGGGGGAAGAGCTCATTGCAATGAAGCAGCATGAGGAAATGTTGGGGTCAGTGGACCATTCTCTACAGTACTAGGATGATCAATACACAATTCCATGTGATTGTCAAAATCCACAGTACTGCATACCATGAGGAGTGAATTTTATCGTACTCAAATTTTTAAAACTCAGCCAGCTCACTGAGGTAACCCAAAATACACTGCAGACTGTGGCAAATACATATAATTTTGTTGTCAGTGAATAACATAATCACACAGAAAAGGGTGAGTAAGAAAGGAGCTGAACTATATGACAAAGAGTTTTTTTGCCTGGATACAGGCGAAAGGCAAAATGAACCTGTGTACAAACATTGTACTGTAGTTACTATATTTGTTTCTCAAAGGAATATGTGCTAGCCATTCTAAAACTGCTTTACACATATAGTAAGGGTAAACAAGTATATATATTACAGATAATGACAGCCAGATTTTAAACTGTTGGAGAAGGAAGTTACAAGTAAACAAAAGGGAAATTCTAAAATCTGTGCTGGACTGAAGCCAGAGGTATCTGGATGAAGTCATGTATTTTTCTTTTAAAAATATATTAAACATATTTTACATAAATATGTATATTTTATATTTATATACGTTTATATTATATTTTATTAATTCTATTGTATTATAGTTTATATATTATATTAATATTTATATTTATCTATACTAAATATAACTTTAAAGTATATATTATTATATAATTATATATGTGATATTGTTTGGTTTATATTATATTGATATTTTATCTTGTTTTTATGTATAAAGTAAATTTTTAAAAATATACTAAAAATATTTTTTAAATCATGTAAGATTTTTTTTTAGAGAGTGAGCATGGCACACGCGCACACACACACACACACACATTATGGGGAGGGGCAGAGGAAGAAGAAGAGAATCTCCAACAAACTCCATGCTGAGCATGGAGCAGGACCCAGGGCTTGATCCCATGACCTGGAGATCTTGACCTGAGCCAAAATGAAGGGTCAGATGCTTAACCAATTGAGCCACCCAGGTGCCCCAAAACATATATATTACAAAGATATATTTTAATATGTAGTATAAAAGAGAAACACATAAGCACATGTATATATAAAAATACATTCAGATAAATACATAATGTATACATACTAATATATGTGTATATTTCCTCGAAGTATCTTCCCTCAAATATTTATTAGTATACAAGGAAAAGTAGTAACTTCACAAATTTAACATTACCAGTTATAAAACATATTGTTATGTACCCCTGATACAAAGTTCTGAGAAGTGTACACCAACTATGATATTCTTCTCAAAAATCCATAATCTAAATAAGGAAAATTCAGACAAAATTAAATGGGACTGGAATGCTTCAAAAATGTCAAGGTCACAAAAGACGCAGACTAAGGAACTGTCACATATTGGAGGAGATTAGGGGCACGGGCAATAAAATGTGGCATTCTGGATTGGTACCTATAACAGAAAAAAGGACATACATGGAAAACTGTGGAAATCTGATCAGAGTCTATGTTTAATTAAGACTATTGTACCAATGTTGAATTCTTAGCTTTACTATTTGTACTGTGGTTGTATAAAGTGTTAAGACTAGCTTCAAAATTATTTAAAAATACATGTTTTTAAAAATGACACTGCAAGTATTTTTTAAAGATTTTTTTAAGATTTTATTTATTTGTTTGACAGAGAGAAACACAGCCAGAGAGGGAACACAAGCAGGGGGAGTGAGAGAGGGAGAAGCAGGCTTCCCACTGAGCAGGGAGCCTGATGTGGGGCTGAATTCCGGGTCTCCGGGATCATGACCTGAGCTGAAGGCAGTCGCCTAACCAACTGAGCCACCCAGGCGCCCCTAAAGATTTTTTACTTATTCATTTGACAGAGCACAAACAAGGGGAGCTGCAGGAGAGTGAGTATCAGGCTTTCTACAGAGCAGGGAGCCAGATGCGAGGCTCGATCCGAGAGTCCTGGGATCGTGACCTGCCTAACTGACTGAGCCACCCAGGTGCTCTGACACTAAAAGTATTAAAAGAGATCACGGTAACTTAAAATAATCTCACAGTTGACAAATCCTAAGTATGATCCCAAACTGAAAAGAAATATAAGAAATTTTACTACATAAAAGTTTTTTTAAATTTGTTATTACAAATAAATAAAGTCCAAACTCAGCAAACTGGGAAAAGACTTGCCTCTTATGCACAAAGGAATAGTTTTCTGTGAGCTCTTACCAATAGGTAAGAAAAAGATAAATAATCTTATGGGAAAATGGTCAAGATAGATGATCAGAGTTCATTTCTTAAAAAGAATTTCAAATAACCCAAAACTATGTAAAGATGATCAGCTTCACTAATAAGATAAATGAAAAGTAAAAATCCAAATACATTTCTCTACTGAAAAATTTTATACTTAAAATTGACCAAAGTAAAAATTGTATAATACACTGTACTATTAAGGAACATGTAGGAAAACAAACAAACAACAAAACAAAACAAAACAAAACCCAGACTTTCCTAAGGAATAAAAATTGGAACAACTCTTAGAAAAGATAATTTGGTAAAATCTCTCAAAATTATCGATATTCATACCTGGCTCCCATGGTTCCATTTCTAGGAATTTATCTTCTAAATTTCTACATGAGAAATAAGAATATTCACTAGGGCATTGTTTGTAGTAGCAAAAAATTAGGAACTGTGTAAAAGTCTATTAAGAGTGACCTGAGAAAAAAGAAAAGAAAAAAAGAAAAGAAAAGAAAAGAAAAGAAAAGAAAAGAAAAGAAAAGAAAAGAAAAGAAAAGAAAAGAAAGAGTGCCCTGATTGGGGCACCTGGTGGCTCAGTCATTAAGCATCTGCCTTCAGTTCAGGTCATGTGGGATCGAGCCCCACATCGGGCTCCCTGCTCGGTGAGAGGCCTGCTTCTCCCTCTCTCCCTCTCTCACTCCCCCTGCTTGTGTTCCTTCTCTAGCTGTGTTTCACTCTGACAAATAAGTTAAAAAAAAAAAAATGAGTGCCCTGATTAAATCAATGACAATGTATTCACAATGGAAGACCATTCAGGCTTCACAAAAAGGGAGTTATGAGGAACTATACCCAAGATGTATATAACAAGGTGTAAGATGTGCTACCCTTATGCTTAAAAAAAAAATAGGCACATGTTTGTAATTGCATAGAACATCTTTGAAATGATACACAAGAAAGTGGAGAATAGCGCTTGCTAGGGAGGAACAGAAAGTAGGTGACCAGGGAAAGGAAAGGGAAAGAAATTCATTTGTCATAACTTCTCCCTGTGTACCTTTTAAAATGTACCAAAAGCCTTTATTATGTATCCAATTAATTAAATGCTTAAATATTCCTTTCCCACCTTAAAAATGCAGGGGAAAACAATGAATGTGGAGGAACAACCTCAAACAATGGGAAGAGCACAGCGAGGTACTTATCTGAGTCATCCACACAGGGGCCGCAGCCAAAGTGATGGAGAAGCAAAATAGAAGTCAAGGACTTGAGGCTGTCTTTGAAGTCTGCAGCAAAGCCCCAGACTGAAGCAGCGAAATGTATCTGCTAATAGAATTCCTGTCTCAGAGGTGCCTTGCTGCCATCCCCCAACCAGCCGGCACTTGGAGTCTGGCTCTATTGATAGATGAATAAGATTGAACATGACACCTGTGTCCAGTGAATCCCTTGGCACCATTTAACTAACACTTAGAGCAGCTGCTTTTGAAAAATTACCTTCGGACTGGGCCCACACTAGCAGAACAAAATCATCACCTTAAGTACTTTCCCAGTTCCCAATAAATGGGGATTTTTGCCCTGCAAGAGGAGAACTGAGCCATATTTTATTTGAAGTCACATCTGTCGCTTTCTTTTTATTTCCTCTGCTGCCGACCTTAGATCATAAGGCCCATGCTATCACAATATCCTTCCAAGGGGTCTTGGCAGCTCCCCTTTGAAGAACTTTAGCAACTTCTCCCTGACCACAGCACATGCATGCTCAGTAGGATTTACAAGGCTGCTCCTAGTCTGCTCTTCCCCACTCCCTTGCATCTGAAACAAAACGACTGGACTTTCTCTAAGCGCATCCCCATAATCTTCTACCTCTTCAAACCATTGCTCCTGCTTCTCTGTTCATTACCTTCTTAATGAACCACTGCTAATTTATCAAGACTTGGATCCAATGTCACCTCCCAGGAAAGTATTCCCAGCCCTACCAGGCGAATTGATGAATACCGTCTTCCTGCTTCCAGTCTGAACAAGTCTCTGCTGTAGCATTCATTGCAATGTCTTATTATATATCTTACATACCTCTCCTCGGTATGTGTGGTCTCTACGAGAGGAGGCAACATGACTTACTTTTATATCCACAGTGCCCAAGTAACACACCTCTAGCTCATACGAAAAGCTCAGTAATTGTCTTTTTCGTGAATACATCCATTCTCTGTTTGCACTTTCCCAATGCCTAATTCAACACTCACATTCTGTTTAGTTCTCTGATTTTTAGCCTCTTGCTTTAAGCATTGCTTCAAACCTGACTGCAGGAGAGCACTGATGGCTTGTCCCATTCTGACTCCTACTTGAAATGTCCAGTTGCATTTCTCATCTACAGAAGTATTTCATCCCAGGTAAGCTGCCTGAATACAACTCGTATTTCCCCACTTCCTATTCACTCTAGTCACCTTGCCAACATTCTCCACCCGTACACATTAAAAAAAACAAGACATGATACCACTACGCGCCCACCAGAATAGTGGACTACTGACAGTAAGCACTGACAAAGGTGTGGAGCAACTGGAATGTTCATTCATTGCTGGTGCACACGGAAGCCAGCATAATCACTATGGAAATCTTTTGTGCTAAATACAAATTCTCATGATCCATAAATTCTATTCTTAGGTATATATCCAATAGTATGGACAGGACCTGTGTAAGAATGCTCATAACTGTGCCTCAAGATAAAAACAACCCAAAACAACCAGTTGGTGGGACAAAGGGTGGTTTGTTCACACAGTGGAACACTACACAGCAATAAGACTGAGCCACTGCTGTACAAAACATCATAGACAGACCTCACAGTGTGGAGTGGAAGAAACCAGACACAGAAGACAAAAGAATGTATACTTTATGATTTAATTTATATAAAACTCAAAACGAGGCACAACAAATTCACAGTGACAGCAGCAAGGATTGTTGGGGCCCTAGAAACTGACAGGGGGGATTAAGGAGCCTCTGTGGCACTGAAAAATATTCCATTTCTTGATCTGGGTTGTGGTTACATGCCTTGCTTTTTGAAGCCTCAATAAACCACACGCTTAAGTATTGGGTCATGTTTGGGTAAAACTGCAAACCAAGTCTCCCCCAAAAAGTATTGGGTCTGCTCCTTCACATAGGGGAAGTTGTCCTAAATGGTTGACGGTCAGTTAACTAATGTGATTCTAGTACCCTGTAAAGTGCCTAAGTGCTTCTGGGGAACATCTCAATGTACTGAGACCACCAACATGTTTTGTTAGTCCTTGATATCTCTTCATTGAAAAAGCTTAAACTAAGATCTCTAGTAACCAGACCATTTAACCCGGGTTCTGTGGACAGCTGGGGCAGCTTGAGGATCTGTTTCACTTCGCTATCCTCAGCTGTGATGGGAGCTGTTCGAGAACAGATGACCTCTACTCAAGAGTGTGTTTTCTGGGGTGCTGGCAATGCTCACCTCCCTCTTTCGAGCAGTACTACTTATTAAAATGTGAGCTACAAACCAGGAACATGTCATGTCACCTGGAGGCTGATCAGAAATGCAAATGAATGAGTTTCATCTCAGGCCAAATGAGTCAGAATGGTGGGGCCCAGAATTCTGTGTTTTAATAAGATCGTCTGGTGTATTAATTATGTCTTTACTTTTCTGTATTCTGGTGCTCTGACATCTGGGGCCTTACTGACCCTGGAGGTACGGCCCCTCCAAGGGTTAGCCAATTCCCAAAGATAGTAAGCAATTTTCCCCAAGCTTGCTTTTCAATTACAAACCATCCAATCCAGAGCCCACATCCCAACTATCTTCCTTACAGGGCTCTCTTTCTTCAGGTCACTATCCTAATCCCTGCATTGAGGGAGTAGGTATCAGAGAGCTAGGGTTGGCCACTTTGCCCCAGAGCTCACTGAAATTACTTAGCTAATCCTAAGCCTTTTTACCCTGGTTCACCTCTTCCTTTCTGAGGAAACAACTAAAACCAGCTATAGCGCTAGCTTCTCCCCGTTGCCCAGTGAATGACCCTAGTGCTTCCCCGTGTGTGGCTCCCCAAGTATGGTGTGCTTCTCCTCTTGGGAACTGTGAGTAATAAACTATCCTTTCAGTGGCTGTCATCTCCTGATACATTGGTCTTACTATACTTCAGATTTTCTGTTAATACACTATTTTAAAACACAGATTTGTATGCGCACTAACAATTTGAGAATTAGAGATTCTCTCCTAACTCTTGCAAAAGAGCCACCTAGATGGCAGCTGAATCCTGAATTCACATTTCTTCCAGAAACAAGACTAAATCCTACCAGAGAAGGAAGATCACCCTTTCCCTTCCTGAGCATGGGGTGTGGTAATTTGTCATTTTCAGGGGTCATGGGTGGAAAAGTGGGGATGAAGAGGGACACCAACATACAGGGGATTTTCAAGCTTCTGTCCTGCTTTTGGAGAGCCCAGGTGACCATACTCATGGTCCCAACCCCAGCATCACAGAAATAATCACCCAAGCTACTATTTATTGAATGCATTCTAAGTGCTGGGTAATGAACCATAGAAATGTCTTATCCAATTAGCACCATGATTACCCTCTGGGGCAGGTAGCCTCATTTCCAGAGGAGGCACCTGAAACTCAAAATTATTAAGTGACTTTTGTTTATATCCCATACCAGAAGCACGGCTATTATTCAAACTAGGTCTTTCTGATTCCGAAGACACAGCTCTTAATGACTACAAGATGGATATAAAAACTGAAGATGCTTTCAGCAGAATAGCTTGGAAATTAGATACAGAATCCTAATGTGCCATTGCAGATTTTGAAATATGATAGTCATGAATTTTCCTGATACTCAGAGTGGAAAAATGTAGTATTTCTTAATTTTTAGAAATCAAATTAGAATCTGGTTTATAGCCCTCACACACCAAATTCCACTTGGAATTCAAAGTCAGTAACCATTGAAGATTTCTTTTCTATTCTCTTGGGCTTATGTGGGTCTGTACAAATGAGGGAAGAGTCTGGTCCTGAGAATTCTGGTATCTGATACCCTTGAGGGTCAATGTTCCTTCTCTGTCTATGGTCTTTGTGTCTCCATGTCAACTGCACTGGCCTTTACCTTCACCCAGGCCTTCAGTGTACCACTAAGCCACACTTGCGTGAGGTCTTCCTACCTCTGGGCTATTGTATCCAAGCAGACCCCCACTCATGCCATGTACATGACTCTCTTCCCATACTCTTCTCCAGGTCAGATAACTCTTTTCTGCATCTGCACCAGCCTCCAACCTCTACCCTCATCACGCTTGATGATGGCAATCCTCATCAACATTTGCAAACAAAGTCTTTTTAGAGTTGACCCTTGGCTTTCCTCTCTTCCCCAGCATTACAAACAAAAACAAAACAAAATACCTGTTATTGCCCTTAGCCAAGGAAGCTCAAAACTAGGGCAAGTGAGAGAACTGCTTTCCATTTTTTCCCCTAATGAGAACAGGAGAAGATGGAGTGGGGAGGGGGTACAGATAAAACACCAATCCATTTTTTAATAGCTCTCATTCTTACCTAAGTGGTCATTAACTTGGGGCCAAAATATTAGCACTAAAAGCAAAGCAGCTCCTTTTTAAACTCTCTCTGAGATTTTGCCGTTATATGTTCCAGGATCAAAACCCTCTGGAGGTCAGCAAGCAAATTAACAACACACTATTTTTTTTTTTTTTTTTTTACCTTTCAAGGTCTAACTCAAATGTCATCTCTTCCATGAAGGCTTCCTTGATTATTATTCTGATCAGAATCATTCTTTCCTTTCCCTGTTCTCCCAGAAATTTGCTAGGTGTCTGCCTTATACTATATTCATTGTATTCTGCTTTACCTAATACAATTAAAAAAAAAAAAACACCTGCCACATTTCCTAAGTGGATATTTCAGAGTATAACAGTATGAAAGAGCTTTATCTAGTTTCAGCAGAGACCGAGGAAAAAAATTCTTTGGCTTAATAATCATCACCATGAATTGAGAAGAGAAAAATCATAAATTTGCCCAAAGTTCAATAAACATCTTTCTCAAAACTTTATGGAGCAGAGTAACTTTTCCTGGCTTCAGAGTGATGACAGTTACTCGGGGTAATTTAATGGCAAGTTCTCTTACTTAAAAACTTAACTTGGACATCAACCAAGTCTATATAGTTGCATTCTTAGAGGGCCAGAGTACCTCAAAATCTCTGGGAGTGGAGTCTGTCCCTAGGAAATGGTGCAGAACAGCCCAAATAGGGGGGTGATTATCCTCCTGGGCGTCAAAGGCTGCAAATCCAACACTGTGGCTGCAAAGTGCATCCTGGGATGCCAGCCAGCTTAGAACGCAATTTGGTGTGGTATAGACAGCACTCAGCTGGGGATCCGAAGCCTAGGATGTAATAAGAAGGAATAACTATAGAGCTTTTAGCCACCTGTTATTTGGATACGTCTCATGGATGTGTTAACTTTCCACTCTGTAATGACCACCTTGGCGCCTTGTTCCTGTACCTCTTTTTCTAACAGTTGTGGCCCCTTGGCTCTCACCCGTAGGTTTAGCACAGTTCTGTGACCATGAATTCAAAGTCATGAAGGATTTGAGGAGTCATGTTTGGTCTTCCTCCCTACACAGCATAACTGGACTATCACTTTTTTGCTTGTCATGAAGCTTATGGAAACCCCTATCCCATTTTTTAACCCAGCCATGCTCTAATTTGCCTCTACCTAAATTCCCAAGTAGCATCTCTGGCCCCCCGAGATGAATGCACTGCTTGCCGTCATGGTTCCATCCCCAAACCCTATGCTTAAATTTGAGGTTCATTTAGTAACTAGCCCCTGGGATTCTCACTCCCTCCTTGAACCTTAGCATATGGCTTTCTGCCAGATTTCCTAGTTGCTGAGCCCTACAGGGTGTTAGGAAACCCATGCACTACATTTTGTCACTCTTTGATGCTCTCTGCTGCATGCTACTGCTAATCAGGGCCTCCATTTCCCTACCATCATGATATTCTAGACTCATTCATGGCTGCATGTTCCCATGGCTTCCTGCTGTTGGGTTGGTTTCCAGTTGCTACCCTAATTGTGCAGATCCTTCCATCCTCCATATATTAGCTCCTGCTGGTCTAACCCCACCAGTAGCCAACACCTGGTTTGTATAGATTTTGTTACCCTGGTGTTTTTCCAGATATGTTACAGAATATTGGTAGACATAACATACACAAACAGCTCTATAGTTAAATGGATATTTAAGGAGAATATGTGAAACAAACAGGATTCTTTATAGGAGGACTTCACAGAGCCTCTAAAATGATGACATGTGCTGATAATGTCTAAGGAGGGATATAGTGTTTAGCATTCTCAAAACTTACTTGACCATGTTTTCCTGGGAGCATGTTCTTAGACTGGCGTTCCATTGAACAGACGTTGAGAAATGCTAAATCACAAACTTCAGGTTCCAGCCCCATGTTAACCTTGACTTCTTGGCACTTATGACATCATGGAAAGCCCCTGATGCGGTGCCCTGCATGGTGCCATGGAGCCACAGGAGCTCATTTTGAGTCCCAGACCTTCTCCATTTTCCTTTACTCTTACTTATTTGTTGTTTGACTCTTTAAAAATCACTTAACTTATCTGCCTCCCCATTCCTACTTCCACTTCACACGGCGATTGATATGCAACTATATACATTATTATTATCAACAGTAGCTATCACTAACATTTACTTATTGAACATTTTCTCTCCACTGTTCTAATCCCTTTGCCTATAAAAAAATATTTTAAAAAGTTTTGGTCTTTTTGTTTTGTTTTGTTTTAGAGCGAGAAAGCCAGACAGCATGTGAGTCGAAGGGCAGGCGGGGTGGGGGGAGTGCAGAGGGAGAGGAAGAAAGAATCTTAAGCAGGCTCCATGCCCAATGCTGAGACCAATGCAGGGCTCAATCTCATGATCCTGAGATCGTAGCCTGAGCTGAAATCAAGAGTCCAGCCTTAACCAACTAAGCCACACAGGCACCTCATGTTTCACTGCTTTTAATACAATAATCATATGATGTAGACACAACCTTGGATCCCATTTTACAGAGGGGACTACTGAGGCATAAAAGAACTAAATATTAATGTACTAAAGTTAACCAGCTAGTAATGCTCAACTGAGATTCAAGCCAAAGTATTTGGACTACAACAACATAATTTTCAAATCAATGCTGTAAATTACTCATTCATTCAACACCTACTATATGCCAGGTCATGCAATAAGCTCTAGATATATAGTAATAAATAGACATTCTAGCCCCGGGAGCCTATATTCCTAGTGGGTGGAAACAAGAAACAAGTAAATAAGCATAGGTCTTGTAAGGATGAGTGACATGGAGAAAATTAAAGCAATGAATGAGATTATGCAAGTGCTGTTTTTATACAAGATGGTCAGGGAAAGCCTCTCTGATTTAAGGTGGCATTTGAGGAGAAGGAAATGATAAGCGGAGGGAAGACTATTCCAGGCAAAGGGAAGCGCAAAGGCAAAGGCCCAAAGGTGAGAGTCCTCTTGAAAGAGCAAGTAAATGGTAGTGAAGTTAGCAAAGTTCAGAAGTGCAGATCATGGGGTGGATTGGGAATAGGGAGGGGACTTGTTAAGAAATACAGTTTTACTCTGAAATGGAAAGTTGTTGGAGCTGAGGTTTGGGGCTGAGGCAAGATGTTCTGACTTAGATCACAAAGGCCGCTCCAGCTGTTACTTGGGGGGCAAGGAGAAGCAGGAAGACCAGCTGCAGGGATCCAATCAAGAGATTACATCAGCTAGGCATTAGCGGTGGAGGCAGGAGATGAGGTCAGATTCTAGAGAGATGAGGACAAGAAACCCAGCAGGATTTCCTAATGGATTGGACCTGGGATGTGAGGGAAGGTTAACTCCAAGATTTTCACCTGAGTACTTGGAAGGGTGCAGTTGAACCAGCACAGGCTGGCAGAAGAATGGGATCCTGGAGGAAAACCAACCTTTGAAGACCCTGCATGGTAATCACTCCTGCTTCCGCTTCAAGCTAGTGCTGCCTCTTTATATTAAACCTGCCTGTCGCCTCTTGTCAGAAAATGAGAATGATGTAATCCAATATACTCTCCCCCTTTCTGAGTCGCCAGAGAACGTCGAACCCAGTTCAGGATGCTATTGAAAATTTTTGATATTTCAAAGGGCTAAAAGGAGTCGATGACACATGTTTCCACTCTTGTACAAGTAGGATGGTAGAGAATAAATACAGTGGGGGATTTGCTTTAATTCTTGAGAAATATGAGTCCAAATGCAATGTCGCCGTGAAGGTGGGGAGAAAGGAAAAGACACAGAGTGTAGCTATTGAAAAGCAATGTTTTTTAATAGCTAAAAATGGCTGACTTAGAAATTCCATAACATCACAGGGACCTCTCTTAGGAAAGGAGAAGCAATCTGTCAGTGGCGACCAGGGCTTTTGACATCAGGCTGGGCATTACGGACACATGGATGTTTCCATGGCAACTCTCTGGTCAGTTTGGCCAAACTAGCTCCTGCCTATGACTCAGGGCGTCCGTGTGGCTCAGGCTGCTTTCTACATTGCATGAGGCCACTCCTCAAGATTACCCCAAGTGACCCATCATCGATGGTTCTATAAGGAAGACAATGATACACGACACAATAGACCTTTAGAAGTAGTGACTTGCTATGTATTTTCATAAATATCTGTGTAATTTTCTTTATAATTTCATTTACTTTGATTCCAGTGGGGTTCCCCCCCAAGTTTCTTTGTAACTTAATTTCTTTGCCCCTAGATATGACAGCAAAAATACAAATAACCAAGGGAAAAAAATAAATTGGACTACATGGAAATTAGAAATTTTGGTGCTTCAAATGATACCATCAAGAAAAGAAAAATACAGCTCACAAAATAGTGGAGAATATTTACAAATCATCTATCCGATAAGGGACTTGTATCCAGAATATATAAATAATGCCTAAACTCAAAATAAAAAGATAACCAAACTGAAAAATGGCAAAAGATTTGAGTAGACATTTCTCCAAGGAAAATTAAAATAAAATGACCAATAAGCATATGAAAACATGTTCAACATCTTTAGCTATTGGGAAAAAGGCAAAGTGAAGTCACAATGAGATACTAATTCACACCTACCAAGGATAGTTTACATAAAAGACAAACAGGGGTTCCTGGATGTTTCAGTCAGTTAAGTGTCTGACTTGTGGTTTTGGCTCAGGTCATGATCTCTGGGCCCTGGGATCAAGCCCTGCATTAGCCTCCCCACTGAGTGGGGAGTCTGCTTGAGTTTCTCTCCCTCTGCCCCTTCCCTGCTTGCATGCATGCTCTCTAAAATAAATAAATCTTAAAAAAAAAAAGAAGGGTGCTTGGGTGCCTTAGTTGATTAAGCTTCTGACCCTTGATTTTGGCTCAGGTTATGCATAATCTCAAAGTAGTGAGATCAAGGTCAATGTTCAGCACAGAGTCTACTTGAGATTCTCTCTCTCTCTTTCTCTGCTCCTTCCCCCACCCATATGCACACACACTCCCTCTAAATAAATAAATAAAATTAAAAAAAAATACAAACAGTAACAAGTGTTATGAGAATATAGATACATCACAACCCTCATACATAGCTGTTAAAATTGTAAAATGGCTCAGTTCCCCAGAAAGTTAAACATAGAATTATTATATGACCCAGTAATTCCACTCATAGGTATATACCTAAGAGAAATAAAAACATGCCCACACAAAAACTTGACATGTTTATAACAATGTTATTCATAATAGCCAAGAAATAGAAGCAATTCCAATGCCAATCCCCCAAGAACTGTGGTATATGTATACAACGGAATTTTTTTTGATTTGTCAATAAAAAGTAATAAAGATTGATAGTAGTACAATATGAATGGACCTTAAAACATTATACCAAGTGAAAGAAACAAGTCACTAAAGATTATGTATACGATACTATTTACTAAGAAATATACAGAATGGGAAAATCTATGGAGATATAAAATAGATGAGTGGTTACCTAGGGTTCAGAAGCATGGTGGGATATGTGCAGTGACTGCTAATGGTTATGGAGCTTCTTTTTGGGGTGATGGAAATGTTCAGAAATTGATGGTAATGATGGCTGCACAACCATGAATATACTAAAACTCCTTGAATCTTATACTATAAATGGGTGGATTATTTGGTATGTGAATTCTATTTTAATAAAGTTATTAAATTTTATTCTATTAAAAAAAAGAAGGGGCACCTGCACCACAATGTTCCTAGCAGCAATGTCCACAATAGTCAAACTGTGGAAGGAGCCTAGATGTCCTTCAACAGATGAATGGATAAAGAAGATGCAGCTTGTATATACAATGGAAATTATTCAGTCAGAAAGAATGACTACCTACCTTTTACATTGACACGGTTGGATCTGGAGGGTATTATGCTAAGTGAAATAAGTCAGACAGAGAAAGACAATTATCATATTGTGGAATATAAGGAATAGCACAGAAGACAATAGGGGAAGGGAGGGAAAACTGAATGGGAAGAATCAGAGAGGGATCCCAACCATGAAAGACTCTTGACTCTGGGAAACCAACTGAGGACTGTGGAAAGGGAGGTGGGTGGGGGGATGGGGTAACTGGGTAAGGGACATTAAGGAGGGCATGTGATGTGATGAACACTGGGTGTTATGTGCAATTAATGAATCACCGGACACTACACCAAAAACTAATGATGTACTATTTGTTGGCAAATTGAAGTTAAATTAAAAAAAAATAAAAAATAAAAAAGTAGATCTATTTGAAGAAAATTCCTGAGTAAATTATAGTCGAGGGAATCTGAAGACAGTGCAAAAATTGCAGAGGTGTTAGCCAAATGACAGAAGTGAAAATAAAATCTCCATTTTTAACCTGGCATTCAAAGCCCTGGACATCTTTATCTCCATCTTTTTAGTCCCTCCTCCTTAAACACTGTTCTCAGATCATGCCATTTTCTTGCCTTTATTTCACTGTTATAAGGAGCACGCCGTGATCTGGGGAACATGCCTTCACACCCATCGATGTGGTAATTACATCCAACAAGGAAACCAAGTCCATTTGCTTGACCTCTTCCTGGGGGAAGCTTGTTGGTGTCCAGACATCCCTGAATTCTTTAATTGCTTAAACATTTAAATGTGTTCTGTAGTCAGATACACAATTTTATCAAGGCCGCATATCAAGCCTAACATTTGGAAATTTCCTGGGTCTTCGCTGTTGATGTAAACTGAGATTGTTTGAACTTTGTCGATTGCTGTTTTAGTTTTTCAACACACACATGACACAGAAATACATAAGAAAGAATTAGGGCACAAAATAGGCCTTCAAAACAATAAGGAAGAGGGAAGCACAGTAACAAGAGACGGGGAAGAGAGAAAGAATCACCAACACCAAGCACACCCAGGTGGTGTATTTGCACTGACTCACTTATCACAGATGGTAATACTACCAATAGATGGAGCCCCTCTTGCGGTCCAGATCCCCTGTACCCATTTTTTTCTAGTCCTAACAATTCTGAAAACTATATATTATCCTCATTTTAAATGAGAGACAACTGGAGGTCAAAGGTGAATTAAAGCATCATTTTTATATTATTATTATTATTAAGATTTTATTTATTAATTTGAGAGAGAGAGCCTGAGAGAGAGCGAGAGCACAAGCAGGTGGAGGGGTAGAGGGAGAAGCAGACTCCCCGCTGAGCAGGGCGCCCGATCTGGGACTTGATCCCAGGACTCTGGGATCATGATCCAAGCCAAAGGCAGACCCTTAACTGACTGAGCCACCCAGGCACACAAGGCTTCATTCTTAATAAATGATAGATTTGAGTTTCAAATTGAGGCCTACCACACTGCCTCTTCCTTTCCCATCAGCGGATGAATTCTGATAAATTTTACCCTGAAAAAAGTTTCATGCCTTGAAAAAATACAAAATATTGTTTTCCAGTTGGCTTTCTAGTTTTCTAAAAATATATATCCAGAAGGATGGGAAAGTATAATGAACACTCTTAATTGCCACTCTGTACCCATTCTCCCTTCCTTCGTCCCAAGAAAATGCCAGTTCCATGCAGGTCTGTAATCATAATACCATGGGTCTCAGGAGAATCTGATTACATCCTCTAAGAGCCATCCAATGCTCTAGGAGGTGGTCTGATTAGGCAAAAGGTAAATCCACCTCCATGCCAGTGACCGGTTGAGGAGTGAGCATATGACCTAACTCTGGGCAAGAAGGCATAAGGAGAGAGCGCTGGAAAACTTTCCTTTGTTCTGAAAAGAGCCCTGGAAAGTCACTTTCTCTCCCAATGGACATGAGCAAGCAACTCAGAGGGTCATGTCATTGCTAAAGCCACTGAAGGAACTTAGAACAAGAGAACATCTTAGAAGACGCCCCAAACTGTGGCTTGCAGAGCAGAGAAACAGAAGGGAAGCATGCGGTTCAGCAGACCACTGATTAAGCAATACCAAAGGCCACTCAACACGTGAACCTCACCTTCGTGAGCTAGAAAATTGTGTGTATTGAACATAAATCTAGCCAATAACTTTTTTAACCAATTTGAGTTCACCTTTTTGCTGTTTACAGCCCCAAACCTCCTAATTGAATACTGACAATAATACAGCCAAAATAGTAGGTCTATGGTGAAAAAAGGAGGCATATGAGCAAAAAATAAAATGGGAAATCTAGCTGCTGGGGGATAGGAGACCGTCTGGATGAAGGAGGGAATCTCTCCCGGGTATGTACCCTCACTATATTTTTGGTGTCAACTGCCTTTTTTAACTTAAATCCATGCATCTCCACGGTGTTATTCAGGGACCAGCGGGGATTTGCAACATCTGGAGACCTGCTAGAAATGCAAATTCCAGGGCCTCGCCCTAGCCTTAGTGAATGGGAAATTCTGGGGATGCCAACTCAACCGTCTGAGTTTTAATAAGCCCTCTGGGGAATTCTGATACTCAAGTGTGAGAACCATCTTCCCTAAACATTCCTAAAGGAGAGTCTGCCTGAGGAGTTCTCAGTATTAATGATTAGCCCTTGGGATTTAGAAACCACAGTCTTTATCCCTGACTTTGAATGTAGGGGGTCACATAACTTATGTATTCAGTCTTGAGTCACTGAGTAGCACTTCTGCAAAGTGAAACCTGTGCACATTGACCTGAAGCCCATTTTGGGTTGATTAGGACTCCCTTTAGTGCTGTTAAGAAACTAAACTTTAAAAAGCACTAGTCCACCCTGCAGAGTAAATATGAAGAGTTTTATTTGGTACTTGAGGCACATAGAGAAGTGTGGTATAGTCTAACTCTTGAAATTGCCACTTCTGGAACATTTTAAATGTAGTTCTGGGTTGGCTAAGGATCGATTTTTAATTAACGTATTTTTTTTTCTTGCTCAGTAATTTTACAATTTGAAAAAAAATTGTTTAATATGCAATTAGGGGGTTAATGCTTCATGCTGGATGAATTTTTCTGTAGAGCAACCTGCTCAGGGACAATGATTTTAGCAATATTCCGGTAGTGATGAGTATCATTAACACAGTGTGATCATGTTAAAGGAAAAGTGTCTTTCACTCAGGGAATCTGACATGTGGTTAGTGTCTTGATAATTAACCCATTGCCCTTGAAAAAAGGAGGTAATTAGAAGCAAAGGCGACTAACTTCTTTCAGGTGATTCCCTTGCATCTCAGTTCCCCTCCTTGAAAGGGGATTCCAGAGGGTTCGAAGGAGAACAAGGGGACAGGAGATTAGATTGTATCAAGAGTGTTAATGAGGCTGTTGTGTCAGAGAGTTGGATGAATGTGGGGAGGCTCTCTCTCTTTTCATGACTTTCCAAGAACACTTTCAGTAGAGTAAGGAGGGTCAAGTGCCAAGTGGTAGTGGATTAAGGAATAAATAACAGTGGACAGATCGAAGAACCTAGAAAATTCTTTCTATGTCTTTCTCTGAGGAAATCATCTCTACCTCTTCACCTCTGCCTAATAACCATTCTTGTGTTTGGAATCTCTGTGTTTAGAGTTTTTTTTTTTCTCAAATGGTGCACTTGCCAAGATTTTCAGCATCTCCCACAATTTTTCTCCAGATGTCAAGTTGATAAAATAATGACACAGAACTTGGCTTCAGATAATTTTCTGTGAGATCCCCGTAAATCTTTGGCCTTTGTTTTCCGGTCTGTAAAATAGGGAAGAGGATGAATTCCCTAGATGTCTGAGAAAGTGATACTGTAAAACAGAGAAGGAAAGCATAGGTTCAATAAAATTAAAGCTTATTCCCAAAAGGGCTGCTGTAAGAACTCAGTATGAGAAGTTGGGCACAGCTATTTGCTCTGCTTCTTAAAGTTATATTATTGTTCAATTTCACTTTTGCTTGGCTTATTGTATTATTGCATCTGGGACTATAGTACAGGTTAAGTGAGTTCCAAATTAGACTGAACTTAGAGTATCCTACTAGTGGAGGGAAGGGGCTTGCTAGTGATTAAAATCTAGGGGTGCCTCTGGTTTCAGATAAGATGAAATGCATAACCTCCACACTGATTTTCTCATTGAGTTATAAAATCTGGACAAACAAAGCAGAGCATAGCTATCCAGGGACCCCAGAAAGAAAGTAGAAAGAAAATTGGAAAATGCAATGTATCCTTGAACAGGTGAGTTTACCATTTTTTCTCCTCCTGATATCCTCCGACATGGATTCAAGGGAACCTGAAACCAGAGTGGATCAGGCAGACAGAGGTCTCCAGGAGAAACCCTCTAGGTCTGTGTCAAGGAGCAGAAATGAAGTATCCTAGCACTGAGAGAATAGGGGAAGTCTTCTATTTTTCTTTTCTTTTTAAATTCATGGCTTATTTTCTTATTCTCTTGTACCTCAGCCCCTAGGCAATTCTATGATGCTTGTGGTGGCAGCAATTGTACTGGAAGAGGGAGCCACAGAAGCCTAGAACTCTGAAGCCAGGGTCTCTTCCATTCTGATCAGAGCCCTTTCCCCATGGCTCTTTCCTTTTTTTGTTCTAGCACCACTTGGCTTAGTAGGCACAATCATGGAAAGTACATGGCAGAGCAAGTTCAATTAGAACCCGACTTTCTGGTCATAGAACCCAAAGAGAGCCTCAAGAAGTCTGAAAGAACTAGGGTAATCACAGAGAGGATGGAATTCAGGAAAGGAACCCAGACCTCAGAATGTTGTTTATGAATTTCCAAGCGCACCCACAAAGAGTACATGCATGAGTCTGATCCTAAACAGCGTACCAAAGACTGTGAGAATTGGAACCAGAGGTTATTGTTGAGGTCTCAAACTGACCATAGGGTGGAGCGCACACATCTGAAAGATCCATATAGCATTGCAAGTCTTTGAACTATAACTAATGTTAAAACCACTACCCATAGAAGGCTGGTCAGAGCATCGGCCTGAGTTCATATGGTACATTGCCTGCTAAAACAAAAATATTAACATTCTCCATAGGCTTTACCCAAGACCTAGACTCTCATAAGATAATATTCAAAATGATAAAAAGTAATACAAAGTTATTTGGCATACAGAGAACCAGGAAAATATGGCTTCATATGGAAAAAGACAATTGGTGCACATGAATGCTAAGAAAACTCAGATGTTGGAATTATCTGACAAAGACCACAAAGCATTCATTATAAAAATGCTCCAGGGCACTGACTCTTGACCTCAGCTCAGGTCTTGATCTCAGGATCTTAAGTTCAAGCCATGCATTGGCCTCTGTGCTGGGCGTGGAGCCAATAAATAAATAAATAAATAAATAAATAAATAAATTCCACAAATAAATAAATAAATTCCAAAAGGTAAGGATCAACCCTCTTGAAATAAATGGAAAGATAGAGGGACGCCTGGGTGGCTCAGTTGGTTAAGCAACTGCTTTCGGCTCAGGTCATGATCCCAGAGACCCGGGATCGAGCCCCACATCGGGCTCCCTGCTCAGCGGGAAGCCTGCTTCTCCCTCTCTCACTCCCCCTGCTTGTGTTCCCTCTCTGGCTGTGTTTCTTGCTGTCAAATAAATAAATAAAATCTTAAAAAAAAATGGAAAGATAGAAAGTATCAACAAAACAATAGAAAATATGGACAAGAAAACAATTGGGAATTTTAAAACAGAAAAGTGCAAAACACAGAAGTCTAAAACTCATTGGGTGGGATTGACAGAAGAATGGAAATGACAGTGGAAAAACAAATTTGTTGCCCATAGACCTACCTTGTAAGACATCTTAGAAGTTCTTCAGAGAGAAGGAAAATCATATAGATCAGAACATAGATCTATATAAAGGAAGAATCATCGAATGAATAAGTAAAGGTAAAATAAAATATTTTTTCTATTCTTAATTGATCTAACAGATAAAAATTTCTTTAAAATAATAATCACAATGTATTGATTATCTATGCATCCATATTACATGGATGCTTATATATGAATAAAATAAATGACAGCAGTAATACATGGGACAGGAGGCAGAAATCAAAAATATTTTGTTATTATAAGGTACTTGTACTACCCATGAAATGACATGGTGTTATTTGAAAGAAATAAAGGAAGAGCAACATAAATGCTAAGTATTTGCATAAACGTAATGGTCTTTCCTTTAAATAAAACACCTGCAAGATGAAGGGTAGGGAATCATGGGACCTAAATGGTAATAAGATTGCTACATTCAATTTGAAATGGTACACTATGTATTCTAAATAGACTGTGAAAAAATATGTAGGAATACTGTAATCACCATAGCATCTACTAAAAATTACACCAAGAGATTGAGTGCTGTTCACTTGGGTGCAATTCAAAATGGGCCAAGTGAGGGGTTCTTCTAGAGTCTAAGAAGCTGAGGAGAACAGATCTGCTCCACAATCCTTCCCTTCTCCTGCCTCTTTTTGTTTTTTTCTCTTATGCCTTTACTTTCACTCATAACCCTCATCCAGTCCACCAGCAATTTCTTCTGAGTGAAACCTCCAAATAAACCTGAACTTCTACCTCTTCTGTCTCTACTCTGTACCTTAGTCTAGGTTATCCTGACCCTTTGGACACATCTTTAATTTTCATCTCTATAACAGAACTCAACACTCTTAGGGACTGGCAAACTTTTTCCTAAAAGGCCACATAGTAAAGATTTTAGACTTTTCAAACTCTACAGTCTCTGTTGCAAGTACCCAGCTCTGCCATTGTAGAACAAAAGCAAATGGTCATAGCTATGTTTGAATAAAACTTTATTTGCAAAAACCGGCAATGAGCCTCATTTGTCCCAGAAGCTGTAATTTACAAAGCCCCGGTCCAGACTTTTACTGTGGGATTCCCCTATAGCATGTTTCACAGTCCTTAAAACATAATTTTCAATCTTCATCATTCCTCATTCTAAACCAGCTACTTTTTAAGCTCATTATTCTGTATCATTTTAAAATATGGCCATACATGTTCTTTCATTTGTTCATTGATCTGGAAACATACATCGCAGTGACTTTTTCTGCACAGTGTTGCCGTGTAATCATTCTGAACACCTGATATCAATATCTCTTCATGTCTGACCTTTCTGCATAATGATCTATGTGACAGGACTGTTCTGCAGATACTCATTTCATCCCTACAGGAAAACTAAACAGTCTAACTAATGAATCCTTTAATTAAACCTTTTCTTTCACCCTGAACTTTAGCTAAGAATATAAGGACAGCCAAATTGAAAATGAATGAAGCTTGCGATTTTCTTTCTGCCAGAGAGCATCTAAGGACTCCAAATGCAGTTTGTTTCCAGAAGTTTTCTAGGATGGAAGGGAGTTATCCACATCTTCACAGTGTATAGCATACATATTTATGGAAAAAAGGAGGAATGGATTTGAGAGAGAAAGAAATTACAAGCCAGTGGTTCATGAGTTAAATCCAGCCCAGAGGCATGTTGCTTGGCATTTATAGTTGTTTCAAACAATTTGAGCCATCACAAACAAATCAGACATTTTACATTAAAAAGATTTCCAGCTTATGTTCTAAAAAATAAGTACGTCTGACAACACAGGGACAAAATTATTCCAGGGAAATAACAAGCTAGACCTGAATGGTGGCCCACTACTTTTAGATAGGGAGTATTTCCTACCTTTTTACAATCCCCACTACTCTCTCTTGTCTACCTAATATTGGAGCAAAGTGTCAGTTGCCAATTATTATTTCTCCTACAGTAAAGAGCTTCCCTCTCCTCCCCCAGGCCCTTTTCCCAATCAAAAGCAGGAAAAATAGAGAATTGAGAAAGCCATGTAATTTATGGAAAGATGGGAGTTAGAACTCATTAATGCTGTGGGCCTGGCCACTGTAGGCAGTTGAAGGAGAAAGAGCTCAGCCAGGAGACTTGAGTTCTAGGCTTGGTTCTGACTTAGTGCAAGGGAACTTCTGAGCAGGGTACACACCCTGACTTGCCCTCAATTTGTCCTCCCAAGATAAAGGGTTTTGTATAAGTTACAGTGTGTTGATGGTCAGAAAAAGGGTAATTAATAAGAGGATATCAGATGCCATGGAATGAATTTGAAAGCAGAAATGATATGGGAATAAGGTTCTACAAGGAGCTTGACAGCAGAAACTGCATAGAGCAAACAAAACACGGCAACAATGCTCGCACAAACAAACCCCAACCATCTCACTTCCTTTGCATTCCTTGCTCACTGTTCAAAGTTCCACTACGGGATTGGCAATGCTCAGGGGTAGGTGACGTTTTACTGGTGGCATCAGGCCAGCAAACAGACATATCTGAGAGGAGGAACCCCAGCAACCCCTTTTATCTTTCAATGCAGAATAATATCTGAATTTATAGTCTTACCAAAACTACACATAGAACAAGAGAGGGAATTCCTCAAAGGGAAATGTTGGGCTGCTACTGAAGGAGGATAGCGTATGCCACCCAGGCCAAAAACCCAAATGAATGTCCCCTGTTGGATTACACAAAATCTTATACGGAACCAAAATATAAAAGACATAGGGAAGCACAGCAGTTCTGTTTGAAACGGGAGGAGGAAGCCAGGAGTCCTATTTACTTCCTGACTCCTCACTCTGCTTTAGCCCCTGAACCATTTCCACTGACCCAAGACCACCCTGAAGCCTCGAGTAAAAGGCACAGGATGAGATCATCTGCACAATCCCTTCAAAGCTGCAATTTTGTGATCTGAATGGCAGAAAAATTACTTGAATTTCCGCTGGTTGGCTGGGCTCTAAGACCCTAACTAGATGATGTCTACAAGATAAATCTTGACAGCCAACCAAGCCATGAGAATTGTTCCCCTGGGAACAGCACTGGTAAATCATTCTCATTGACTACTGATGACAGGGACAGGATTTCAGGTTGCTACCATCAGAGGCAGAAATTGGAAACAATGACCTCAATGTCATGGAATGCCTCCGCTGTTGGGTTACTGAGAACATCTCTACGGCCCACCTCTCTCACATCAGTATGTCTTCATCCTTTGTTTAGCATGGCAACATGAGACAGGAAGAAAACAGGCCCTTGTGACTTTATAGCATGAGAGACCAGCAGGAAGAAATGAAGAATGTGAGAAAAAAGATCCTATTTACCAAAGATTTGTTTTGAAAAATCAGCCACTCAGGGTAGCAGGCAGCTGGAATCACATTATGAAACTATTACAATATTGAAACAGAGCTATGCCAATAGCTTACATAATCATGAAGAAAGCCCCGGTTGCAGAGAACATTAAGTCTTTGAAGATTTTGGCATAATTTTTTTTCCCTTCCTGGAAATATCCCAACCTCACACCATTCTGTTTACTTAGCTTCTCATAGCACCAGTTTTTATGGAGGGACACAGGAAACTCAGTTGGCAAACCAAGTTTTCTCCTTGCAGAAGGGTCTTGTGATTCCCTCACCTTAATTTTTTCTTTATATATGAGCATGCCTTACTGTTGCAAGTGAATTATTGGCAAGAAACCTCAGATAGCAAAGAGAATTGAGCAATGGAGGTGCTCTGATTTAGCATTGCAAGAAGTGTTATCTCTTACCCAAAGAGTTCAAGTCTCCAGGGAGATACAGTCTCATCATCTCAATGTCTTCAGAAGTCAGGGACACCTTCCTGACTTCACTCCCAGGAACACTGTATGACCACTTTCAGAGAACAGGTTTATGGTTCCAGGAGTGAGTGACACACTGAACCTTCCTTCACGTGGTTTCCAGGCTGCTCTGCCCTGCAGAATATCTATGGCAAATGGGAGATCCTAAGAGCATCTTCCCATCCCGGAAGAAAGCCTTCAGATACCTGACCTATTGCCCTCAGGGCCCATGTGCCATCCCTGTGGACAAAAAAAAAAAAAAAAAAAAAAAAAAAAAAAAAAAAAAAAAAAAAAAAAAAAAAAAAAAAAAAAAAAAAGCCACATGTAGCAACACAAGCATTGAGGACACATCAAAATCTGGATGTGGACTCCAGATCTACCAAGTACAAGCTAGGCGGCCTTGACAATATTTGGTTACTTTGTCTTTCCACTAGTGAGATGGGAATAAAAACTCTGAGCACAGAGAGGATGAAATAAGATAATGTGTGTTGTAAAGGGATTCTACTATGCTTCATGCATTATATATTCTCAATAGATGCTAACTTGCATTGCCATCAACCTTACCCACGCAGATTGCTGAACCTAGTGGTTTTTCAAAGCTAAAGGTGTAGTACACTCACCTAGAATGATGTTTTCAATCATCAATGGAAAATGATCTGTCCCCTAGCCCGGACTAATTGTGTCAATTTACCGAAGCTGGGACGAGGGTATGTGCGTGTGTGTGTGTGTGCGTGTGTGTGCGTGCGTGTGTGTGTGTGTGCGTGTGTGTGTGCGTGTGTGTGTGTCTGTGCGTGTGCGTGTGTGTGCATTTGTTCTCTTTCTAGGTGATGCTGATATAGTTCATCTCTGGACTCTGTTTTGGGATCCACTCTCTATAACTGGAGTGATTGGAGACCATATACATATTTTTTTCACATGTAAATATAGCTAAAGCCAAAGCCACAGTCACAAAATCCAACATGATCTAAGACATACAGAGAGCCGAGGGGAGAGGAGGACACACAGAAAGCAAACATAGTAACCTATCCTGATGTCAAAAGAAGTTGTCTTTTTACTAAGACCCTTCTAAACACAATCCTCAGATAACTCACAAGTCTCCCATGATTAAAAGACTTAACAGAAAGCGTTGAAACTACATAGCGAATACTCCCAGGAAATAAAAGGTTCCTTTATTAAATCTAAGCTAAATAACAATTTACCCATCTTTCCCATACCCTTTGTCCTTGCAGGAAGGCACCTCTATTGGCACTCATTTGTAAAAATTATACTCGGGCTGCAATTGCCAGCACGCATTGGAAAAATCATTCCAAGGGTGACTTTTCATCAAATTTGTCAGTGTGCTCTGTGAACCAGAAATCATCTTGTAGAAGGCAGAGTGAGTGACTAGTGTGAGCTTAGAAAGACTGGGGAATACTTCTAGATCCGTTTTCCTCTGTTTTCTAATGTAGAAATTTCCTTCAAAGAATTAACACTTTTGCTCTGGGCCTTCTGACCCTGACCATATGCAAAAATCTTCTAGGGACACTTGAAAAATTCTAAGCCCCCACCGTAGATATTCTGATCCAGTGTGTTTAGGGTAGGAACCAATCATGAGTATTTATAGTGCTCCTTGAGAGATTCCAGTGTGCAAGCAAAATTGATGACCATTGCTTCCATTAAAGTCTCAAAACTTGCTTTTCAGTAACAAAAGCAAAATCACATTCAGACAGTATTCTAAGCTAAAACCTTCTTATGGTTTGGTGTTTCCAATGGTTTTGTTTTGGTTTGTTTTTCTGAGAGGTACAAAGTTTGGGTTCCCAGATAAAATAAAAGGTGCCTTGCTAAATTTATTTGTTTACCTATTTATTTATTTATTTTTTAATTTTTTTAAAGATTTTTTTTTATTTATTTGACAGAGAGAAACACAGCAAGAGAGGAAACACAAGCAGGGGGAATGAGAGAGGGAGAAGCAGGCTTCCTGCCGAGCAGGAAGACTGATGTGGGACTTGATCCTGGGTTTCCGAGATCGTGACCTGAGCCGAAGGCAGTCGCTTAACCAACTGAGCCACCCAGGCACCCCATATCTATTTATTTATTTTTAATGTTTAAATATGTCAAAGCCTTACAGTAGTTTATCTGTTCATTAAATTTTCAATTTTGTTTTTCTTTATTTAAATTTCAGAAAAACAACAATCAACACACTTATAGCAAAAAATATATATACTATTTTTTTATCAGAAATCCAAATTTGCCTGGGTGGCCTGTATTTGTATTTGCTAAATCTGTCAATCCCATCCCAAAGGCCTCAGAAAAAGCAGAGGGAAATTTCTAGTTCAATCGGGACAGGAAAGGAACCATGGACATCTGTTTGTTTTGCCTGCCATCCATCCCTTACTCTTCTCGTAACCACACTTTAATTTTCCTTAAAGAATTTCTCGGCTGCTTCTTTGTCTATGTGGTCTCGGTGGACACAGGAGCTAGACCTGCCTATCAGAAATGTCCATCTCCCTGGCCACAGTGATTCACACAACCATGGTGGACATTTAAACCAAGCCAACTAAAAACACCATCATTCCAGAACTTTTATGTGATTGTGAGGGAAGAGTTACCCTTTCTACTAAGGTCACTGGGAAGGTAGCCTACAAATTTGGAGCTACCAGTGATCTCCCTGACACAATATGTAAAGAATCTCCCTGAATAAGGTCAACAGGAAGAGGAAAGAACTAAGAAATGAAGAGAGATCAAGCCCTAATGAGCCATGGGACCCAGTTATGCCTAATACTTGCATCCTGCACTTTTTGAGATATCAATCAATTGATTCATTTTTTTTTTTAGCTTACACCCATTTGGGTTAATTTTCTGCTTTTGGCCCCCAAAAGAATCCTGAATAACGTATGCAAGGAGTACACACCGAGAAGCTGGAATTCAAAGATAAGCTTTCACCTGCCTTACCGCATTTTGTTTTTAGTTCTAAGAAATGGTTCTTCCAAATACCCCAGTATTTCATTCCTCTCAGTAACTATCATTGACCCCCACTGTTCCTAATCCAATATTGCCTTCTCTGTGCCCCCTCATACTTTGTCCTTTTTATCATGGCTCTCTCATATATGATAGCTATTTAAATACATAGCTGTCCTTCAGTTTTGTCTTTCTATTCTCAGCCAGGGTCTGGCACCGAACAGGTGCTGAATCAGTGTTTGTCAAATTAAATTGACTGTAGACAGATGATGATGATGATGATGATAATGATGATGATGATGATGAATTCAAAAGCTACATTGGGCCACAGCTTGACCTATGCCAAAAGGAAGGGACGCTGTGGGGGAGAGAGCTGGCCCAAATCATGCAGACCGTTGCTTCTGTCCACCATCCCTACATATGTAGAGTGGGGATAAAGCTTCAGACTTTGTGTCTATTTAACATTCAGTGTCACTGGATTTTGTTTTACCAAATTAATATGTGCCACATACACTATTTAACTTACACTTACATTCTAGAATTCAGTGACAATGAACGATATGTTTCCAGGGTATTTCCTTTCTTTGGTGTAATTCTCAAAAATGAAGTAAAGGATATTATCAGTGCTTTTCTCCCCCATAGAAATGGAACAGAAAGATTTTCTTGAGAGAAAATATAATGGCATACTCCTTGGCTTAACAGTGAACAATGTGTTCATAGTCAGTGTTTCCATCATTGACTGTTTTTAAAAATTATGATACCTCTTTTGGGAAATTTCAGGAAAGGAAAGCAGGGGACTTGGGTGAGAGCTAAATTTTTGTTGACTGCAACAGGACATTGGTTGATAATGTCCATAATTGACAATATGCTGATATCGCTATTTCTGGAAATACAGCACCACGGAGGCACATGCCAGAGTCAGGAGTTGAAAGCGGTTGCTTTGGGGGCCAGAATGGGCAGGGAGTGAAGACAGGACAGAAAGAGTAGTAAGGAGTCCTGGAAGGAGGATGTCCCCTTCCTGTTTCCGCAAAGAGTTTTATTATACAGGTGGTCTATGATAGTCTGGAGTCTGGTACTGGATGGGTTGAAATATGCGACAGTCCCAAGGGGATAAAATGTTACTCAGAGTGTTGAGCTCTGCTTGTAGGAAGAACCAAGGAGTTATGTATCTCCCATTCCCTAACTGAAGGATTCTGAGTCTGTTTTATGGCTCTGCCTGCAAGAATAAAAGGCAAAAATCAATCATGCTGAAGTTTTGAAAGATGTGATTCCTGGCTTCCTGTTCAGGTTTGATGCCACGAGAACACAGTCTCCTGAAAGCACGACATCTGACTCCATCTCAGTATGTATCTTTGTAGACTGGCACAGAAATTTCTTTTGAACTCCTCTGTGCTTCATTTAACCATGATGAAAATCACTCTCCTCTCAAATTAAACTGACTACAGTCCCATGCCCTCTACAGAGGGCCTCAACCCTGGTTGCTAAGAACACCATACTACTCATTCCTTCGAAAATGGTTTCCAATCACCAGCTTGGCTGTTAATCTAGCAAAACAGACTGGTAGTTCTTGAAGTCATCTATTAACAATAACTGAAGCCTTAATCTGGCAGGAATCTCCTCCCCATCAGGCACATCAACTCTTTGAAGTGGCACAGGGGTGCCATGGAGCTCACATTCAGAGGATTCCCTTTGAGCGGGTAGCCTCTCATCTCAGAAAGACATTACAGGCAATGTCAATGACTGTCTGAGGCCCTTGACTAGAAGCTGCCATCATTGCAAAGCTGAGATAAAAAGTCTCCATGTTCCTCTTTAGAACTGCCCATCATCCATTTTCTCTGGAAGATTTGCTTGCCAGTTAGTAAAACCAACCCGAGCAACAGTGACAGGGGCTAATTTCAGAGGAAGAGATCTCCTAACACAATTCTTTTACATAAGAAAGTGGGGTAACAAGGGGAAGAATGCTTCAGAGGTTTCAAATAGCATGAAAGGTAGACAATTCTAATTTCTGGTGTGAGTTTAGTTAGTGTCCATCTTCCGGTCTAAAGGAGTTATCATACTAAGATAAATTCATGGGAGGTCTCTGGCTGTTGTGGTTCCGTACATCCTGGGTAAGTTCTGGGGAATCTGAAGTCCTGGTGAAGGATAGCATGTGATTGGGAGCTTCTCTTCTCTTTACAGAATCAAATGATCATGTGTGCTAGGAGCACATTTAAGCCAACACGGTGCAACCTTCCACCCAACACAATACCTCTTCTCATTTGGTCTTGTTTGAGCTTTACTATGTCCAATGATGGGGATCTTTCTGCCTTCCACTCAGTATTCCAAGGGAGCATGATCTTTTCTTTGTGAATAGCTCAATTCGCTGAAAAGTTCTCTACCAGAGGTTGAATAGAGTCTGTTTCCTTGTAACATTCACATGTTGGTCCTAGTTTCACTGTCTGGAATGACATGCTGTCATTTGTATCCCTCCTCCTTCTACTAGTTATCCCTTAACTAGAGAGTGCCACCATGTCATCCCTTCTCTGGATAAACAGCCTCAATATCACCAGTTGTTCCTTAAATCAGTTGCTTTTTAAAGAGTGTTCATCATGGGGATTCTCCCTGGACAGTCTCTAAGATACTGCTATTGCATTTAGAAACTAGAACAAGTATCCACAGCAAGGTATGCCCTCCCTTACATTTCCCCAGGCCAGTGCCTTGGGGTTATACATCCCTAAGGGCTCTGCGAAAGTATTATTCATGGTGTACAAGTATTGTAATTACAAAGTACAGAAACCAACTTGGTTCCTTATCCGATAAACTTCAAAACAAAAGGCAGGAGTGGAAGAGTGAAAAGAGAGAGGAAGAAACAACCCATAGAGCATGGGGTCATGACTTCATTAATGCCAACAGAATTTACCAATTTAATTAGCAAATTAGCACTGATTGGAGAATAACTCTTGTGAAAAGAGAAACTATCAGGCACCATGCGGGGCACTCTTTGCTATTCTTAGGAATTCTGTTTCCCTAAAGGGATACAAACATCACCTAGGACCTCCTAGATTTAACTACTTCCAAGTAGGACAGCCAGACCACAGCTTTCTCTTTCCATGCTGCACTGTGGCACAAGTGGTGTTCTCACACAGGCTCTGGGCAGGCCTTCAAGACCCATGTGTGTTTCACCACTCCTGATGTGCCTCAGGAGGTCCTCGGTACCTATGGGTTTCCATGCCCACTGGGTTCAGCCCTTTTAAACCTAATCAGCTTGTCTCAGAGGTTAAAAATCAGTCAAACCAGTGTTGACATGGTCTTTGATTCTCGACCCTCCCAAGACTAATTTGACTAGCTAGACTGCCATTGGCCCCCCTCCCTTTGCTAATATTGACGCTGGAGGACAAACAATGTCTCTGGAATAGATGTGTCCATTTGCCCGAGGCCTGGAGCCCCAGGTCAGTAAAGTCAAAGCCAGACATACCAGTAGAGGTTAAAAGATAAGCCCCCAGTGTATTGAGCCGTGTTTGTTGTTTTGACAATAGAGAGCTTAAGGACATGGAGGACAGTTCATTTCCCCTGTCAGTGTCACCTAGAAGACAGATGTTGTCGGGAACAAGAGCCAGAGAGCCAGAGCCGTGGCGCAAGGCCAAAGCATCTTGTCCACATCAGCAATTAAGAGAATCGACTCCTAGCACTCATGTTGCTGAAGCTGACTGATGAGAGAAGGTTGCAATCAGAAAAGCACAGCAATAGGGCTGTTGGACCTTCTCCTGGTCCCCACAAAGCATGAAAGTCAGCTGTCCTGTGATACTTCCAAACAGAAGCCTGGGCAATCAGAGTCTGTGACCCAGCAGAACCCAGGGCTTGGGGATTATAATAGTGGAATTAACTGAGACCTTCTCACAGACTTTTGTCAATTTAAGTGGCCAATTTCACAGCATTCCTGTGAGAAATGGGCCCCGACATGGTACTGCCCTGTAGATTCACATGTGAATTACCCCAACTGCCCTTTAAGGGCACCATTGATTTTCTTGTGTTGGGTCTCTTTCTGTGCTGCACACTAGTTTGAAGCAATTTTATGGTTCCCAGCTAAGGAGAAAGAGAGCAAAACTGGCTATTTAATACTACTTAAAAATCATAAATATGATATTTTGTATATGTATATACCACTTAAAATAACATATATACATATATGTCCTATTTTCATAGTACATATATGTATTTTACGTATTTAGGCCAGTAAAATAAATGATGATACTAATCATTAAAATGATTCATGAATGTTATTTTCTTCCCTATTTATCCTCAGTGTATCAGGGGCAGGGACCACCTCTTTCCTCCCCTTAAGTCCCTCCCATCCCCTTGGTATTCCAGGATGGTTTCTTACATAGTGTCGTTGTTCTATCAGTGTTAGGTGAATCGTCAATTCAGTTCAATGGGTGCACACACACCACTGCTCCATATACAATGCAGTCTCCTTATAACACCATTTACTACACCTAATTTCCTGCCTGTTGTCTGGATTAGCCTATTTGTCTTCCTTATCCCATTTCTTTCATTCCCTTTTCCCAAGAGAGGAGGTCAATTTTGTTCTTTCCCATATTATTCCCCTCCCACAAAGAGGGATCTTGTATGACCTCTCATTTCTGCATTTATGCCATAACTGTCCAGGAAATTACTTAAAATACTCCCCTTTGGGGGTTGAAACTGGTCATTCTATTTTATGAACAAGGGATGCAATTTGCACACTTCCCTCCCTAAAACTTTAAACAGTAGATATTAACTGATAACAAATTGTAGTTTTCATATGAGACTGGCTGCCCTGAAGTTTTGCATCCAAATGCATTTCTCCTTCATTGACATATTCATCACTATACTTAGTCTACTTTTTGTCAGATGGGTTTATTTCTCTCCTTTGTCATGACTAATAAAGAAGAAATGCCTCTCTCTGATGTCTCTGCTTACTCCTTCTCTAACTACTGCTACTACCCAGCTGGAGGAATGCAATTATATGTAGTCAGTAAATATTTTCTTTTAGAGTAATTCACCAAAAAACATTCCTTTCTTAAAATTATTGCTCTTAAAAGTATTTAGCTTATACTTTTAGTTTTGGGATTATTTTGTCTACTAACCTATAAAATGATAACTCATATGTACAGAGTCCTGCAGCTATAGATAGTGAACAAATATACATTGAATTAATAAATGAAAACAAATGAAAACAAAATTTTAAGCGTCCATCATCATGCAATTCAGTACCTCTGACGTGCACCAACTTATCAATATTTCTTCTTTCTCCCAAAGTAGAAAGTCCTTGTGAGTGTCTTTTAAAATTGCCGTGATTAAGTAATTACTTGTTTGTTAATTTGACAAATATTTAATTCCTGTTCTGTGTGGCACTTAGTAGATGTTCAATAAAGTAATATGCTGAATGAATGAATACAAACTGATGAGAGATCTAAATGTCATGTCTTATAACAGAAATTTGAAGGGATAGCAAGATCTTAATCCAGAAATAGAGGCTCTCAGAAAGTAATGACATCTGTCCAAAAAAAATAAATAATAATAATTGAAGGACTGTCACAGATCCTGTCTGAACTTAAAAATTTGAGATTTTGTTTATTATAGGTTTTTTGCACTGACTTTATTTTTAAAATATTTTATCAAAATATTACCTTGATTCATGAATTTTTGGGTAGCCCCCTTTGCACATGAAGTGGGTGCCCCATTCATTTCACCTTAGTCTCAAGCCTACAGGTAACATTTACACAACCAGCTCAGTGGCTTTCCATCACTTCTACAGATTCAAATCATAGCATCTTTCAAAGTCCACATTAGTGTTTGGGATGAAGAGTGCACAGACTGTTAGTTGATACTTGGATAGCAGAACTGGGTGTGCTCAAATCAATTCATCACAGAGCGCTCCATAGAGAGATGGACAAAAAGAACAATGATAGATGGGAGCTCAAAGTACCATTATAATTGAGTTTTCTGGCAAATCAGATTGAGACACTGGCTTAGAGTCCAGCTTTAAATAAGACTTTGTTATGGGATAAATTGTGCCCCCAAACTGAAGTCAGCATCTCAGAATTTGACCATATTTGAAGATAAGATCTCAAAGAGGTAAATGCATTAAAATGAGATTGTTAGGATGGACAATATGCTTATTGTCCTTATAAAAAGAGGAAATCGGAACACAGACAAGAATGGAGGGAAGAGGATGTGGAGACATGGGAGAAGATGGCCATCCATAACCCAGAGAAGCCTCAAAAGAAACCAGCCCTATCAGCATCTTGATCTCAGATTTCTAGCCTCCAAACTGTCAGAAAATATATTTATTTCAGTTTTTTAAGCCTCTAGCCTTTGATACTATGTTATTGTGGCTGTAGAAAACTAATACAGACTTCCCCTTTGCTTTAGGACCAGAGTTAGATCAAGCATCAGTCAGTTGATCTGAAATGAGGATCAGTGAAACATGGTGAGCATGACCCTCTCAGAGGATCAAAGGATCCTCTCAAATATCCTTGCAAGGAAGAGACTAACAAGCAACATGGGCAGCTTCTGAGGAACATTATCCATTCAGCCTACACATCTCTTGGTGGCAGAACTGAAGACAGAGGGGGAGAAGAGTAACTGGGCCAGACCAGCAGAACTCCAGAAATATGGAAGCATAAAGGAGGAGAGAACACTGCATCACCCACTTGCCCTAATTTAATGATCTATGATCATATTCATTAGGAAATGTGGGGCAATCTATAGCCCATCGTCAGGGTTTGATCAAAAGGTATGCCTTCCCCTAGAAGAAAGGTTGCAGAATAAGGGAACATAGACCTCCTCTTCCCTGAAGTTCCGTTCAAATGTTACTTCTTGAAAAAAATCTTCAGATTTATACCCATCCTTACTCCCCAAGCTGGAAATGAGTTCTTTATCCTCTAAACTCCCACAGAAATTATCAGGTATTTTCCTACGGAATCTAGCACATTTTCACAATAACCATTTTTTGTTTGTTAGCTCCTTTTCCCACTTCCACTTTCTCTCTCAAATAAATACAAAATCTTAACAACAACAACAACAACAACAAAGATAGTACTGAAGAAAATGGAGCAAAAGACATACATCCCCAAATTTACCATCCAGCCCTTTCACATACCCTGTGAGGAAGAGCATTCACATAATCAGAACTTGACCTGGTAAGAACGTGCTCAAGAAAAGTCAAGAACTATTTATAGAGAATGTTGTAGAGGCCATTTTTACAATGGAAGTGCCTGCATTTTTGACTTTTAAAACAGGATTCCAATAAGATATTGGACTTTATGACCAGTGCTCAGAAGATAAAACCTCTTCCACATACATTTTACGCCCAGCAAGAGACAGACCAGAGACTGGCATATTCTCTAGTGAAACAGCCTACTGAGTCAGGGCTTTGGGGTAGTTATACCACCTGGGAACTCATTTGTTTCTTCAGTTAAAAAAAAACAAACAAACAAAAAAACGCTTCATAGTACTGACCTACCTGGCCAAATGGCATGAAGATCTGGGGAAATCAAAAAAGGCAGTCTTCAAAAATAAAGGCCCTCCCCCTATTCCTCCCCATGCCCTAACTCCCAACACATGCACATATCCTAACCAACCATTTACCCCCTTAAAACCATTTTTTTAACTTTTTATTTTTTGAAAGTTTTTCTTGAGAGCCCAAAGTATAAATCTATCCTTCCCACCTAGAAGGGTTTTCCTGGACTGTCAAAATTGTATTTCCAATGCTAGATTTCCCACAGCTGAAACACCCCAGCATGTTCGCATAATTCAAACACACTCAGAAAACAGCAAAGGAAGTTAACACTGAAAACCCTTCCTTTGTTTGGGTTACTTACAGAACAGACCAAGAGCAGACTTTCTCTCTTTCTTTCTCTCTTTCTCTCTCTCTTTCTCTCTCTCTCTCTTTCTTTCTCTCTTTCTTTCTTTCTTTCTTTCTTTCTTTCTTTCTTTCTTTCTTTCTTTCTTTCTTTCTTCCTTTCTTTCTTTCTAAATTTTTTTTTAAATTATGCTCAATTAACCAGCACTTAGTACATCAGAGACACTAACTGGCTGGATTGAGAAGCTATAAATTTCATTCAGGTGCAAAATGGCTAAAATTACTTTCTTTAAAATATAATATGCCAGAGGTTCAACAGAGGCCAGAATTTTCAGCTTGTCAGGGTTGTGTGTGTGTGTGTGTGTGTGTGTGTGTGTGTGTGTGTGTGTTTCAAGTTCCTCAGCATTTGTGATTAAAATTTTAAACATCTTCCAGCAAGAAAGAGGGTTTTAAGATACGCATCAGCATTAGAAGGTAAAACTAAATGGGTTTATCATCTCTCTCTGGGCCAGTTGCCAGAATTCATCATTTTATTAAAGAACACTTTTCACAAGGCTTGGGGTTGCCTTTTCTCTTTCTTTTGTCAAGAGTAGGAATGCAATGTTGTGACAAGAGGGGTTAGGACCGATGCTCTGGATTCTGACTGCCCAAATTCAGATCCTGGTTTTGCTTCTGACTGGGTGACTTTGAGCAAGGTGCTCAATTTGTCAACGCTAATTGTCAACGCAAATTTCTTCTATTTAAAAGAACTATTTACTAATGAATCGTTGAACACTACATCAAAAACGAATGATGTACTATATGATAGCTAACTAAACATAATAAAAAAATTATGTAGAGCAACAACCTTATAGAAGTATTGAAATAATTACATTATCCTTACCCCTTCCTCTCTCTCTCCTTCTACCCAGCCCCTTTTTTCTACCCCCAACTTCTCCCTCTGATTTTCAGTGTGTGTGTGTGGCGGGGGTCTTTATCACCCTCAGCATGTGTGAGCTATTCTAGAGAAATATAAATCCCAAGGAGAAATGAAAAACTAGAAAACAGGAAATACAGTTTCTGGTAATATTACACTTTTCCCCACAGTAGTCATGATCCCCCACTGGTCTTTCTGTGCTTTAGTTTGCCTGTTTGGAAAACAGAATGATTGCTAAGTTAGGTGAGATCTTCCCTATAGTTTCTTCTCCCTCAGAAATATATCAAGTTGTTGCTGAAGGTTATGTCTTTTTTAAGTAGTGGCTGAGCCCAAATACTAAATATAAGAATAATCTTTGAGCTAAAATTTTTTTTAATTCCATGTTTGAAAGACGCTTTTAAAATCCAAATTTTGATTAATTTAGCCAAGAATCAACTTTCTCAAGCTATGTAATGATCAAAAATCATTCCAATTACCAATTCATCACAATACATCAACTGAAAACTATATATTCTATCAAAAGAAAAAGAAAAGCAATTAAAATAAGGTTTGGCAGACCACACAGCATTGTAAGGGTAAATGCATTATTTCCTGACACGTTTTATGCACATAAAGTAGTTCTGAGAGCTTACCACCATTTTGGACCTCTTGAGGTTAGGGTACCCCAAGTTGAGAGCCATTTGCCTATAAAATCCTGAGTCAGTGCTGATAAGGCAATAATAGCCTGGCCCACAATTGTATAAGTAATAATGATATTACTAATCATTTACAACAGCCCACTAGGGACTTCGGGAATAACCTCAAAGCAATTAACTAATGACCTACCTTTGATTATGTCTCTAGCTTTGAAAGAAAAAGGTTAGGGTTCATATGCCAAGCCAGTGTTGAGAGAGCACCACAGCCTGGTGGCCGGCTTTCTTCCTGACTTAATAACTCCTACCTGCTTAATCTCTCTTCTGAGTGCTCCTTCCAGAAGATGGTAATCTTTATAGCCTTTTAACATCTATAGGATGTCTTTTTTCATTTTAATTAAAATGATTGTTGACACAAAAAGCTTGGAAACCACAGAAAGGCACAGAGAGCAAAAACTGGCATCCACATTCTCATCAACCATCCCAATGTTACATTTCTGTGTTGGTCCAATTTTTCTACCTATTGGTGTATATTTTACTCAAAAATCAACAACATGTTAATATTGCTGTTTTACCTGCATTTCTCGTCACAATGAGTTGTGAGCCTGCTTCCATAGCAATAGGGGTTTTATATGGTTATACACATTTTAGTTAACTAATTTCTTTCTGTTGTGGATTTAGGCAGTTCCAAATGTCTCACTACTTTAAATAATACTGGGATTCTCTTATTTCACTTCTTTGTTAACACCTATTGATAGGTATCCTTCCTTTCATACACACAAAAAGTCTCTTCCCATGTATATACTTACATTGATCTGACAAAATTTCAAAAGGGGTATCAGTGTCAATATCTACGTGTTTTGAAGCGTGTGGCAGACCTTTCCCCAAAACTGTTGCTTTAACTTTAATTCTTCTCTCAAAAAGTAAACTTGAGAGGGTCACCTGGGTGGCTCAATCAGACTTGATCCTGGGATCAAGTCCCGCATCCCGCTCCTTGCTCAGTGGGGAGCTTGCTTCTCCCTCAGCTTGCAATTCGGCTTGAGTTCTCTTTCTCTGTCTCTGTCTCTGTCTCTGTCTCTCTCTCTCTGTCCTCTGACAAATAAATAAAATCTTTAAAAAAAAAAAAGTAACTTCAGAGTTCCATCTATAACCCAAGGTTTAACAATTTTAGTAATAATTCAAAAACTGACCTAGGACAAATGTGTGTCACAGTGTTTTCACTTACATCTTTGATTATTAAGCAAGTTGCGTGTTTCTCACATGGTAAGTAGTGATTGGTATCTACCCTTTATTGAATTTCTGTATATATCCTTTGAACATTTTTCTACCAAGGTATTAACCTTTTCCTTACTGGTTTCCTGATTGATTTCCTCATTGACTTATTTTATTTTATTGTCATTTTATCATGACCACCTCTACACGTTAGTTCATATGAAGTTAACCCACCTTTTGTTACTATTCTGTTAAAAAACGTTTCGTGTAGGGGCGCCTGGGTGGCTCAGTTGGTTAAGCGACTGCCTTCGGCTCAGGTCATGATCCCGGAGACCCGGGATCGAGCCCCACATTGGGCTCCCTGCTGGGCAGGAAGCCTCCTTCTCCCTCTCTCACTCCCTCTGCTTGTGTTCCCTCTCTGGCTGTGTTTCTCTCTGTCAAATAAATAAATAAAATCTTAAAAAAAATGTTTTGTGTATATACACAAAATGGATACTATTAGAACATAAATCGAATCTTCCTAAGCATGATGGGATTTATAAGGCAGTCTTCTTTGCTAGTCTCTTCTCCTACCCCTCCCCAGGACACCTATATCTTCACCAGGACACCCCACAATAACCCATGTTAACAACCTAGTATATTTCCTTTTAATTTTTCCATTTTCTCATAATTATATATCAATATACATACAGATATAGAAATATATACAGCATTTTGTCATTTATTACTTCATAAAAATGAGATTAGATTCAACAATTTCAGCATCTTGTTTTACTCACTTAAGGATACTTCATAAAAGTCCTGCCAAGATAACTGGTATAACTCTAATTCATTCCTTTTAATAATTAGTAAGTTTCCATGGGTGGATGGACACAACTTATTCAGCCATTCCTCTATTACTGGCATTCACTCAGCTTCTGGCTTTTTCTGACTGTGAATGGGGCAGCAGTAAACATCTTTGAGTGGGTATGCTTACTTATGGGTGTTTTCATTTTGATAGGTTCCCAGGAAGAATACCGCTGAGTCAAGGAGTATGCCCAATTTATTTTTATTTTTATGGATGCTGTCAAATTGCTTCCTGAAACGGCCATAATAATTCATAGTTCCACTAGTGATGTGTGAGAATTTCCCCATAGCTACATTAGCAATAGGTATTATAGCTCTTTTCAATTTTTATAAGTCCTATATAATTTTTATATAGCCCTGACCACTCATGAATTCAAATGGCATATGATTTTATTGAACATTTGGATTTTACTTCTATGAATTGCAGCTTATTCCTTAATCCATTTATTTTTTTTCATGCCAATTTGTAGAATCCTTGTATACTACAGGTTTTGATACTTTGTCAGCTGCCCTGTAAATTATTTTTTTCCAGGGCTCATACACATATATCTATGCCTTATTTATGGCAATGCTTCTCAAGTTCTCTGTGGCAAAGGACCAGTAATTTAAATTTTCCAATCCACAGCTGATTGAGATTTGATAAAATACAAAATCACACACTCAGATGTCATGGCAATGTTGAATTGCTGTAGAAGTTTATAAATGCTTATTCTCAGTGTCTGTACTTATCAAGACAAGGGCCAATAGCAAATGTAGACAGGCTCTGGTCCACTGGCTGCACTGGAAGTCACACTTGTGCCATCATTTTTTGCAATTAAAATTTTCACTTCTATGTAGTCAAAGTATTTCCTTCCAAAGTTTCTGGACTTCCTATCTTCTTGCTTAAGAAGGTTGTTTAATATTCAATTACAAGACTTATATTACTAAACATACTCCATTGAAATCTCTAGTCCATGTAGGTTTTTTTGGGTTTGGGGGTCTTTTTACAAATTTTATTATATTCACCTCTTTGGTCTGGATTTTTTACAGTGTGAGATGGGGTCCAGCCCTAGTTTTTTTCTGATGTGTTGCCACATTCTCTTTGTCATTGTGAAAGGTATAAAGGTCTGGCTCACTCAGCAGTCACTCCCTCCCTCTTCTAGTTTACATTCTTACAATATAGAGGGAGGGTCTGAAGGCTAAAATCTTACATTCTCAGATCAATTGTACTGGGGCTTCTCATGTGATGTGCATGCTATAAAATAGGCAAATCCAAGAAGTCTTGGAGCTGGGAGGGCCGCACAGGTGGCTGTGTAGGGATTTTCCTTCTCATGGTAAACACAGCGGAGTAGATGTTTTGTTCTCCAGGGGTAACTGTGAAAAGCTTCTCAGGTTCTTGTATCATAAATGTCAAGCAATAGAGTAGCAGCGATGGTACTTCTTGAAAAGTCTTGGGTATGACTGAGCTGCTTTCTGGCTGCATAACATTCAGCCATTTTTCTTTCATATTCCCAGATAGTTTCTAGGAGCTACCTAACTTTACCTTAATAAATTCCTTCACTTAAGCGACCTAGTTTGAATTCCACTGTCTGCCACAAAAAAAGTCTTGACCAAACAGTCATATATATGGTTATCTTAGATACCGAGATACTTTACTCTGTTCATGAAGCCACTGGAATCAATCGGTATCAGTCGTATATATGGTTATCTTAGATACCGAGACACTTTACTCTGTTCATGAAGCCATTGGAATCGATCAGTATCAGTCATATATATATAGTTATCTTAGATACCGAGACACTTTACTTTCATGAAGCCATTGGAATCAATCAGTATCAGTCATATATATAGTTATCTTAGATACTGAGACAGTTTACTCTGTTCATGAAGCCATTGGAATCGATCGGTATCAGTCGTATACATAGTTATCTTACTGAGACAGTTTACTCTGTTCATGAAGCCATTGGAATCGATCGGTATCAGTTGTATATATGGTTATCTTAGATACCGAGACACTTTACTCTGTTCATGAAGCCATTGGAATCGATCAGTATCAGTCATATATATGGTTATCTTAGATACCGAGACACTTTACTTTCATGAAGCCATTGGAATCAATCAGTATCAGTCGTATATATAGTTATCTTAGATACTGAGACAGTTTACTCTGTTCATGAAGCCATTGGAATCAATCGATATCAGTGTACTCAAGCTTGTTATCACCATGGATTTATATGGTGATCTGAGGTCTTGGTTTCTGATTTGTCTGTTTTTGGTTCTTCTCAAAAATGTACACTTCCATTTGAACTTAAAGATAATTGTACCACTTTAAGTCAATAAAAAGAATAAGAAGCAGAAGCACATTTGAGTAAGACTAAGAGAATCATTTGAACCCTAAACCAAAATATATGAGGACAAGGACTGAATGAAGAAATGGAAAATGACTCAGAAGAGCTGAGGACAGTCAAACCAGGACATTCACAGAGTAGCATACTAATTAATCATCACCTTGAAGAATCTTGAGGAAATTAATAAACTGGTGGCCCCATGCTAAAACCATGAGGCTTGTGTAAAAGCAAGAACCAGAAGAAACCGAGCTCCTAAGTATACTTTCTCGCACTTAGGCACTGTCTTTTCTCTCCACCTGTAGGAAATAGGAAGTATATTTTCTGGAGAAAATGAACTACAGAAGCTTTGAACTTTGGGCCACCAGACATAAAGAGGGTAAAGATGAGAGTCTAGGGCAAGAGTCAGCAAGTATTTTTTTTCTGTAAAGATCCATGTACTAAATATTTTAGGCCTCAGAGGCATCTGATCTCTGTCACAATTACTCAACTGTGACACAGTAGCACAAAGTCAGCCATGGATAATGCTTACACAAATGGGTGTGTCTGCATACTAATACAATTTTATCTATAAAAACAGGTGAAACAGGTGGTGGCCTGGATTTGACCAGTTGGCTATAAATGTATAGCCCCCCTGGGCTAGGGTAATATCCAGGGGATTAAGTAAAAACAGGGAGACTCCTAGTTTTCCTCCTCTGACCAATACTTAGGTTTATTCACCACACCATACTATCTCTTAGCCCTGATCTCCCCCCTAAATATTTAAGAAGTTAGTAAATGAGGATATTATTCTCTCGGGAAAGTAGAAACCCCAACAGCAAACATCTACAGATGTTAATATATAGTGTCACTGATTTAAAAAAACCAATTGGTCCATGAGGAAAACTCATCACTTGCTAAGCCCTGTGAGTCTGACCCAATGAGTGGCAGGGGTTGGAGGTGGGGCAAACTCCAAGCAGTCCTCACTTAAAACCAGCTTCATTTTTAAAAATTAGCAGAGAGCAAAGGGTCCTCTGACATTTGAAGATGACTTCTAGTACAAAATGCAGAGACTTGAACAAACAATATAGACAATTCAGGAATCAAGAAACAGCTCCAGCGAAACTCTAATTCATATCTCCAGAGAGGCCCATTCACTTATTAAACACATGTTTACTGCATGTTAATTGTGGGCCAAACATTTTTCTACATATAAGCAATATAGTAGTGACTAAAACAGATTAAGAAATAGAAAATTTGATGTTACAAAGGTTTCTTCCAGAGAGAAGGCAAAAGAAAATAAAACAAAACAAGAATACTATTTTTTAATTACAAAGCAAAAAAGTTTTATTGATGATTAAAATTTTTTTGGGTTAATTTTTTTAATTCAGTAAAAGTATTGGAAGATAAAATTGGGACTTCCTCTAAAAAATAAAAGAAATAAAGAAATTAGAAGGAAAATAGGATAGAAAAGAAGATTAGAAAAAAAATAAAATTAGAAGGTTGACCCAAGAGATCTAACAACCAACAGAGAGAAATCCCAAGAATAGATAAAGAGAATATGAAACAATTATTGAATTAATAATACACAAAATTCCCCAGAGCTAAATGGCATGAGTCACCAAATTAAGAAGGCCCTCAAAGTACCCACACAGTAAGTGAAAATTATCAACTTAAGGCACATTTCTGTGAAATTTTAGAATGCCAGAGAAGATCCTAAGAGTTGCCAGAGAGGCAGAAAATTTCTATTCGAAGATTTGAGAATAAAAATCACATCAGAGTCCTCAAACACAATAATGGAACAATACTCTCATTTTTTAAAATTGAAAATTATTTTCAACTCAGAATTCCATACCCAGCCAAACTATCAGTTAAGTATAAGAGTAGAACACAGACATTTTCAGATATTCAAAAATCTTTAAAATAAAAGTATTTTCTTTTTTACCTTTTTAAAATTTTTTAAATTTAAATTCAATTAGCCAACATATAGTACATCAATTTGTGCCACTTCTAAGAAAACTGCTGGAAGATGTGACTCACCAAAAGTGAGGAAGTTAGGACATAAAGGATTCAATATTTAAAAGAGAAATGAAGGCAAGTCCCAGCACTAATGAAAGAAAGATGCAGAATAGCATGTGGCTGGCAAATGACTTACAAATTCTAATCCCTGGGGCACCTGAATGGCTCAGTCAGTTAAGTGTCTGACTCTTGATTTTTGGCTCAGGTCATGATTTTGGGGTTCTGAGATCAAGCCCCACTTTAAGCTCTACACTCAGGGCATCTTCTTGAGAATCTCTCCCTCTCTCCTCCCCTCTCCCAATGATAAAAAAAAAATCTCTAAAAAAAATTTCCAGGGACGCCTGGGTGGCTCAGTTGGTTAAGCCACTGCCTTCGGCTCAGGTCGTGATCCTGGAGACCCGGGATCGAGTCCCACATCGGGCTGCCTGTTTGGCGGGAGGCCTGCTTCTCCCTCTCTCACTCCCCCTGCTTGTGTTCCCTCTCTGGCTGTGTTTCTCTCTGTCAAATAAATAAAATCTTTAAAAAAAAAAAAAAAAAAAAAAAAAAAAAAAAAAAAATTTCCAATCCCTGTTAGGGTATGAAGATGGATGGCTTCAGGAGAAATGGCCTCAAGTAAAAGAATAAAAAATGACCTACTACTTGACAGTTTCTCCTTGTCATATGGAAATGTATGTTGAGAAACATTGTATAGAACTTTAGAAATATTGGAAGACCATCACAGGCTCAAGGAAAACTTCACAAAGAGAAAAAGAAATGATTAACTCTGTGCAAAATAAAAATGCATATAGAAAAGGAAATGCAGACCTAGCAAAATATTCAGCTTCAAAGTGAACAATTTAACATAGTTATAATGGAAACACTTTATCATTTTCATTGAGGCATAATTTATGTGCAGTAAACTGCATCCATTTAGATTGTATAACTCAATGAGTTTTTAACACATAATCACTTTGTAAACAAACAGCCACCACTCTATCTCCAAATTCCCACCAACACAGCACATGCCCTCTGTTCACCTCTCTGGTCTGACATTGCATATTCTTTACAACAAAAGGAATCAGGGTGGGAAAGACAGTCAAATGCTTATTCTCTTTTCCCTTTTTTCAATTCCTATCCTCTTCTAAGGTCATTCTGCTTAGATGTTCAGAAAACCACCCCCAAATTCTTCTCTCACTGATGAATGTTGTCCATCAGGGCCCTTGGTAGAATGTTACACCTGTCGGGGTAAGTTCTCCTGACTCTGATTTTACTTCTTGCTTATAAATGTCATCTGGATTTCCCCAAAACAGTACTGATATGGGCATACTCATGGCACCCTATTTTTTTTTTTTCATGGCACCCTATTAATAGTAAGAACCTTTACTTTATTGGCTCTTATCATCACCCAAAATTATAGTTTCTTTAGATTCTTGCTATTCAAAGTGTGGTCCATGAACCAATAACATTAACATCACCTGGGAGCTCCTTAGAAATTTAGAAGTTCAGTCCCCACCCCAGTCCCACTAAATCAAAATCTGTAAGATCTCCCGATGTACACCAAAGTTTAAGAAGTACTGCTCTGGCCGCCTGGGTGGCTCAGTGGGTTAAAGCCTGTGCCTCCAGCTCAGGTCATGATCTCAGGGTTCTGGGATCGAGGCCCATGCCGGGCTCTCTGCTCGGCAGGGAGCCTGCTTCCTCCTCTCTCTGCCTGCCTCTATGCCTACTTGTGATCTCTCTCTGTCAAATAAATAAATAAAATCTTTAAAAAAAAGAAGAAGAAGAAGAAGCACTGCCTTTGTTTTCTGCCAAGACCTCACCATTTATTACAAGGAATGTCCAGAAATAGCTCACAGATTGTCACATCATTTACCACACGGTACCTGCCATTCCTTTCTCTTCTGCCCTGTAAGAAATCTTTGGTGATATACATCTAGAGTCTTCTACTGCATGTAAGGGGCAACAAAGGCACTTTGCCACTGTGTCCTTTATCCACTGGCAAGCCACCTGCTGCTGGCCATTGCTGCTTGCATTTCACCACTCAGCTTCACATCCACTCCTGCAGGTGGGGAAGCCTTGTAGAATTCAACAGATCACTTGCCCTCTGGACATCAAAGCAGTTCTGTATTCCCAGCACAACAAAGGAGAATGCTTCTCACCCCATTTATTCCATAAATGGCTAAGAAATGCTGTTACATTCCTGATGTCTTACAAGTTTGTGTGTGTGTGTGTGTGTGTGTGTGTGTGTGTGTGTGTGTGTGTGTCTTACAAGTTTTAGTGAAAGTATCTTTCAGATTTTCTTTGCATCTCACCTCTCCCTAAGGATCGGGACATGAATCCAAGCTATACTAAGGAACTATAGTAGTAGGAAACCACAGGCAAAATGAAAGATATTAGAATTCATTCACTCATTCATTAACTTAATTTTTCATTTATCCACTTGATAAAGGTTTCACGAATGCCTATTCTATTATGGTAGAACCTGGGATACAGCATCTTCCTTCCTACTGCACTTTGTAATTGGGTCAAACCTTGTGAGTTCCATGCCCCAACCATCCTCTTAGCCAGTGTTTTTTAAAGCTATAACATTTTAAGACCATATAACAGTATCTCTCAAAACATGGTCTGAACTTCTTTAAAAATTTAATTCATGAAACATTGAAAATCCTACATCAGAATTACCAGGGACACCTGGGAGGCAGATTCTTAGACTGAACCCCAAATCTTCTAATTCTGAATCTAGGTCGTCCACAGAGTACTCCAGGGCATATTCTAGACGTTGCAAACATGTGATTAAAAATCAGTAATCTATTGGTAATTCTGAAATACACCAGGGTCAAGCAGGCTTTTATGGTCTGCATTGGTTTACATATTCGGCACCTGCAGAAATCATATTGCTTCAAGGAATAATTGGGTACTCATTGTCCCAAAGCACTCAACACAAGAATGCAGTGGGGAGTGAGATAAGAGATGAGGAGAAATCACCAAATCTCGAGGAGAGGAAAGTCAAACAGACGTGGAGGCAGGCAGACCGGGGCAAAAGATACCTACAGAAACGAGGCCAAATCTAAGGGAAAGCAAGAGTCAGTTTGCACGGCGGCCCTCTGGGCTCAGTGTCCAAAGGCTTTAACCAAGTAGCAAGTTCAGAGAATTCTGGAATCCTTTAATGAGTGGTCCAGACAGAGCTGCAAAGGCTATGGTGTCCCCTGAATCCCTTGGAGGATCTGTACTTCTGCTCCATAATATGCCCCTGCTGCCCTTAATATTTCTGCCAGCCCACCCAAGGACCTGAACACCCATGGGTCCAACAAAGGCTTAAGTGCAAAGACATTACTGAGTTCATGTCAATTAGAATAAGATCTAATAACTGGTCAGCCTCTTTTGCAGAAGTAGAGTAACAAGGATGCTTCAATATCTGTGGTCTCACTGCATATGTGATTCTTTTAGGAGACAAATGACTACCTTCAAAGAAATGGGGAGAGTCTTTGCATTCCTGGAGAGGCTTCCTGTCTATAGGAGAGCGATGGGAAAAATGGCTGTGATCATTGCCAATTCCAGACCATATGGGAGAGAAAGAGACGTTGGCATGCAGGAGTTGGCTCCCTCATGGACGCAACCAGCTCAAGGAAGAGCCAGGGGTCTGTTTAGTAACTGCTCACTCGAAGAAACCATTCTCACTGACACTTCTCGGGAGCCAGATCTGGATTCCAGGGCAACTTTATGAGGTGCTACTATAAGGTAATGAATGGATTCTTACCAAATGTTCCAGAATTTACAGAAGCCAGTGTTGAAAATGCCTCTTTTGTAAATTCCTCCAGAGCCTGCAGCAGATCTGCATCCTCTGTGTGGGATTTGGGGTTTGGAGCCAAGGAGGGAGGGTCAGATCAGTGCCTTGGCGCAGTGTTGGGGTCACAAAATGATGAAGTTTCACTATAATAGAGATGCTTTCATCCCTTCATGATCAATTGCAGTAGATTCAAAAATATCAGACTGATTTCTTGTGACTCAAATTGAAAGTAATAGATCAAGATGAAAAAAGGTGGCTGGGAGGAATGGCAGCACTGTTGGAATTCACATACGGCACTACAAATCCTGGCATTTTATTGTAAAAGATCTTAGTAGAGTCTTGAAGCAAACGCCATATTCAGAGACTTATACCACCATGAGGCACCACCACCCAGAATGCCCATGGCCCTGGGGCTTCTTAATCCTCAGTGGTGCTTTGCTGCCCCCAAACAACACAAAGCACTGGGACCCTCTCACCAGGGTCCCAGCATAGCCTTAATGCTGCCGGGATCTCTAAGGACAAGAAAGGACAAGACATCAGACTGTCTTCCTCAGATGTGGGGGCTTCTTTCAGTGTAGGCTTGGAGTGGGAAAACACATATTCACAACCATAAAAAAAGAACTAGACCATACCAACAACCTCCTTCTTAGTCCGTCTGGTCAGATCAGGCTTGCTCTCCATGAAGTTGGACACTTAACTTACAAGTGCAAAGTTGGTAATGTCCTCATCATCTCCCCAGGATAAAATGTGAATCCACTTGCATGGTACCCAAGATCTCCACCCAACTGTTTCCCCGTCTACCAAGGTCACCTGCCACATCTCCACACTTTACACTGCAGTCATGCTGAGCTCTCTACCGTGGCCCTGTGAATATCTACTCTTTTCTTAATAATTTTGCCTGTGGTACACTCTCCATCTACCCCAGGGATATGCAGAGGCACATCATCCTCTTATTTTTTTTTTTAAAGATTTTATTTATTTGACAGAGAGAAACACAGCCAGAGAGGGAACACAAGCAGGGGGAGTGAAGAGGGAGAAGCAGGCTTCCTGCCGAGCAGGGAGCCCGATATGGGACTCGATCCCAGGTCTCCAGGATCATGACCTGAGCCGAAGGCAGTCGCTTAACCAACTGAGCCACCCAGGCGCCCCACATCATCCTCTTATTACTGGCCCCTGGTTGTAAGGAGGAGAAAGTGCAATGAGTCCTATGTCAGGATCAATTCTGGGGGGAGCACCACTGCCTAGGTGCCATTAGACATATTTTGTCCTGGTCTTATTCCTGCCTGAACTGACCACAAGCACCCATCATAGGATGGCCACATGAAGTCTGGGAGGTCACAAGCCAAGTTGTGCTCACTGTCCTAAATCTAAGAAGATCCCTATGGATAAGTCACCAAGATAGCAAAATTGGATAGATCTCACTGTGCTTATGGATCTTAAGACTGGTCATATTTTAAAATCAGTTGGGGGGAAATTTCCAAGATAAAGCCAAAGAAACTAGAGTCTATGAAGTTTAGCTTGAACATCGATTACATTTTCAAAGCTCCAAGGGGAATTCTAATGTTTGGGCCATACTGAGAACCATGGTGCCATTTCCTTGACTTCCTTCTTCCCTGGCTCCTTTTCTCACTTTTTCATTGACTTACTGCTTTCCACCCACTTCTCACATCTATGGCAGAGACTGACTCACCCGTCACTATTACCCAGTGGAGATTGAACAAGAGATTGAACCAAGCTTAAACCACATAGTCAAGATACTAGGCTCTAGATGCTTATTTTCTCATAATGCATAAGGCATATTATCTGGTTTCTTCTTTCTCTCATGTTATCTGCTTTATCCTCTTTGGAAGGAATTGGATCTGACTCCATAGAAACCCTGATCCAACCAACAGATACCAGGAAAGGCTCCAGAAAGCTATGTCACCAAGAGCTAATGGAGCAGTATAGAGTGGCTGAGAAAAAGCTCAGATCCAAAATAGAGATGAAAAGACCTGTGTAAGAGCAGATTCTGTGACCTCCCAGACATGACTGTCTTCTAGTCAGAATGATTGTATTAAACCCAGATGCTGGGAGGAGAGGAGAGAAAGAGAGAAATCAGAGGTCAAAAGACCAGGAGGAGAAAGTAGTCTGATGGTCGCATCAACGGGATGTTGAGAGGTGAGGATTAACTAAAAAAAAAAAAAAAAGGAAGACAGAAAAGGTGCAAAGGTATTTTAGGATGATGGAAATATTTTTTGTCTTTATTTGGTGATGGTTGTGCAGGTGTATTCATTTGTGAAAGCTCATCGAATTGGGTGCATTTTATAGTATGTCAATACATTGATACAAATTATAACTTATCAATAAATTGAATAAGATGTTTTTAAAATTAAGGAAGAAATGGGTAAAGTTTTGAATGGATGAGAAGGCAAGAATGATGGCTGAGCTGGGGCTGGGGTGCCTTGAATGCCATCTCACAGCTCTGGCCATGGGGGCCATGGACCAAAATCACGGGCAATGCTACTCCTTCATCTCAGAAGAGCATCATGTTGAGCATCAGAGCTCAATCCCTTTCCTGAAGCTTGTCACGTGAAACATTAATTTCATAAGTTTCTCCCTGAATAAACAGAATTTGAAGTCAAATAAATTTTGGAAATTCTCATACTCTGTCCATGTCATGGATGATCACAGGATACATTTTACCAGTTCTGTCCAGGAGGATTATAATGTGAGTTACATTTGTAATTTAAAATATTCAGAGAGCCACATTTAAAAAAAATAAATTTCAGTTTAATAATATTTTTATGTAACCCAATATATCAAAAATATTAACATTCCAACATGCAATCAAAATAAAAATTATTAATGAGATATTTTACATTCTTTTTTTTCATACTAAATGTGTGAAATCTGGTGTGTATTTTAACTGACAGCACATCTCAGTAGAGAGGACCCATACCGAACAGCATAGCCTTAGAATATCAAAGGCCCTGACAAGGCCTACAGTAAAGAAACATCTTTAATTGGTTTAACACAGGGTTTCCAAAATTTATTTAACCATCTTTTTTATTTTTCTTTTTTCTGTTCTTTTCCTTTCTTTTCCTTTTCTTTCTTTCTTTCTTTTTTCTTTCTTTCTCTTTTTTTCTTTCCTTTTTTCTTTTTTGTTTGTCAGTTCCATCTATCAGCATCTACTCATCAATTCTACAGCAACGCACTTCAAAAATGTTAATCTAGTTCAGAGATCCACAAGTAGTGTTCCAAAAATTAGGAATAGTATAGACATGTTTTGATTGATCAGTACAATGTTTGCAAGTAATTTAAGTTGGCTTTTAAAAATTGGGATATTTCACATGAAAAGGTGGATTTCTAAATTCTCTACAAATGAAAGCACCTGATATCAAGTCTGTATTCCTTCATAGAAACTATAGGTTAAAGCTGAGAGTCAGCTGCTCTTTCTAAGAAACAGGTGGGGTGGGATGGGCTCCAAGGCTCACAACACAGGACATGCTTTGTTCTTCAGAACCACCCATATTGCTCCCACAATGTACTCTCATATATCCCACCTGGGCACCCCATCCATGTGAGTGACCTGCTTACTCTGTAGGCAGTTGAGTATCTAATCCCTGGGCAATCTCAGGCTTTTCAGGTAAGTCAGCTCAGGCCCTCAAAATCTGAAGGTCATGTGGCCAAAGTTATTCTGCTGGTTAGGGACAGACTGAGAACTGTCCCCCATTTTTCCTGACAATTCCCATATGCTCTCTGATGCTTCTATTACTATTCTTTTATCCATTTCTGCTTCCTTTCCTGCTACACCTCGAGAGACTCAGAATCTGTAAGCCACAGACTTGCTAACTCTTCACAATTAAATTATGCTCTTTAAGCAAAAGATGGATGATAGAAATATTCTCCATCTTGGTCTGACGCAACTTGGATCTGAGCTCACAGCTAATGAAATGCTGACTTGAAACAAATCAAGGAATGATAGAGCCTTTGTGGGGGTTGAAATATCGTCCAGTAGTACGAGAGATAGTACCAAATTCCTTAGATAATCCTTCAGTCTCCTTGTTTGGACTTAATCAAAACATCATGTCTGCTGTTAAGAATGGGACATCAAGAATCTCTGAACAGAATCCCAACACAAGGCATCAGGAGGCAGTGCCTCTGGGCAGGACGCCAGAGTTGCCATGGTTTTACTACTCCCAGCAGGAAGTGCGTTCCTCCCAGCACGATTCAAATCTATGGCTGATGCTTATCTCAGTGGCAAGGCCAATACCATTTTTTTCCCTTTATAACATCAGTTCATTTCTCCAGAGTTTCATCTACTTTTAATAAGAGAATATTTATCCAAGAATGTGGATAGATGTGTGTCTGTTTGAGAATGCGTGGGTGCTCATATACCCATTTATTAAAATGGGTAAAGTTAATTAACCTTGAACATGGCAGATTTCTTTCTTATGTCCTTTTTGACTCCTACTTAGTGGAAATGACCTGTAGTATAGAATGGATAAAATCAGGAGTTAAAAAAAAAAGTACATTCATAGTTACCCCCATTAGCCTAGAAAGACAAAGAGTGAAAAGCAGACAACAATTGGTCTTCAGTGGTCTTTCTCTCTGTCTAATGGACTTACTGGCTCACAGAGAGATTTAAGGAAAAGATGCCATCTCTGTGATCATGTTTTTCCCAATGAAGACTTTTGATCTTCCCAAGAAGAGCCATTATTTCCTTGAGTCCTTGTTATAACCCATAATCATAAGCAAGTAATGGATTAGTGGTCCAGCCAAGGAAACAATGGAGGGAAGCACAATAGATGTCCTAAGACTGGTCTAGGGAGATGCTTCCCAACCACTGTGCCTCCGCTCAGCTGTGGTTAACCTCACATGAATTTCCAAAGGCTCAACAAATTTGAGAATAACCATATTTCCTTTTCCAACTTGTGTTCTCCCCACCATCTAGCAGTTTTTCATTTGCTGGTTATATTTGCCTGGCTTCCCCAGAAAGGAGAGCCCAAAACTAGGGCTTATGTCCTCTATTTAAGTAGGGACTACAACACCAGGTGACAGGGGTGAGGAAAAAATGGAGCAGAAGAAGAGCCAATGTGAGGATGTGTCATTGGGCTGGTCCTCACATGGTATCAAGTGAGACATGGAATCAGGTGCTCTGTTTTATCAGACAAGAGGCTTATACCTAAGCAACTGTTTCTTAGGACAATCTAACAAGGGAGAGAAAGATTTTTCCTGCCATTTAATAAATGTCAATCCAGGGACAAGAAAAATAGGTGCCAAGCACCACCCACTCTCCTTTTTATGATGAGGTGCTAGATTGTCTACGCAAGACTTAAAAAAGAGATGACCCCAAATTCATATGCCTATGTCATCCCATCATTCACCCAAGGTTATTAATGGGAGACTCAGAGATCAAGGAGGAAGATGAACGTACAAAGCTTTCTTTCCAGAGGGTAATGTTTCTGTTCTCTTACCCAAGGAGGAGAGAAATCAAATGTTCCTCCCTCCCCTTAAGCCTTGATGGGAACTTCAGGAGAAAAACTCAGAGACTTGACTTTTTCTCATGGAATTTGGGGCCCCATGGGTTGGTAGCTGCCTCATGACTAAAGAAGAAATACTGGGAGGAGCCCAGTGATGGCAGCAGATCAAAAGAGAGCTGTAGTAGGCATAGTCTGCTCTCTCTCTGTGCCAAGGATGTATCCATGTTGCTTTGGGTCCCATGAGCTTCTTATGGGAAGGGAGTTGGCCATAAGCCGTTTTCAAATGGACCCTGCCCAAGACACCTAGAGGAGCAAAGTGACCTCAATAGACGTGACCCAACAAAATCCAGAGAATGAGAGAGTCTTAGTAGTTAGGTAAATAAGGTATCACCTAATCATGGAACTATAGGCAGCAGATGTCAGCAGCAGATAGGGATTCTAAAGAATCTCTCCAAAACTACACAGCGTGAGAAAGAAGCCAAAGTGCTCACTGAGACACAACTGGAACATACCAACGCCTGGTAAAGCAGCATCACCCCAGCTAGTGACCGCAAGAGGAAGCAGTGAGAGGAAGTGGGGAAGAAGCTGGACATGTCTTCTTTCCTGCCTCAGACTTCCAAGACCAGATGGGCTCAAGCAGAGGGAGGGAAAAATTTTTCAATTGAAGAAGAGCCCAGAGTTTTGATGTTAGAGTGGCCTGGGTTGTATTATCATTATTACCCCCCCCCAAAAAAAATAGCCAGAAAAGCTCTGGGAACTTTCTGGGATTTCATCCAGAGGTAGAAAAAAACATGTGAACAAAACAGATTGGAAGAGGTAATGGCAGGAAAAATGAAAATATCCTGTGGAGCAACTGACCAGCTACAGTGCTCGATGAAAGGACTGCATTTGGGGTAGCCCTTCAAAACTACTACGCATCCTAGCTAAGTTGATGTCAAGACAGAAGTCAGATATCCCATAATCCCATCAATTCGTTCTTTTGTGCAAAAATTTATTAAAAGATCCCAGGAGAGTCCCTGGACATGAGAGGTGTTCACTGAATGAACCCCATTCCGCTCCCTCCACCTCTCTGATGGCCACCCCACATGGCAAAAAGAACTTCTGCCAACAGCAAAGATGCCAGAAGTGAATTTCTATGTCAAAAAAACAAAACCCCTCTTCTTGATTGTGAGGCGAAAATCAGGGGAGAGTAGATGAAAACCAATAATAGCAAATTTAAAAAACAATCTTCAATTGGAGAGGATGAAAAAAACAAGGGAAAAAATTAGAGCAATAAGCAAGATGGAAGGTGGGCAAAGTCAGGAAGAGGGAGGAGAAGAAGGATCCCCTCAACGTTCTGGGGGCACATGAAGGAAGGAGGGAAGGCTGACATGCTGACTTAGCTGCTATTGGAAAGTGGAAGCCCTGGGCACAAAAATTTAAAAAGGAGACGGATGGTCTATTTCAATATGGGAGATTCAAAATGGACTGCCAGTGTCTATGGGGGGAGCTCAACTTTTCTAAGGGGCAGAAAGTAGCTGAAAGGTTGCCCTGACCAGCTTCCTTTCACCTGGTCAAATGAAAGGAAACACATCAAAGCCATATACTTGGTTCCTTGCCAGATGTGAAGTGGCATCTGTGGAAAGCATCCATGCCAAGCCTCTACACTGCAGTTCAATATGCCATGCCCTCCCAGAGCCACCAAATAAGACGTTTCTCCACCCAGATTCAATACCTGGCTGAAATTGGTGCTTTGATGATCAGCAACAGCAAGGAGGAGGGAAGGAAGCTCAGATAAAGGGCTTCAAATGGACGGAGCTAGAAATCCCTAGATCAGAGGCTAAGTGGACTAAATTATTTGTAGACAGAGAGTAAATGGTGGATGAGAGCCGAAATCAGACCGAGTTGTACAAACAAAGTTCTATTTCTAAGAATCAGGCTGCATCTCCCGTAACAGAAATGACCCACCTCTGGAAAACACAAGGTCTTGTTCTATCGTCTTTGCTGGTGGCTGAGGGAGGGAAGCGAGGTGGCGTGGAGGAGACATGTGCTGGCTTCTTTCTTTTCTTTCCCTGATTACAACAGGAAGGAGAGAAAAGACAGACTAAGCCACTTAAAAAAATATTTGTGTGGTTTCTCTGGGTTTTTTTTCCATTCGAATAAAATTGTCTTCATTTTCCATTCCCTGCTTTTACGTAACTTCCTAAATATTAAAAGAGTCCATCAATTTGCCTAATGTTCTACGTTTTAAAGAACTCTCTGGAAGAACCCATATTCTATAAGGAGCTGTGCTTTCCTTTTCCTGAATATTTAAGCAGAATAAATCCATTAACGAATAAAAATACAGAGTGGCCTTAAATTCCTGCCTTATGAAATTGAGGCTGTCAGTCCCTGCTCCCTCCTTTTTAAAGGAAAAGTTGGACGACACCGGTATGAAAATGAGGCTTCTTGACAGTTCCCTGAGGTTAATGGTGCAGAACCACCGGTATTTAACATTCTGGCTTCTGATCCATTAACATGCCTAACTCAGTTTTCTTCATCTGCCGGGGAGAAATGGAACAAAAATCAATATCTTACCCCAAAACATTGATGAGATTTTATTCTTTCTTCCATTGCAAAGGAATGTCAGCTTACTTTACAGTAAGACTCCCCTTAACAAATTGCAGGTTGTCACCATATAAAGCTACATTGTATGAAATCAAGAGTGGAAATGGGTGCCACCTTGTTATTTTCTCCCTTCTTGCAACACATATTTTGTGTTTGCATTAGTGCATTCAGAGGCCAAGAAGATAAGTACTCAGCAATCCTGACTGTGGAGGCAATCGTTAATAGCTTCAATCCATTCCCTTGGGTTGTGAATTCCAGCTTTTGTATCTTTCCAGGAAGTCCCTCTCTCTACCTCGCAGTGAGTGAACTTACCAGGAGACTCATCCTGTACCCCCACCCCTGACTTTGGTCCAGCTTTACTGGGTGCACAGGCTGCACCCTAGAATGTCCACCTTACCTGTAAGCCTGCCCTGTGAGCCTTGCCCACTCATGCATGCCCAGAGAAACAGGTGAGCAAACAGTACCCTCTGCCATAAGAATGACATGGCGCTTCCTTTGCTGCCTTGGTTGGGTTGGTTGATACTCTGCCTCTCACAGTGGAGAGTTTACCTAGGCCCTTCCAGTTTTCTATGGCCATTTGTGCTGCAGCTTCCTCCTTGAATTTGATCTTGTATTTGCCAGAACTGCATCAGCTGCCTCACTGCCCCATTGGATCACTGCCTCTTGCCTAATTGACCTATGGTATCCCCGCACCACCATTGCCTGGAGATGTTCCTGGCCCTAGTTGGCCCTTCCCTGCCATTGTACCTCCATGATTTAAAATCAAGACTTCAGGGGCACATGCCTGAAGTGTTTTGAGTGTGCACTTCGTGTGTTAGAGCAGGCCCAGCAAACATTTCCTATAGAGAGCCAGAGAATAAATAATTTAGATTTTATGGGCCAGAGAGTTTCTGTCATAACTCAGCTCTGCTGTGGTCCTGTGTATTATTCAGCATTCTCCAGAGAAACAGAAGAAACAGAATCTATTTATCCATCTGTCTATCTATCTATTCCTATCTTCCCATCTATCTAGTATCTATCTGATCTAATCTATCGTCTATTTATCTAATATATCATCTATCTATCTAACCTATCACCTATCTATCATCTATCTATCTATCCATCATCTATTGATCTAGAGATATAGAAATTGATTATGGGAGTTGGCTTATATGGTTATGGAGGTAAGCAGTCCCACAATCTACCATCTGCAAACTGTGGGTATAATTTAGTCTGAGTCTGCAGGCCTGAGAACCAGAACACAAGAGAACAGACATTCCAGCTCAAGAGAGAGAGGGAATTTGCCTTTGTGTATATGTCTCCCTAATTCACCTTCCTTTACCTTTTTGTTTTATTCAATCCTCAAAAGATTGGACGATATCTGCCTGCATTGGTGAAGGTGATCTTTCACTCAGTCTACTGAATAAAGCATCCATCTCCCCCAGAAATACTCTCAAAGACACACCCTGAAGTAATGTTTTACCAGCTCTCTGGGCATCCCTCAACCCAGTCAAGCTGACACATAAAATTAACCACCACATTCTGTGAAAGCTGCCCTAGACAGCCTATGTAAATAAGTGAGTCTGGCTCTTTTCTAATAAAAATGTACTTGTGGGGGCTCCCTGGGTGGTTCAGTTGGTTAAGTGTCTGCCTTTGGCTCAGTTCATGATCCCCGGGTCCTGGGACTGAGTCCTGTGTCAAGCTCCCTGCCTAGTAGTGACTCCGTTTCTCCCTCTCCCTCTCTGCCTGCTTGTGCTCTCTCTCTCCCAAATAAATAAAAATCTTTAAAATAAATATACTAGTGGACAACTAAAATCTGAATATCCTCTATATCTGATAAGGTGCAAATATTAGTCTTCTTTTAATTTTTAAAAAACCATTTCAACAGGTAAAATCTATTCTTAGCTCAGGAGTCCTGTAGAAGCAAGCAGTGGGCCAGATGTGGCCCATGGGAATTAATTTGCTGACCTTGTGCTTGAGATTTCAAATCAGCTTCCTATGTAGTAGCTGGTACAGAGTGGGTACAAGGAAAAAATATTTACTTTGTGGGTGAATTTAAAAAGAGTGAGAAAATAAATTAAGGAATACAGGAACAAAATCACTATAAAAATATTTGATGGATCCCAAGGAACTCTGAAAATGTCTTTGGTCATTTTTTCTTTTTAATTGGAGTCTAAAGTGCCATGTCTGGACCCCTATGGATTCAGTCTTCAACCTCACGTTCCACTCCCTCATCTGACAAATGGTCATTGCACACCTACTATAGTATGGGCCAGGCCTAGTGCCAGCCACTGCAGAGAGAAGAATGGATGAGATAGGCAGGCCCTCTCAGAGCTCAAGCCCTGGAAGGGGCTTTAGTAAGCAGACATTTACATCACTTTGAAAAATTCCTATGAGACAGGACGGGCTACTCTGGGATCACACAGGATGTTATCAGTCAAGATGGAGTCAGGATTGCTTAAAAGTTAGGAAGGTCAAGTAAGGTGGGGCAGGCAGATCCTTTGACCTCCACCAAGCCAGGGCCCCTTTGACTTCTGATCAGACCCAGCTCATGTAAGTCAGAAACAAATTCTGGGATTCTCTATAGAAGTAAGTCCAAACAGCTTGTTATGGACTGAATGTGTGTCTCCCTAAAATGTATATGTTGAAATACCATCCCCCAATTTGATGGTGGGCCTTTGGGAGATGATTAGGTCATGAGGGTAGGGCCCCCACACGTGCCCTTTATTAGAAGGTAACAGGAGAAAATGAAGTGGAGGAGCAAGATGGTGGAGGAGGAGGAGACCTGTATATCATCGGGTCCCAGAAGTTCAGCTAGACAGTTATCAGACCAGTCTGGACACCTACAAACTCAACAGGAGATCCAAGAGAAGAATTGCAGCAATTCTAGGAACAGAAAAGCGACCCCTTTCTGGAAGGTAGGACGCACAGAGACATGAATCAGAGGTGACATTTGGGAGGAAGACCACGGGTGGGGGGGGGGGGGGAACTCCTGGCCAGCAGTAAAGCAGCAGAGCACAAAATCAAAACCTTTAGAAGTCTGCTCCACTGAGGGATGTAGCCCCAGAGGCTAAGCAGGGGGTGGCGCCCTCATGGGGAGAGTGTGGTCCCAGGACCCACGGGGTCACAGAAGGACCTGGGGTGCCTGAGCACAACAGAGCTCCAGGTATCTGAACTGAGAGGCCAGCTGCAGAGATGGAGCCAAGGAGGGGGCTCTCAGCTCAGGCTTACCTTAAACCGTGTTCCGTGGTGCAGTTGGGCCACTGCTCTTCAAGCAGGGTCCCCACAAGTGGCAGATCCAGGGAGAATCACCTTCCTCCCCTTGGGGGAAGCGGCATGGGAGCACGCTGCAGGAATCTGCTGGGTTTGGAGACTTCAAAGGGGGTCGCATGCCAGAGATAGAAACGCTTGGTCACAGACGGGGTGACATGGAGAGTGGCGCAAGACCAGGGAGACAGGCACAGTTGACTGCTTTTCTCTGGAGGCTCACTGAGGAGTGGGGCCGCGGGCTCTCAGCTCCTCCCAGCTCGAGACTAGGAGGCCGCCATCTTCATTCCCGGCCTCCAAAGCTGGATGGAAAGCGATCAGGGAACAAAAGCTCCGGAGCTCGAAACTGCTCAGGCAGTTTTCCGCCTCAGGCAAAGACACTTGAGAATCACTGTGACAGGCTCCTCCCCAGAAGATCAGCAAGAACATCCAGCCAAGACCAAGTTCACCTATCAATGAAAACTGCAGAACTCCCATGATTCTTTAGTCTTTCAAAGTTAAATTTTTTAATTTTATTTTTTCTTATTCCATTTTTTCTTTTTTATTTTAATTTTAAAGATTTTTATTCATTTTTTTATTTATTTGAGAGAGAGAGGGAGAGAGTGAGACTGAGCATGAGAAGGGAGAAGGCCAGAGGGAGAAGGAGAAGCAGACTCCCTGTGGAGCAGGAGCCTGACGTGGGACTTGATCCCAGGTCTCTGGGGTCATGACCTGAGCCGAAGGCAGTGGCTTAACCAACTGAGTCACCCAGGCACCCCTTCTTATTCCATTTTTAAAATTTTTTCTCTTTCCTATTTTAACATTTTCTAACTATTTTATCTTACCAATAACATTTTTAAAAATATTTTAATTTTTATTGTTTTAGTCATATTCTATCCCTTCATTGCATTTCAGCTTATTTTTTGTATACATATAGGGTTTTCTTTCTTTAAAATTTAGGGATACGGTTTCTTCTAATAGATCAAAATATACCCTAAATCTAGCACTTGACTTTGTTTTAGTCTCCAGCCTCATCACATTCTTTCCTCTTTTTTCTTCTTTTTTTCAACCAACTTCTTATCAATTCCTTTTTTAGAATCTATTTTAATTTTCATCTTTACAATCATATTTGATCCCTTCATCGTGTATACCCTTGTTTTCGTACATATATAAGTTTTTTTTTTCCTTAAAATTTTGGGAAGCAGTTTCTTCTATCAGACCAAAATACACCCAGAATCAAGTGTGTGGCTCTGTTCTATTCACCAGTTTAATCATACATATATAGAGAGAGACAGACAGATGATAATAGATATAGATACAGATACAGATACAGATACAGATATAGATTTAGATGTATTTTTTTCCTTTCTTCTCCCCCTGGTTTTGGGTCACTTCTGATTTGGTTAGTGTATATTTTTCTGGGGTTGTTGCTACCCTTTTAGTATTTTGTTCTCTCATGCATCTATTCTTATCTGCATAAAATCACAGGATGGCAAAATTCACCTCAAAAAAAAAAAAGAACAAAAGGCAATACCAATGGATAGAGACTTAATCAATAGAGACATTATAATATGTCAGAACTAGAGTTCAGAATGATGATTATCAAGTTCCTAGTTGGACTCAAAAATAAGCATGGAAGATACTAGAGAATCCCTTTCTGGAGAAATAAAATCCCTTTCTGGAGAAATAAAAGAACTAAAATCTAACCAGGTTGAAATCAAAAAGTCTATTAATGAGGTGCAATAAAAAATGGAGGCTCTTACTGCTAGGACAAATGAGGCAGAAGAGAGAATTAGTGATATAGAAGACCAAATGATGGAAAATAAAGAAGCTGAGAAAAAGAGAGACAAACAACCACTGGACCATGGAGAATTTGAGAGATAAATGATACCCTAAGATGAAACAATATTAAGATAATTGGGATCCCAGAAGAAGAAAGAGATAAGGGAGCAGAAGATATATTGGAGCAAATGATATCAGAAAATTTCCCTAATTTGGTGAAGGGAACAGCATTAAAATCCAGGAGGCCCAGAGAACCCCCCTCAAACTCAATAAAAATAGGTCCACAGCCCATCACCTATTAGTAAAACGTACAAGTCTCATGACAAAGAGAAAATCCTGAAAGCAGCTAAGGAGAAGAGGTCTGTAATGTAAAATGGCAAAAACATTAGATGGGCTACACCTATCCACAGAGACCTGGCAAGCCAGAAAGGACTGGCATGATATATTCAGAGCACTAAATGAGAAAAATATGCAGCCAAGAATACTACATCCAGCTAAGTTATCATTGAAAATAGAAGGAGATATAAAAAGCTTCCAGGACAAACAAAAACTAAAATAACTTGCAAACACCAAACCAGCCCTACAGGAAATATTGAAAAGGATTCTCTAGGCAAAGAGAGAGCCTAAAAGTAACAGACCAGAAAGGAACAGAGACAATATACAGTAACAGTCACCTTACAGGCAATACAGTGGTACTAAATTCATATCTTTCAATAGTTATCCGAATGTAAATGGGCTAAATGCCCCCAATCAAAACACAGGGTATCAGAATGCATTAAAAAACAAGACCCATCAATATGCTGTCTCCAAGAAATTCGTTTTAGACCCAAAGACACCTCCAGATTTAAAGTGAGGGGGTGAGAAGCAATTTACAAGCTGATGGACATCAAAAGAGAGCTGGGGTGGCAATCCTTATATCAGACAAATTAGATTCTAAAAAGACTAAAATAAGATATGAGGAAGGACACTATTTCATACTTAAAGGGTCTGTCCAACAAGAAGATCCAACAATTTAAAATATCTTTGCCCCTAAGATGGGAGAAGCCAATTATATAAACCAACTAATAACTAAGTTAAAGAAACACATTAACAATAATACAATAATAGTAGGGTACTTTAATACCCCCTCACTGAAATGGATAGATCATCTAAGCAAAAGATCAACAAGGAAATAAAGGCTTTAAATGACACTGGACCAGATGGACATCACAGAATATTCAGAATATTCCATCCCAAAGCAACAGAATACACATTTTTCTCTAGTGCACATGGGACATTCTCCTGAATAGATCACATCCTGGGTCACAAATCATGTCAATTGGCACCAAAAGATTGGATCATTCTCTGCATATTTTCAGACCACAGTGCTTTGAAACTAGAACTTAATCACAAGAATAAAGCTGGAAGGAACTCAAATACATGGAGGCTAAAAAGTATCCTACTAAAGAATGAATGGGCCAACCAATAAATTAAAGAAGAATTTTAAAAATTCATGGAAATTAATGAAAATGAAAATATACTGTTCAAAATCTTTGGTCATCCTGAGAGGAATGTATATAGCAATACAAGCCTTTCTCAAAAAACAAGAAAGATCTCACATATACAACCTAACCCTACCCCCAAAGGAGCTGGAGAAAGAACAGCAAAGAATGCCTAAACCCAGCAGGAGAAGAGAAATAATAAAGATCAGAGCAAAAATTAATGAAATATAAATTAAAAAAAAAAACAGTAGAACAAATCAACGAAACTAGGACCTGTTTCTTTGAAAGGGATAATGAGATTGATAAGCCCCTGACCAGACTTATCAAAAAGAAAAAAGATCGAAATTAATAAAATCATGAATGAAAGAGGAGAGCTCACAACCAACACCATAGAAATACAAACAATTCTATGAACATATTATAAGCAACTATATAGCAGCAAAGTTGACAATCTGGAAGAAATGGAGGCATTCCTAGAGACATATAAACTACCAAAACAACCAGGAAGAAATAGAAAACCTGAACAGACCTATAATGAGTAAGGAGATTGAAGCAGTCATCAAAAATCTCCCAGCAAGCAAAAGCCCAGGACCAGATGGTTTTCCAGGTGAACTCTACCAAACATTTAAAGAAGAATTAATATCTATTCTCCTGAAAAGACCCTGAATAGCCAGAGGAATGTTGAAAAAGAAAAACCAAAGTTGGCGGCATCACAATTTCAGACTTCAAGCTCTGTTACAAAGCTGTAATCACCAAAACAGTATGATACTGGCACAAACAGACACATAGCTCAATGGAAGAGAATAGATAGCCCAGAAATGGACCCTCAACTCTATGGTCAACTCATCTTTGACAAAGCAGGAAAGTATGTCCAATGGAAAAGACAGTCTTTTCAACAAATAGTGTTGGGAAAATCAAACAGCCACATGCTGAAGAATGAAAGTGGACCATTTCCTTACACCACACACACAAAAAGACTCAAAATTGATGAAAGACCTCAATGTGAGACAGGAATCCATCAAAATCTTTGAGGAGAACACAGACAGCAACCTCTTTGACCTCAGCCACAGCAACTTCTTCCTAGAAACCTCACCAAAGACAAGGGAAGCAAGGGCCAAAATGAACTATTGGGACTTCATCAAGATGAAAAGCTTTTGCACAGCAAAGGAAACAGTCAACAAAACCAAAAGAGAACCGACAGAATAGGAGAAGTTATTTGCAAATAACATATCAGATAAAGGGCTAGTATCCAAAATCTATAAAGAACTTCTCAAACTCAACAGCCAAAGAACAAATAATCCAATCAAGAAATGGGCAGAAGACATGAACAGACATTCTCCAAAGAAGGCATCCAAATGGTCAATGGACACATGAAAAAGTGCTCAACATCCCTCAGCATCAGGGAAATACAAATGAAAACCACAGTGAGATATCACCTGACACCAGTAAGAATGGCTAAAATTAACAGGTCAGGAAACAACAGATATTGGAGAGGATGTGTGGAAAGGAGAATCCTACTATACTGTTGGTGGAAATGCAAGCTTGTGCAGGCACTCTGGAAAACAGTATGAAGATTCATCAAAAAGCTGAAAATAGAGCTACCCTAAGACTCAGCAATCGCACTACTGGGTATTTACCCTAAAGTTACAAATGAAGTGATCTGAAGGGGTACATGCACCCAAATGTTTATAGCAGCAATGTCCACAATAGCCAAACTATGGATGTCCATCAACAGATGAGTGGATAGATAAAGAAGTGTTATATATATATACAACAGAATACCGTGCAGCCATCAAAAAGAATGAAATCCTGCAATTTGCAATGACATGGATGGAACTGGAGGGCATTATGCTAAACGAAATAAATCAATCAGAGAAAGACAATTATATGATCTCTCTGATATGGGGAATTTGAGAAGTGGAGAGGGGTCATAGGGGATAGAGGGAAAAAAGTATGAAACAAGATGGGACTGGGGAGGGAGACAATCCGTAAGAGACTCTAATCTCAGGAAACAAACTGAGGGTTGCTGAGGGTGGGTGGAAGGGATAGGGTGGCTGCGTTATGGAAGTAAATAAATAAATAAATGAGGCCCTGAAGCAAGGAAAAAAAAATAAATAACAGGAGAGAGAATTCTTCTCTTGGCCATGTGAGGAAACAAAGGGAAAATGGCCACCTATCAATCAGGAAGCGGGCTCTCACCAGACCCCAAATCTGCCAGCACCTTGATCTTGGACTCCCCAGCCTCCAGAACTGTGAGAATTAAATGTTTGTTGTTTAAGATACTCAGCCTGTGGTATTCTGTTAGAGCACCCTACACTGACAAATACAGGGCTCACCTAATATTCAGGACATCTCTCTGAAGTTCTCTGAGAAGTCCTCCGAACATTAATTTGCATGTTTGTTGGTTATAAATTCCAGGAATTTGAGATAAATTTTAATCTTAAGACACATGTAAAATATTTTCCTCCAACAAAGAAAATCAAGCCCCAGCTCCCATGTGTTTTTATGAAAGATACGGCAAGGTTCTCAAAATGGATGTTTCTTGCATGTCCCTTAGATAAAAGCTAGGGAAATAACATTAAATCTTAACGGAGTGGAAGTGTTTTTGAAGGGAACTAAGATAATACGCACCAGACACATGGCTTTCTCAAGAGCTAACTCAATACCAGGCTTGAGCTCAAAGAATGTAGATGAATGGATGTTTAACATGAGCCCTCAATGCTCTCTTACACACATCAAATGTCTCCAGCCAGCTTCTGGCAAGTGCTGAATTGTAGCAAATTCATGATGGGTTTCTCTGATGCGTTCCTGAAGTGTCGGTAGAGCCTGCTTTAATCATTGAAAGGCAAAGCCAGCCTTCCAGGAAGGTGGAGAAAGCCATACACAGTGTGATGGGAGAGGCAGGAAGCCCCACTACCCAAAACCATCTGCACGCATCCAGGTGCCACAGGGCTGTAAGCCCTCCATGACAGAGAACTTGATCATGTTGCTGCCCCCACCCGGCTTTGTTCAAGGACTCCCCATCAACTTCCAAATAAAATCCACATCACTTGGAGTGATATAAAGGGATCTTCCTAGGGAAAAAAATTAAGTTAGATCTCTACCTCATGCTTTAAACCAAAATAATTTCCAGATGCGTTGAAGAGTTAAATGTAAGAAATAAAACCTAAAAAGAACCTGGAAAAAAAATACAGAGAAGTGAGCATTCTCTGATCTGGGGATTGTAAAGATTTACAAAACATGCAAGCAAAAAGGAAAAAAGGAGAGATAAATTGAACCATATAAATTTTTGAAAGATACACACACACACACACACACACACACACACACACACACCAGAAATGAAACTAGTGAAAGCTAAAGGTAAAGGGCAAATAAGAGAGAATATTTTACTATATGATGAAGAGTTAATATTTGAAAAGGAAGTAGCACTTTGCAAAGAAATGAGAGGGACAAAAGATAAATATGGCAACAGAAAAATGGGCACAAGGCATGAACAAAAGAAGAGAAATTCAGTGACTTACACAACAAATCTTTATGCCTGCTCTATGCCAGACCCTGTGTCTGTCAATATGAAAAAGGGTTATGGGTGGAGGGTGATATATGATCTGTCCAACCAATAAAGCCCAGGCCCTGGGAATGTTGTTTTCCTGGAGCTCTGGCTGAGTCCCTCTCTAGACTTCCCTCCTGCAAAGGTTGTTGTCTCTCCCAAGATGGTGTCCCTCCCCTCAGAAAGCACACACCCAGTGACTGATGAAATGAGGGGCTACTTCCTTCAAGTCAAGCCAATTCCAAGGGCAACCCAGTTTATAATTCAACCTCTCTTCTGCCCAGTCATATTTTGCTCACACTCTCAGATGGTGTTCCCAGGATTGCTCCCCAGTAGACACACTGTAGCCAACCTACCTCGGGTCTGTTTCCAAAAGACCTGACATGAGACAGGTGTTCAGCTTCACCAGTAGGTGAAGAAATGGAAGCAAGGACATGCCTTTTTGCCTATCAAGTTAAACAAGATATTTCTTGAATGAGAATACCCAAAGTTTCATAAGACAATGGACGCTCTCAAATCAGCCTGATGAGGATACAAATGGGAACGACTTTTCTAAAGGCTAAGTTAGCATATATGTCAGATTCATGAATACATATAACCTATGATCCCTCTAATTCTAAAGATTTGGTCTTGTGGAAGTATTCATAAAGGAGGTGATTTTCATTTTAGACATGCTGGGCGTGTAGGGAAAATATCCAGTAAGAACCTAAATGTCAATGCAAAGGCTAATTCTTTAATAAAGTATTACACATACCTACTATGCAGCCATTACAAACCATTTTATGGACTATTAATGACATAGGAAAATATTCATAAGATTTTGGGCTTACCAGATGGTTAATGAAATGACATGTGTATTATAAGCTCAGTTTTTTGTAATTTACCTCTTGCATGGAGCGGGCCTTGAGTTGTTGTAACTGGGGTCGTGAGCTGAGACCTGAGAGATAAATTCAGTTTGGTTTGCAGGTGCATTGTATTTGGCCAAAACAGAATTTAAAATTTAAATAATTTGCGTACTAGGTAGGGGGCAGGGGCAGAGAAATGTAGCCACCCCATTGTGCCACTGTCCCCACTGCTATTATCTTTCTATATTTTTCCTTGCTTAGATCTTGAAGGCCTTGAGTTTGTGATTCATTTAAAAGTTGAGAGCAGGGCGCCTGGGTGGCTCAGTGGGCTAAAGCCTCTGCCTTCGGCTCAGATCATGATCCCAGGGTCCTGGGATCAAGGCCCGCATTGGGCTCTCTGCTTGGCAGGGAGTCTGCTTCCTCCTCTCTCTCTGCCTGCCTCTCTGTCTCCTTGTGCTCTCTCTCTGTCAAATAAATAAATAATATCTTAAAAAAAAAAGTTGAGAGCAAAAGGAGAAAAGTGACTTTTGTTCAATAAAACATATTCAGGGATTGTTTGTGGCTGTGGGCTGAGAGCCTGTAAAGGCAGTTTCATTTTTTAACTTGAGCAAGTGGAAAGGCATGGTGTCAGGCATCCCAGTGGGAACAGTGAAAGAAGTGATCTCCTGAGTGGAGATGTTGTCTTCCAAGGGAGACAGGTTGAGTCTGAGGTGCTTGTGAGATGGTTAACAGAAGATACCCATGAGAAGTAGGATCTCTGGGTCTGTGATTCTGAATAAGATGGTCAGTGAAGGCTTCAGAATGAGTGAATTCACCGGCACAAATGTGTAATGTTAGCCTGGGGCATAGGAACAAACCCAGAGAAATAAGCATTTTCAAACGGCACGGGACTTGGCCAAGAGCAGTTGCAAAACCATTGACCGTACTTCTCCAAGGACTCTCTTCTAAGCCTTCATAGACATGACCTTCTGATGATTTCCCTTCCAGTGAAGGAATAGTTCCTGAAGGAGGAGACAAACAAGTAAGTATAGGGAAATATCAGAGACGCTAATAAAAGAGAAAGTTTCAGACTGGAGGTAGTGATCAATTGTAGCAAATAATGCAAAAAAAAAAAAAAGGAGTCAAAGATTTTCAAAAGTTTTCCTTAAATTGAGCAATAACAAGGTTTTCAACACCTACAAAATAGTAGCTTTGGGGGAGTGAAAAGTGTCAGAGCTTTGAGGTGAGAGAAAGGAGGTGAGGAACAGGTAACAGCAAGGAATGCCGACTCCTCCAAGAGGTAATAATGATGATCCTATAAATTTTGCAGGACAGCTCTCATTAATGTGTGTGTGTGTGTGCACGCACTGGCCCAGAGCAGGGGGACTGGGGGCCTGAGAGTAAACATTTGAAATGCTTCAGGCCCAATGATCTGAGTCACAACTGTTTAACTCTGCCATTGTAGAATCTTTACACCTTTTTATGGCCTCTTGTGCAACTGTTTAGAACAGTGGTTCTCAAAATTCAGCTTGCATCAGAACCACTTGGCAGGCTGGTTACAACAGATTGCTGAGCCCCACCCCAGAGTTTCTGATCCAGTAGATCTGAGGTGGAATCTGAGAATTTGTATTTCTAGCAAGTTCCCAAGTGATGCTAGTGCTGCTGGTCCAAGGACCAGGCATGTACAGCCGCTGCACTAGGCTTCAGCCATGGCTGTCAGATCTTTCCATTAAAGCTGAATTCAGCCATGGATAAAACCGAGTTTTCCATTTCTTTTAAGGTTAACTCCACCCTCTCAGGCAACTTCATATAGCTCAACACCCATAAAGCACAGCCCCACCACCTTCCCAATGTGCAACGACCTGCAAGAAGAGGTAAAAGCTAATGTGTAAATATTTACTTTGGGCTTTATTTTTCTCAGTAGATCATGAAAAGGTCCCAGCTGCGAGGGCAGAAGAGGATCATCTAAATACTCCAATTCAGCGGTATGGTGATAAATGTTTAACAACTGACTTAGGTGGGGAGGGGTGCCGAGTTGCATTGTTTGCCAATTTCTGCTGTGTAAATACTCCCACCATGGCTGAATTCATGCTACCAGTGTGCTGTCACTCAATGCAAGACTGGGTAAAGACATCCACCGTTGATTCCAATGAGCCAGTGTAACCTCCCTTGGGATTCAAGGGAAGATGATAGTTGGCAGGAAAATCTCAGCTGTTGAATGCTCAGTGGCTCAGCCCAGCTCAGCACCTGGACTGTCTGGTTTTCACAGGGGGTCTTGAGCCTCTGATATGGAAAATGCTGAAACTACTCTTCCTTAGGTTCGAAAGGAAACAAATTTACATTGTATAGGGGCCCAAATCCTATCCTAGTATCCTCTCACCCCTACACACTCCACCTGCTTATCTTCAGAAATGTTTCAAGGGGAAAGAAGTCCAAGAATAGGCAATAATGGGTCCTGGGCATTGTTTCCGTTAGAATGGCAGAAGTTGATTCAGTTCTTACGACTTCTGAGAAAGGACCAGGCAGTGTGCTCTTGTGGCATAGTCTCTTCTGCTTCTAGTCATCAGGCTTTCAGAAATCTCAGACAGATAAAACAGACCTCTCTCAACCACGGCTGCCCATTAACATCATCTGTGCAGTGTTGTTTATTTTATTTTTTATTTATATAAATACTCACCCCCAGATCTCATGACTTAATTAATCAAGAGTGGGGTTTGGGCTTGAGTTTCTGTAAGAGGGGTTTCTGATGTACAACTACGGTTAAGAACCCCTGAGACAGAATCATTGGTCTTTTGTCCAAAGGGATCTAGACCTCCAATTAGTCCAACCCTCATTTGAAAGATGAGAAAACAAAAACCCAGAATGACTTAGTGATTTGACCAAGATCACCAAGCTAGTTAATTACACAGTGGGGCTTAAATTCTATGTCCTAAAATCCAATCCCATGTTCTTGCCCGTAGAACATAATGGGTCTCGTAGTCTGAAAGGCATTGACACCAAAGACATTTGGCCTTCTTGAGCTTTCCTTTGACAAGGGCTTGGGGAACCAGGGTCTCAGTTTGGTGCCCTTTATTTCCATATGGAAGTCCCTCGTGTTTCTATTAGAAGAACACAAATAAGGCAAGGTATTGCTCCTCACGTCCATTAATACCATGAACAGGAAGTTGTCTTTGAAACCTCTTTCTCCTCAATCTAAGAGAAAATGTTTTCTCGACTTGGCGAGCTCACAAATATCATGAAAAAAAAGATTAAATTTGCTTTTAAGTTATCAAATGCACCATGCAGGTCTGTAATTGACCATGAGAGTGTCGGGAAAATATGATCTATCCTCTATAAATCAGGAAACCTTAAACAGGCTCTCTAATCGTAAATGCCGATCCTGGCAGTGTCCAAAAAGGCTCATGTTTATAAATTGTTCCCTGATGTTTTAAGTAAGTGCACAAACACAAATCATACTAAGGACTTCAGAAAAGACTTAGCTGTGTGGCAATTTATTATAAGCAGTGTAATTTTCATCAGTCAGGCAGCCCTAGACTGTAATTACCTCTCTACCAAAAGAGTTACAATTGCTTTCATTACATTTTCCTAGTCATATGCTCGTCTGGATTACCACAGAGACACTGAATGGAAAATGCATTTATTTATTGTTAGTCCTCCTAATGGCTTGTTACTTGGTTTCTAAAGACGTTATCAAGTCACTTGCTTTCCCTACTCCTCCCACTCAGACTAGTGGCATTTATGTCCACACAAAAGAGGCTCAACTTGGAAACTCTCACCTCGTGGTGAGCACCCAAAAATTGACCTAGCATCTCCAGATTAACCCAGCCCTGGTCTAGGAGTCCTCATTCAGCTGGCTTAAAGTCAAGTGCTGAAGATTAATTAAAACCACAAGCCATTGAGCACAATGACCAGCCCCTGGTCACAACTGAAAAGAAACCACATTTTGTTCCCTGTAGTTAGAGCTTTACAGGAACATTTAAAGGACCCCAAAGGTGATCTAGAGTCCATCTCCCACATGGGTGGGGGCTTTAATAAGAGGGCATGGTCACACTTTGGACCTTGAGACACGTAAAAGGTAGGGGACGGTTCCATTCCCCTCGAAGCCCTATTTAACCTTGATGCCATGCAAGATAAAACAGGAAACAGAGGTCCTAGATTTGGAAGGTTGGAGCAGTTGGGTGGTAAGTAGACTGTCCACACAGTGATGGACCAGTTTTATCAAGCTAGAGCATTTTGCCAGTCACTAATGGTTTGCTTAATGTCTAGGATAAGATACAACTCTGAGTCACCCTCCACAGAGATCTTCTAAGGGATCTGCCATGTGCTGGTAGTTTGGCTACTCAGAAACTGTGACTCTGAGCAAGATACTTGACCTTCCAGAACCTTTCCTCCCCCAGAGTCCACTCAAGGGCCAATGACGGGAGGTAAAAACAATGACTCTTTCAACTGGGATGTCAAACTTGGAACACAAAGGAAGGCAAGGGCTTGTCAACACCAAGAGAATGCCTTCCCATGTGTTTTTTTTTTTTTTTTTTTCTGGTCTTTACTTTTCTTATTTAAATCCATGTGACTACTTCCCTTAGTAGTGGTCCTGCCTGGGAAATCCTCACTAGCCGCATCAAGAAAGGACATATTAAGTAGTCTAGAAACACAGAGCACTAACATTTTAAATTTCAGAAAGATGCCAGCAGTATTACTCACTCTTACTTTCTTCTTCTTATGTTATAAATAAGAAATGTGAAGCCCAGAGATGCTCAATGTATCAGTCACAGAAATGCTGTATAACCAGACTCCCAGCTAGCAGTCCAGATTTTGTTGTACTGAATTCCATCGCTCCCTGTTGTACTTGATGAGCAACTAGTGGGTTGTCATTCCCCCAACACAGGACAGAATATGCACTTTCCTCAGCATGTGTAGCAAGCCCTGGGGATGCCAGCCACGTAGCCTGAGTCTGTGTGTGCAGTGACAAAGTTAGTATGTGCACGTGTGTCCACATTTGCCCAGCTGCTGGGGAGCTTAGGAGCAGCCTAGCTCCACCTTGAACTGCCCGTGTGAGCGTGGGTGACGGGCCCAATTTCACCCAACCCAGTAAGCCCAGGTTGGCTGTGCCACTTCTGGTTAAAATGAATCCAAAAGATTTCCCCATGACAGCCGGGCATAAACTTATGCTTTCTAAGGCTGGTTCATTCAGGTAAAAATTTCTGCTTTGTATGATTTGTCGAATGGAAGAGCTCTTGCTCTTGGATGAGTCTGTCACTTCTGCAGAAATCCTATACCCTCCACTTCCAACCATTTGCTTGCATTTCACAAATGTCCACATCATTTTGTCGAACTGTAGAGCCACTTGGAAATTGGGCATAGAGTTTTGCATAATCATTCATGTCATGCCAGTGAGTGACACCCCATGATTGCATGTGATTGTCCCTGTGGAGTCCCTAATGCGGGGGAATGTTACCTGGTCAGCCTCAGAGCCAAGTTTCATTACAATCACTTCATAGAGAGGGACACTGAGGGGAAGAAGAGCGACATCTATCCCAGGCCTCCATATAGACATGCAGGAAAAGCAGGAAGCTGTTTTCATCAGGGAGTTGGTATCAAGAAATGAATTACTAGTCTTGTCTAAAATGAACTTTCTTGGGCACCTGGGTGGTTCAGTGGGTTAAGCCTCTGCCTTCGGCTCAGGTCATGAGCTCAGGGTCCTGGGATCAAGCCCTGCATCGGGATCTCTGCCTCTCTGCCTACCTGTGATCTCTCTCTCTGTCGAATAAATAAATAAAATCTTTTAAAAAATAAAATAAAATGAACTTTCTTAAAAATCATTTCAGTTAAATTGATTTCTGAACCTAGACACAAAGACCAGATTTTACTAAAATTTCTCCTGGAGGGGGAAAAATTAGCTTTTGCTTTAAAATATTTAATCTGTGAAGATTTCAAGAATAGAACCATGTTTATAACAGTGTGTGACATAGGTTCATGAGGGTTTATTGCTATTCTCTCTAGTTTTCTGTATATTTAAAATGTGTTGCATTAAAACTTTTTTTTCCATAAAACTTGGAATGTTTCTGTTTGGATGTGAGGATCATTGAAATGTTTGATCACACTGTTGAATTCCAGATTGTATTGGAGGCGGGGGAGGGGAGGGAGAGAAATGCACCCAAGAGAGAGTCCAGAGAGAAGCAAAACTCTCTAAAAAGGCAGTGAGATGGAAGGACAGTGCCCCCTTCTCAGGAAGAACCGTGGAGGCAGGAAGTTCCCAGGGGAGAGAAGGTTATGTAGCTTGTCAGGGTAGATGGGCTTTTTATAGTAACGTTGAGTTTTCCAGAACCTGCTTCAGGAACGGAGATACAAAATGGGTCACATACACCTTGGAGTGGCATGGAAGCTGTGGAAATGCCTGCCAGACCAGAAGAGGTGGGGCAAAGGAAATAAGGAGCCTCATGGTCAACGCAGAGCAGCCAGGTGACATAAAAGTCACTATTCTCCAAAACTTCAATGCAATTCCCACCACCTGAAATGACAGACGTTTTATGTCCAATACTAAGGCATTGGAAATGAAATAAAATGAGACAATATTTAATCCTTAATTCTCTCCCCTCTTAATTTCTGTAACACTTCATCTGTGCCCTCTGGTTTTAGGGCTTATTTATGAGTTGCCTTGCTTGTTCTTGTCTGATGTGTGTTACACTTACCTCACTGCAGAATATAAATCCTCTGAGAGCTGGGGATTACATTGTATACTTTGTAAGGCTTCCTTGGCTCAGCTCAAGACCCACCTTCAGTGCAAACTTCTCTGATAAGTACAGTCTATGTCTTCCTGTGTCTAAATTTTGTAATGTCTGTATTACAGTTAACCTATCGGGATGGTCTTAGTACTCACTTTCTGCACCCGGTTGGTATTTTATTATGACAGCATATTTCTATGTTAATGAAATGACAGAGAAATAACCATCCCTGTGATATGCCATGGGAAGGAAAGCAACAGATACTCATTTCTCCACTGCTACTCCTGGTGTCAGCCCCCTTCATCTTTGCTCACCTTCATTCTAGAAACGAGAGAAGTTCTGTGTTTAATTTTTCCTTGAAGAAGCTTGCTGAGGATTTCTGGAAAGGCTTTTACTCTTCCCCATTAATGGGGGCACATGTGGCTGACAACACCTCTTCTTTTCTCTTCTTCCTGCCTAGATTGTGGATTCCGGAAACAATATTTGGTGTTGGTCTATTACCTTGGGACTGTGAGGGGGAGGCAAAAGGAATGACAGGGCTGGTGTCCCTAACTTCACTGAGATTATGAACCAACACCAGCAGCCACATACTTCCAGGCTTCTTACTGTGTGACCCAAACCCATGAGAAAATGCTCAGGCTTTATTCAGTGTGACAGGTGGTTATGTGGGGAGGGAGGTTATTTCGCCTGCCTTTAATAAAGGCAAGTGGTAGCCATATAAAGCAGTATGGGAGTACTATAGACAGGAACACAATTAAGAAGCTATTCCTTTCACTGAGGTAAATCACAAGGAGGACCAGAAATTGGGTGATAGCAAGAGGATGAACATCTGGGGAAGGAAATAAGACATCTTGCTGTTGTAGAATTAACAAATGTGGGTAACAAATTGGGCATGGAATGAAGAGAAGAAAGATGTAAGTAGAGACCTTTTGGAGGTTTTATCAGTTACCCAGATGGATAGTGGTATCATGGCAGTATGACTTCCAGGAGATCAGGGATTTTAGGATGGAAGATAGTCTGTATAAAAATAGAAGCAGACTGAAAGGCTCATTAGAGCATCTCCAATAGTATGAATCAGTGGCAACCACACTCAGTCTCATGTCACTCATGTAATTTTCAAACCTTTAGATGAGAGCATGGGATCAGCATGGTTTGGACCAAGTACCCACCTTCACCAGGGATAAGTAGGCACCTGGAACTACAGTCCCACTAAGACTATGTGCAATGGAAGGAAGGATAGGAACCCAAAGGAAAAGCAGGGAGAAGAGGAATAATAGAGTGGGGAAAAGCTATTCACGTCCATTATACCTAATTTGAAATACTGATACAAAGATAGTGCACCTGTGCAAGAAGAAATTGAGCGAAGATTGGATTTTTGTCTCCCTGTCTAGAGACCCCTAAGACTGTACCTTTCTTTTGGTTTCCTTCTTCCAAAATGAAGTCTAACTCCCACCTTCCTCTCAAGAGCAAATCTTTAACGAATGGTAACAATGTAAAGGCAAAAGTTCTACTTTTAGTGAGAAAAAAATATCAAAGGTCTGTGCTTTTCAAAAACTGGCCCTAAGAGGAGATGGCAGGATGTGTAGCACTTTGATTGACAAAGGAATTTTTTCAGGGGGTGGCGGGACAGATCAGTCTTGCCTAGAAACGTTTCCCAGCCTCTAAACTACAAAACTAGAAACAGAAGCTTCAGATCATTTCGCTCAATGCTCATTCACCACCAATATTCTGGCATACTCTAGAATAAGGCAAAGGCTCTCTCTCCCTCTCCCCCTTCCAATGCCCTCTTAACATTATTCAAACAAGAGCTTAAAGGAAAGAGTAAACAAATCAGAGCTGTTCCATGTGAAATCAAATTTGAGGGCTGGAATATTGCCCCTGGTCTCTCTAGTTCAGCCTGCACACCACCCAATACTAATGACTTCAGACAATGGCTATTCATTTCGTTGATGTTTCAGGGGAGTCAGCAAGTTGGGTTGGGCTCAGCTAGCTCGTTCTCAGTTGCATTTGCAATCTACGTCTGTATCTGCTATCTATCAGCTAACCATTTACTTACAGGGTTTGTCTGGTTGAGATGACAGCCACTCATCATGCCATAGACAGACCTGGGCTGCTCAAGAGCCCCCGGAGGGCAAGCCCTAAGGCACAAATGCTTATCTCGTGACTTTTCTCATACTTGATAATGTCCCATTGACCAAGGCAAGTCACATATCCAACCTAGATTCCAAGAGTAGAGAAACAGTCTCCACCTCTGGGTGAAAGGATATGTGGTGGTACTTTGCAAGGAGATGAACACAGGAATGGATAGAATTTGTGACCTTGCTTCAGTCTTCCATAGAAGGTAAACTTATGGGATTCCATGGATCCAAATTTGGAAAGCACTGAGCTAAGCTAACCTGATTTAGCCATCCTCAATCTGCACGCATGACTTCCAGCCCACCTAACGAATATGAGGGGAGCCAGCTATGTCCAAATCTCTTATTTTCTGCAGGCTTCTGGCTGAATAGGTTAGCGAGAGTGACTCCATTGCCCGGCTAAATTGACATTTATCTTGCCTTTCCAGCCTGAGCCATCTGCCCTAACACTGCTTGCTCCTTGAAAATGCAGCATTAACAGATAGAGACCCCTGTGCCATCCACAGACTTTGGAAAGACAGGCTGGCTTTCCACATAGCACATTCTGCTGATGGTGAAACAGTTCAAAGCCGGATAATTTAAAGCTCTTATTTAACTCAAAGAATTCATTTGTCTTTTGATCCACCTTCCACACTGACAAATGCTCCCTTCCCTATCATATTCAAACACACACCCCCTTCAGAAGCTGGTAAAGTCATCCCCTGCCAAGGAATGGATTTTCCCCATATTGCGCTATATGAGTGATAAAAGGGTTTAATGTTCCAAGTTCGTTTTTCAGTAGCTAACTCAGATACACCCGACACAGCAAAGCGCCTAAGCTCTTTCTGCAGTTATTAAACTGTTATCCCTAATTTCTTTGGAGACTCAACCTAGCAGCAACGATTCTGAGGGCACTTCCTATTAAATCTGCATTGTGCACAGAGAGATAAAGCAGGCCAGTTTACAAGGATGACAGAGAGCTCCTGCAGGCTGCCGGTGCTGTCAGCACTTTTCCCTCTCAGAAAGGTTGCAGGAGATGGTCCCTCATAGTCCCTGGTCCAGGCTCATTCGCCAACTTTTGTGGATTCTGCCAAAACACTTCCAGGATAGGAGCTCAGAGCCACCAGGCAACACCATGGGGAAGTTTTACCCTGGGCACGATGTGCACATGTCACAAGCTCCGCCAACCTGAAAGGGATAGAAGACTCCAGACACATCTATAGAAAGCCCAAAATTAGTCTGCAGGAAGATAAACTTGTGCAGTGTGACATATAAAAAGGGTCTCCAAGTTGTGCGCACAGCTGCCGAGGGGGCTGTAAGATGATGCATTGAGGTAGAAAAATGATACGCTAGAATTATAAAAAGAAAATTAAGTTTTCTGGGTGCCTGGGTAGCTTAGTTGGTTAAGCGACTGCCTTCAGCTCAGGTCATGAGCCCGGAGACCCGGGATCGAGTCCCACATCGGGCTCCCTGCTCGGCGGGAAGCCTGCTTCTCCCTCTCTCAATCCCCCTGCTTGTGTTCCCTCTCTGGCTGTGTTTCTCTCTGTCAAATAAATAAAATCTTTTTTTAAAAAAAGGAATTAAGTTTTCCTAATTTTCTAATATATAGACTTTCTCAAGCATCCTTAAGTGATCTCCATGTGAGATGGTGCATGTCTTGTGGGCCACACGGGTCCAGCAGAGGAAGAGGTAGAGGGCAGACGGAAGAGGTGTCCTTCCTCACTGATACTTTCAGCAGAATGTGACCTATCACGGTTTATGTGAGACCTGTACAATTAATTTAATGACTACATGATTTATTTAACTTAAGCCAACCCTTACGACACAGACCAGCAGCTTAAAAGGATTCTCGCAAAGACACTAGAATTGAAGATACAGTGATAATGTGGCCTCTTTGCAACAGTACACATGCAGTCCATTCTCCCCTTGCTGTTTGATCTCCCTGTCAGCCATCCGATGAGGAAAAAAAAAAACAAAAAGAATGGGGCTAATTATATCTGACAAAAGTTTGAAATATGAATGTACATCCACTATCGTCGATGACAAATTTCATCCAAAGTACCTTGAAGTATGAGCTAATGATGCTTGCAACCCTTCAGGATTAGAAAGACCCTTTATTGCTTGTTTCTTATTTATCCCAACCTTTTGCAATTTCTATTCTGTACATGTCTTATAGTATAAATAAAGATGCATACATTGGAGATGCATGATAAGATATTTTTAACCAATAGGGTACTGCAACCAAAAATAATTTAGACTGTGACAACATGCATGGATCTTGAGGCATTATTGCTAAATGACAGGTCATACAGAGAAAGACAAACACCATATGATCTCACTTGCATGTGGAATCTAAAAACAGAACAAAACTCATAGATACAAAGAACAGATGAGGTATGGATGGGGACGAAGGGATGCAATGGGTACAGAGGGTCGAAAAATATAAACTTCCAGTTATAAGTAAGGCCCAGGGATATCATGTACAGCATGGTGATTATAGTTAATAATACCATATTACAGATTTGAAAGTTGCTCAGAGAATGGATCTTAAAATTCTCATCACAAGAAAAAAAATGTGTAACTATGTATCATGAGGGACCTTAACTAGACTTATTGTGGTGATGAATTCACAATATATACAAATATCAAATCATTATGTTGTACACCTGAAGCTAATGTAAGGCTATATGCCAATCACACCTCATAAATAAAGTAAAAACAGTGACATTGTATTACCTTACATAGTTTTCTAATATTTATACCTCATAATTACAAAAAGAAAAGTAAGAATAAACTGGAAAGTCTAGTTTAAGAAGAAGGTAAAGAAAGAAAAAAAAGAAGAAGGTAAAGAGGAAAGCCAATGTTTATGTAACCCAGAGAACGTTACCTATAAACTCATAGCTTTTCAAATGTCAAACTTTGTATATTTCCCATTCATCGTGGAGCCTCCAACTAAGAAAATAAAATTAAACTAGAAAGATTATCAGAGCTATTTTATTTGCTAACTATTGTAGGTGTTTACTTAAACTGAATTGTGTCCTCCCAAGTTCCCTGAGGACCATTCATTCAAAGACTTCCCAGCAGCAAGTACAAGTGAAGAGGTATTCCTCCTGATGATGATGATAACATGACCTTCCCCAAAACTAACAGTCATGTGCTTCCTGAATAACGGTCCTCTTCAAAAAGCTTGATGTATATTAATACACTTAACTCCTCACGATAACCCTTTAGGACACTGTGGTGGATAGACTCTGAAGGTGGCTTCATGATCCCCAATTCCTGGTGTCAATACCTTTTTGTAATCATCCACCCACCTTTGCGTGGTGCAGGACATGTGACTAGCTCCTAATTGACAGAACACAGCGAAGGAGACATGATCATGTTACATAGTACTGCCTGCCTCACTGGAGCCTCTGTTTCCCTGGTTGGTTTTGAGAAAGCAGGAGGCCACACTGGGGTCCACATGGCAAGGAACTGAGGGTGGCCTTTGGTCAACAGCCAACAAGAAAATGAAGACCTCAGTCCCCCAATCACATGAAATATATTTTGCTGACATCCACAGTGAGCTTGGAAGGGGATCCTTCCCCGGTCGAGTGTCAGATGAGACCTCACCCCCAGCAGACCCTGTCTTCAGTCTCACAGAGGACTAGCTGAGTGATGCCAAGATTCTGACCCCGAGAAACTATGAATAATAAACATGTGTTGTCTTAGGCTGTGATGCATACAGCAATCTTGTTATGTGGCCATAGATAACTAATGCAGATGCGTATACTTGAATCCCGGCTTCACAGGTGGAAGATTAAATAAATCACCCAAGCTCTCACAGCTATTAAGAGGCAGGGCTGAGGTGAACACCAGGGAAGTCTGGTTCTGGAAGATGAGTCTTAACCATTCCATTTATTGCTTCTGCTAATACTTTACTTACTAGCCCACTAGTCATCTCCTTAGGGGAGGGACCCCTCTCCCGAGGCCACAGTCCCCTCCCTTGCAATCCCAGTGCCAAGGCCAAGGCATGGCAATTGCGGTGCATACAGGAAAGAGTGGGCACAATGAGTCATGGATGTTCCTTCCAAGGCCCTGGCATCTGGGAAGGAGCAAAGCTTAGTAGCAGACCAAAGGCTCCGGCTGTCTGTGGCTCTGAATAAATTCTGCCAATAACTCAAGCTTCCCCACAAATAAAGGGGGAAAATAAGTCTGTGGATGTTCACAGAAAGAGTCTTGGCATGAAAGTCAGCACTCTTAGGCTCTGACCTTGACTCTGCCAACCAGGAGGCCGTGGGAACCTGAGGAAGTCACTTAGCTTCTCTGGGCCTGTGTTTTCTCATTCTAGAATAAGGATTTTGACTGGATGATTCTTAATATCTCCAGAAAAATTTACCTAATTTTAAGGTACCATCTTGGTTCAAATGCATTGAATGCCTTCCCCTTCCCTCACTCCATAACTGGCAGAGCTTTCTTCATTTTGTTTGCCTAATTTTGAAACCCAGGTGACACATTTCAAAGGGAGACTAGGCAGGAGAAGAAAGAAAGAAAGAAAGAAAGAAAGAAAGAAAGAAAGAAAGAAAGAAAGAAAGAAAGAAAGAAGGAAAGAAAGAAGGAAAGAAAGGAAGGAAGAAAGAAAGAAAGGGAGAGAGGGAAAGGGAGAAAGAGAGAAAGAGAGAGAGGAAGGGAGAGAGGAAGAAGGAAGGGAAGAAGGGAGAGAGAGAGAAAGAAAGAAAGGACGGAAGGAAGGAAGAAGGAAAGAAAAAGAGGGAAAGAAAGGAGGGAAGGAGGAAAATAGAGAAAGAAAGAAAGAGGAGGGATGGAGGGAAGAAGGAAAGAAGGAAAGAAGGAAGGAAGGAAAAGGGAGGAAGAAGGGCAAGGAGGGAAGAAAGGAGGGGAAAGAAAGAGGGAAAAATCTCATGGGGTCAGAGATATGAGGAAGGTTGGAATTAATAGCCAGAAAGAAGAAATTCTCACCCAAAGCTATTGGAGCCCTGAGCCTCCAGCCTGGGCATTTCTGCCCATTGCCCAAGCTCAGTCGCCAGGGCTCCTGTGTCCACACATTCCCTTGCAGATTGAGTCCCAGCCTGCATGACAGTCTCATTTTTCACTGAATGCATGCAGTGAATGCTAAACTGTAATCTCTTTTTGCATGCTTCAGTTCCAAATTCATAACTGGAGGAGCAGACCCCGTTGTGTGTGAGCGACCGCTGTTAGCCGCTCTGCCGAGCCGAGCCAGGCAGCCCTGCAATCCTGTGGCTTTTTCCCTGCTTCACACTTTGTCAAAATGCATCAGGAGCAACACAAAGAAATGGCCCCTGGAAACTCTCCGTTTTCCAATCCTTTTACTATCTAATTGTTCTTCTTCTTCAAGGCTTGGCCATCCTCAAAACAGGCCAGGGTCCCTGCCTGGGTTGTTTTCACTTTAAAGCAGAATGCACTACAAAAGAGAGGCCCTTCCCACAGCTCTGAGCTGGGCAGTGTTTGTCCTCATTGTCCTAGCTTCTGCTTTCTACGCTCTGGGCCGCCTCCAAGATGCTGTTTTACTCTTCGTCTTAATGGCCAAGCTCCTCCAGGATCCCAGGAAGAAGATGGGGTGAAAAGTAAAGCATATCTGCCCTGCAAGAATCCTCTTTTGGCTTCAAATTGCACTTAGAATGCTGTCCACCTCCTTGCCATGAACCCAGAGCCCTGCCTGCCTCCCCCCACTTCACCCCCAGTGCCCTCCAGTCTTGGCACATGCTGTTCATTTTGCCATAATGTTCTTTGCCCAGACCTCTCCATGGCTACCTCCTGCTTATCATTAGTCTAGGGAATGGAAACCAGCAACGTCGTCCTGATGTCGTCCTGGTCAGCACTGGCCATGCACATGCCTTGACTCTAGACCCCAGCATCTGTGACTCCACCTGAGGCTTCTGACCACCAGAGCCCACTCTGCCGAGAGGCAAGTCAGGCTGTGCATGAATTAATGGCCCCAGGAACAGCCTTCAAACCATTCCCAGCACCCTTGCCCCACAGCTGGGGTAACTCTGAGGTACGGGGTCTACACTGGCTCCCTAGGTATCCACACGGTCACTTGTTTGGCCACATACCCTCTACTCATTCCCTACTCTGTTTTGCTTCTCTACAGTCTTTTCTGGAATGACCTCTCCAATAAACTGCTTGCACTCCCATCATTGTCTCAGAGCCTGGTTCAGACATCCATTTAGGTGACACCGCATTCCCCATTCCATCCGCATGACCTTTTCCTATTTTCTTCCCAGCTCTTGATCTCTGAATTCTTTTCTTGGTTTATCTATTTCCTTAATCTTTTTATTGACTGTCTTCTGGATGGAGAGAATGTAAGCTCCACGAGAGGAGAGAATTTTTAATTTGTTCCCAGCATCTGAGTAAGACCTAACAGAGTAAGTGCTCAATGAATGTCTGCTGAAAAATGAATGAACTCAGGGTGCCTGGGTGGCTCAGTCGGTTAAGCATCTGCCTTTGGCTCAGGTCATGATCCCAGGGTCCTGGGATGGAGTCCTGCATCAGGCTCCCTGCTCAGCAGGGGGTCTGCTTCTCCCTCTCCTTCTGGCACCCCTCGCCCCGCTCATGCATGCACACACACTCTCTCTCTCATATAAATCAAATCTGTAAAAAAAAAAAAGAAAGAGAGAAGAGAGATGAATGAATGCACAGCTGACTAACACTGAGCTGTTCTTTTGTCTTTTAATAGGATTTCCCATTGAAGGCTAAGGTGTCCTACAAAGCTTCCCCCCACCATCTGATGTCTCTACTCAAACATGTCAAGCCCATGGAGAGGGGGAAATAAGGAAAGTTCTTTGTGCCTCAGAGGTCATTGTCCAATCACTGAGGTACTCATTACCCTCTAGTCCTGGTCACCCAGTCCTGCAGGTAAGGCCTGACCAGAAAGGACAGTTAACGGGCGTGATAAAAACTGACTAGGTCTTTGCATTCTTGGAACAATGTAACTTTTGGAATGCTGTTCTCCTGCCTTAAACTTAGATCTTTTTCTTCTGCCAGATGAGAACATGTTTGTCCCAAGTGGCCACCCTTTGTCCTACAGGATGTTCTCTGGGGTTAACTGGGTCTTGGGTCTCAGTCCACTGAGGAATGAGCTTGCCCTTTAGGTGGCTCCCAACAGGACTTTGAAAGAAAGCCAGGTCTTCCCAAGCAACCCTCTGTTCTAAATGCCAGGATCACACCGCATGTGCCTTTGTGTGTGTGTCTATACCCTAGGTATGTGGGGTACATCTGTCACTCATGCTCCCTCCTTGCCCTTTTCCCTTGTGCCCGGCCCATCTGTTTAATTCTCCAGACCCAAGGCACCAGAGACCATCTCTCTGTCCACCATTGTGTCTCCAGCATTTACTATAACATTTACTATAGTATTATTAATTAATTGTTAATTACACAGGGGGTGAATGGATGAACAAATGAATGAATTTGAGTTTTCCCAGAGGAAGAACCACTAAGCCCCACTGAAAAAGTCTCTAAAGCTCATTGGGGTGGAGAAGGATCTTCAGGAGTCCTTAATGAAGAAAGGAGCAGTGACAATGACTAGACCACTAAGACAAAGTCACAGTGTCAAAGAAAAGTTGGGATTTCCCAGGGGTTATTCCACACAAGCAACCATGGCTTAGCTCTAAACAGATGGGCTAATTTCCAGAAAACTCCACCATCAGTATGTTATCACCAGAGCCAGGTTCTAAATCTCTTTTCTGATCATGAAGGGCTCTCCCAGACTCCTCTCTCAAAATGTCCAGTGACTAAGGAGACAGGAGACTACACAAACTGCCCCAAGAATTGAACAAGATGATATATGAGAAGACATTCTATAAAGCATAAATCTCTTTACCCACAGTTTGTTTTTATGATGATGATAAATACTGCTGCTCAGAGTGTTCAGTGGATAATTAGTCCCAGACGATGCCCCATTGGAAAAAAAGAGAAAAAAAATGTGTGGTCAGGAAGCCAGAATGAAATCCATTTAAAATGTAAGTCAGATCATACTACACCCCTGCTCCAAACCTCCAGAGGCTCCTGTCCCACCCAGAGGCAAACTCAAACTCCTTACAAGAGTCCCCAAATCAGATATGGTTTTCCATTTTGGCCTCGATCATGTCAGTTCTACAGTTAGTTCCCTGTTAGAATGTTCTTCATGTAAAATCCCAAAATCCTCATGCAGCAATGCTCAGCATCACTAATCATTAAAGAAATGCAAATCCAAACGACAAAGGGGTTCCATTTCACATCCAGGAGATGGCTATTATTGAGGTAAATGGAAAATAACAAACACTGGCCATGCCATGGAGAAATTGGAACCCTAAGGCATTGTTGGTAGGAAGGTAAAATGGTGTCGCCACTGTGGAAAACAGTATGGCGAGTCCTCAAAAATTAAAAATGGAACTTCTGTATGATCTAACTATCCCACTTCTGGGTAGACATATATCCAAAAGAATTGAAAACAGACACTCAGATATTTGTGCTCTCATGTGCATTGCAGCATTATTCGTAGTAGCCAAGATGTGGAAATGGTCTAAATGTCTGCCAACAAAGGAATGGATAAAGAAAATGTGCTATATACCAACAATGGGATATTACCCAGCCTTAGAAATTCTGATACCTGCTACAATCTGGATGAACCTCAAAGACACTATGCTGAGCAAAGTAAGTCAGTCACCATTCCATTTCTATGAGGCAGATAGATTAGTAAAATTCATGGAGGTGGAAAGTAGAAGGGTGATTACCTGCCTGGGAATATGCGGGAATAGGGAGTTAGCATTTAAAAGGGACAGAATTTCAGTTTGGAGAATGAAAGAGGTTCTAGAGATGGACAGTACTGACGCTTGCACAGTGATGTAAAGGAAGTTAATGCTACAAAACTGTGCTCTTAAAAAGGGTTAAAGTGGGAAATTTTACATTACGTAAATTTTAACATGATTTAAAAATAGAGTAAGGGGCACCTGGGTGGCTCAGTGGGTTGAGCATCAGATTCTTGACTTAAGTTCAGGTCAGGATCTCAGAGTCCTGGGATCAAGCCCCACCCTAGGCGGTCTCTGCAGGGAGTCTGCTTGAGATTCTCTTTTCCCTCTCCCTCTGCCCCCCCCACTTGCATGCACGCTGTCTCCCTCCAAAATAAATAAATAAATCTTTAAAGAAGGAAGGAAGGCAGGAAGGCCGGAAGGCAGGAAGGCAGGAAGGGAGGAAGGGAGGGAGGGCGGGAGGAAGGGAGGGCGGGAGGGAGGGAGGAGAAAGGGAGGGAAGGAAGGAAGGAAGGAAGGAAGGAAGGAAGGAAGGAAGGGAAAAATCCACATGGGTTTCCCCTCACTTCCCTCAGCCTTTGTACATGAAATGTCAGCCCTCCAAAATATTACACCTGATCACACCACTTACAAAACATCTCCAGTCGCTCCCACCCACTTATCTTACTTTTGTCCTCCTGGGCCTTATCCGTGTCTGACACATTATTACTCAGATCAGTATTTGATTTTTTTCTGTGGTGTAAGCCCCACAGGCCAAGGCCTTCGTTTGGTCCATTACCATTTCCCCAACAGCTGGGACAGTCTCTCACACATGGTGCATCACAAAATATTTACAAAACAAGGTTCATTCATTCACTCAATTTGTATGTGCCGGGCACTGTGTTAGGAGCAAGGATATGAAAGAGAGAGGAACACAGAGCAGGAAGGTCAGAGCTGCATAGACTGAGCCTGTGGTGGTGAGAATCAGCCTTGCCTCATGTCCACGGATGAACCTAGGAGTTCAAGAAACTTTTAGTCAGGTGACAGGAGGAACTGAGGCAAGGAGAAAAAAATAGTGCCACCATGCATTTTGCTGTAAATGAAGCTCAAGGAGCAAAGTGGAAGCCAAGAAACGAGGGTGACAATATGTTGATGAAGGGTTTTCTGAATAGCTCACTTTCCTTGCCTTTGTCTTGCATTTCTAGCCCCTCCTTCTCCCTTGAGGTGACTGCTATGGCGTGGATTCACACATCAGATGGAATGAGTTCCATTCTGGGCTCTGAGTGACCTTCAACAAGACACTATAATCTCTCCAGAACTCAGTTTCCACCTCTATACAATGGGAATATAATGATGCCTACCTCAAAGGATGATGAGAACTGACAGGAAAAACAAATGGAGAGGATAGTACTCGGTACTTGGTATCCAGCAAGCATTTAATAAATGCTGGTGCTGTTATTATCTTGCACTGAACATGCTGCTGATATATTTTAACATGTACCTTAGCACTTCTGACTATAGAGGGGGTGGTTCTTTTTAACAGAAAAACAAAATCTGAAGGAGTTTGTAGAAGATTATCTGGAAGTGGACAGCCAGGGTGAGAATTGAAAGAATCTGATAGAAATAATGGATTTGTTCTTTCTGGCAGAATTTAAGGGTTTGGGGAGAGAACCGTTGGGGTGGTATCGCATGCCAGCCACACATCTCTTCCCAACTCCATGTCCAGTAACTTCATGATGGCGGCTTAAAATTTACCAGGAAGTGAGAATCAACACCACGGAAGTTAATAAATACCACAAATCAGGGCTTTTTTTTTTTCACTTTTTCAGGAAAGCTGGTTTATCAGGACCTCTCTGGAACTACAGCAAAGTTTCAGAGGTCAGGTTTTCAAAAATGATTGACCAGGTTCAACCTGGTTGTGGGACCCTGTGTGAATGCGATCTGTGCTTACACTCAGGATATTGCAAAATATGGTACGTTCTAAACATGCTTCTGGTGGTACGACCGCCTCCCTCTGGTGTCTGGGAGGATGGGATGGGCACGCCTTCCCTCATTGGGAGTGTACACAGAGGAGGCTTCTCAGAAGTGGTATCTACGCCAACTCCTAAAAGACAAGGGATTAGAACATCAGGGGAGCAGAGAGAATGCTCCAGGCATAATCAGGAGCCACTGAAGCACTCAAATGGGGAGAGGATATGATCAGAATTGCCTTTGAAAGCTTTCTGGTTGCAGCGTGAGGTGAAGAAAATGTCGGGTGGAGGACCAGCCAAGAGAGGCTGTGGAGACAGCTTCTGGGAGGAAAGTGGGGCAGGGATCCACATGAGGGAGGTTTGGTGGCTGCCTGACATGGGGTAAGGCACTGAGAGAAGAAAGCAGAGAGGGATCTGAGCAGGTGCTCAGTGTGGACCATGATGACGGCAGGTGGGGCTAAAGAACTGGAAGCAAAGACTGGAAGAGATATGTGTGCACCTCTGCTCACGGCTGCATTTTCCTCAGTAGCCGAAGGTGGAAACCACCAAAACACCCATCAACAGACAAATGGATAAACAAAATACACTAAGGACACCTGCTCCAACATGGATGAACCCTGAGAACATTGTACAGAGTGAAATAAGCCAGTCACAAGAACACAAATACTGTTTGATTCCACTGATATGAGACTTGTAAAGTAGTTGGCTTAATAGGGCCAGAAAGTAGAATGGTGGTTGCCAGGGGTTGGTGGGGTATGGAATGGGGAATTAGTGTTTAATGGGGACAGAATTGCAGTTTGTAATGATGAAAACATTCTAGAGATAGATGGAAATGGTGGTTATACCACAATGTGAGAATACTTAATGTCACTAAACTACACACATTAAAATGGTCAATTTTATGTTATATATGTTTTACCACAATTTAAAAAAAAATGGAGGGGAGTGAAGGATCCAGCCCAGAGTTCAGGGCTGTGGGCTTTAGAAGAGAGTGGTGTTCCTAATGGACCACAAGCCTCCTGTTACCATTTCCCTGTCCACTCAGACACCAGTCATAATGATTCTCTCCAGCAAACTGTCAGCTTGTTTGACTGAATGAACTCTCCCGACAGATTGTTTGCTGGTGTTTAGACAAAGCTCATACTACTAGAAATAACAAGAGCAGCCTGGTTCTGAAGTATCAGACCATGAATCACTGAAGTCAAAATGTTCTTCAGTCTGTAGCCCAAAAACACCACCCACTAGATTAGAAGGAAGAAACTACTGATAAAAACAATGATATGAATGAGTCTTAGAAGCATTACATTCTCTGAAAAAAGTCACTTACCTCGAGTGCTTACATTAGAATCTGATGCACATGAAGCCTTGGGAAAGGGTAAAAGCTCATCTATGGTGTAAAAAAAAATGAGAACAGCAGTTGTCAGGAACCAGGCGATGATGGGGGGCATACTGGTTGGGAAGGGCTATGGGGAAACTTCCAGATGTAATACCTCTCAGAGGCTTTATTTCCTGATAAGTCTTTGAGCTATATAATTATATTTTTAAAATTTGCCAAACTAGATCTCTTCACTTCTCTGTATGTAAATTTGACCCCTTCAAAAGGACTATCAACAAATACTGAACTCCAGTGAAAGTTTGAGATGCATGCTGAAGTGTTAGGGATGAACTGTAGTGATGTCTGCAAATCACTTGGAATGGAATTTAAAAAGATGAATCTGTATGTATGGACAGACCGGGGAAGAGACGAATTGTAAATGAGTGTTTACAATTCTTTCCATTTTTCTATGTATGTTTAAAAACTTTCATATAAAATGTTGAAGGAAACAAAATTTTAGTTTAAAAAAAATTTTTTTTAATTACTCGATTCTTAGGACTTTGCACAGCCAGACAGATTATTAGAACCTTATGGTCATCAGCTAGCACCAGGAATAGTGGTTCTTTTTTTTAAAGATGTTATCTATTTAGTTAGTTAGTTAGTTCTTGAGAGAGAGTGGGGGAAGGGGTAGAGAGAAAAAGGATCTCAAGCCGACTCCGCACTGAACATGGAGCCCAATACGAGGCTCGATCCCACCACCCTGAGGTCATGACCTGAGCCAAAACCCAAGAGTTGGATGCTTAACCAACTAAGCCACCCAGGTGCCCCAAGAAGAGCCCCAAGCTCTTCAAGTGAGCTCTCTAGAAGTGTTTCAGGGACTTTCCCTCCTTCAGGAACAATTAAGCTCTCCCTTAATATGTTTTATATGTTGAGGGTTCTGTGTAAGATTTTTGTGTGAAAAACATTTTTCGCTGTTTAAAAATGTTGATGCGTGTCCATACTGTGCCATCCATGTTTGGGACCGTCCAGTCTTTGCTGTGCAAAATTGCCCCTTACATGGCTATACGGGGGTGTCCTTGGTGTTCAGGCACTAAATGTCAGTAACACCCCATGCCATCATTTGAACGGTTATAAATGCCCCTCAGACATTTTGGCCCTCACCCCACTGACTCCTACATCCCTTTGGAGTTAGTGCCAAATCTAAGAAACTGATGTCAATGGGTCTGCCCTTAAGTGGAGACAGTTTTCCCACAAAGGGACCTTGTCTGCAAGGGTTCTTGAGTGTCAACAACATTATAAAGGAACACTGAGAGAGGGCTGGTTTCTACCTTCCACACGTAATTCTTAAAAAGAAACAATCGTCTCCCCTCTTTGCAGGCTGGACCTGGTGCTCTCTCCCTGTAAACAGATGGCTTCAGATGCTGCCCGGATGCTCTCACATCTTGAGTTCAGAAAGACCGTAGCTGCCATGACCACACCGGAGTTCGTACATCTGGTCTACTCGATGATTCTGCTTTCCGTTATAAATGATTAAATTGGATTTCAGACATCTGAAAATAGAAATGAAGAAAGACCACGGTGCTCAAAAATCCATGATGAGACCCAAGCAGTGGGCCAAATGACCAAGACCTCCACTGGGACGGTCACCTCAGAAAAGGGCAGTGGTCAGGTGGCACGCCCACATCCCCGAGACAAGCTCCATCCCCCATTGTTTTCTCAAATGAATGTGCATGTGGGAAATGAGCAAGGAGCAAGCTGGAACAGATGTCTAATATCATTAAGCTGGTTCCAAAAGAATCCAGATCTCAGTTTGGTATATTAATGCTCTAGTTATCTTTAAGCACAGATGGATATTTTTATTAGTATTACTTTGTTTATCTGGTTTCAAGAAAGGTTAGTCTAGGGGGCAGATGCTTCTGTTATGAGTGCACATTCCTGCCGAGGGAGTGAGAAGAGAGGAGTAGGCTTTTCAGTAGAACTTTAATTAGAAAAGCCAAAGTTATAAATGTTGCCAGCTCCGGCCTGATCTAAAGAGGCCAGTTGCAACAACAAACAGAAAGACAAATAGGGCATTGGCAAGCCTTCGCTTTCCCACCTCTCCTCCTCACCAGTTGAGGAGAAAAACAGCACACCACCACCTCATTCCCAAATGTAAAGCAGACCATGACGGACTCCAGATTCTCAAAAATGGATGTTTTCATAAGCAGCTGCTTATCACTGAGGATAACCAAGAGCAATAGGTCTATTATTTAAGGGCCTAGTTATGACTACATGGACCTTCCAGAAGCTTTGGGTGAAGCAATTTCTATTATGGATTTCATGGCTTTTATTAGAGGACAGTCTGTGATCTTGGGGGTCGAATGCTCAGTGTCTCTGCACAATTATTACCTCTAGTTTGTTTGTCACTGGTGTTGATTTCTTATTAGACTCTTCTTCTAGGGGACTTAAATGGGATTATGGATCCACATGCCCAGGAAATTTCTTACTCGATTGGATTAAGAACGTTCATTTGCCTGATGGTTCTCCAGAGAACTGTTACAATGTGCTGGGTTTTGTCACTGATAGCATAATTCCCTACGACTCGTCTTTTATTATTATTATTATTTCTTTTCTACCATCTTCTCTATACAGCTACTTGTGGAGGTATATAAGGGAAAAATGCAAAGGTTTTAAATCCTAGTCTTGGTCTAAGGGTCAGCACCGCCCCGTAGCATATGAACATAGATATAACATTTACTGCTCTCTGCCATAATTTTCTTGCCTCTAAAATGGAAATCATTGCCTCCCGAGCACCTCACAAAGCTGTCTGGAAGATATGACTCCATCATGATCCCACCAAAATGAAACAAAACAACACATGCCTCTTGTACGACACGCTCTCTCTTCCCAAGTGCTCACGCTCCACCTTTCTTAGATTCCTCTCTTCCTTCACCCCTTGTGTCGACCCTCACTCTCTGACCCACCATGTCTTTATTTTCAGCTTGCCCAGCTCCATTCTCTATACCCACACCTGCTGCTGCTGCAGAGGGCTCCCCCACTGATCTGCCTGCTTCCATGTCTCCTATTCACTGAACACTCTGGTCCAGGTGAGTCTACCTGACCCAGAAACACACTTGTCTTCTGCATGACTTTTCATGGCCCCAGTTGGTATATTATCTTAGTTTGGTATATTTTTGTGTGTCTAAAAAAAGACACAGATGAGTCAGCCTGCTGATCAAGGGTCTCCTGGATGCAATCTGACCCCCGCTTTCCACCTTCATCTCCCCAACAGCATACACCTTCCAACAGTATAGACCTCCCATTCCAAGCATAATGCCAGGAGCAAGCACCTCTTGCTTTTGCTGCCCTCTCTTCCTAGAATACCTTTTGCATTCACTTCCTCCACGTGTTCCTATCTCTCAAAGCTCGGTTCGGGTTCAACCTCCACAAAGACATTCTTGTTGCAACTCTGGAGATCAAGCTCCTTTTTACCCTGTTCCCCATACCTCTTCATCTCCACCTCTCTGTGGTGCTTATTTGTACTTCTCTCTACCATTTGATTATTTTCCACGTGCCTGGTAGGATAATAAAATCCTAAAGGGCAAGCACTGTCTCCTGGCTGGCCTTCCGGAGAGCCCCACAGCCCCAAGCACAGAGTGGACGCTCTATAAGGACACCTTTGAATCAAGAGTGCCATTTGGAGCCTGAGCCACAGCTAGTTCTGTGCGACCAGCGTGTCAGGACACGTCGTCTGGGCTTCCCTGGCATAAAGCCTGCAGGAGCCCTCTGGGACATGGCCCATCCCAAGGCAGAAAAGGTGAGCAGAAAAGCTTGGCCCCATCACAAAGCCTTTAGTCATGGGGGCAGGGGTTGGTTTTCAAGTAGAGCATAATGTTTGCCTTTCAGCTTTGTACCCTTTCCCAAGAACTGTTTGCTTTAAAAAAAAAAAAAATCTAGAAGGCATTGGAACACAAATAGCACAGTTTGAAAATCTCTGTTAAAATGCTGGACGTGGAGAGGAGGCATCCCCCAGACTCACAGAACGAGGACGTGGGGCTGTTGCTTTAGTGCCTTGAAAACACAGCTCATCAGAATCCCAATGGGGCCAGCAGAAAAGCCAGAAAAAAAAAAAAATCATCATCATCACAATAACGCAGATGGTGCACAAGAACTAAGCATTTATTCATGAACACGTATAAAGTACCTCTAAAGACCCCTAAGAGTCACGTGTGGAGAATCCAGAACTACAGAGGCTAAAGATCAGAGTAGTCACGGGTGGGGCCAAGGGCAAGGGAAGTGCAGATAACCTAAGGGAGGATGAGGACATAAGAGGGCAAGGTGACTGACATGTACAAAAGGATTGTTTGAAGCACAGACGGATCACAGGTTTGACTTGTTAGGATTCATTGTGTCTGCAGATTTCTCTTGGTTATGTGAAAACGCTTTCACAATTTTGAGTCTTGTCACTCTAGTATTAACCCGTCTCCTGAGACCTCGAGCCCCTCTTCCACTAGATCGTTTTCCTCTTCTCCCCCTCACTAGGTGTTACACCTATTTGCATCATCCTTTGAAGGCAGCTACAAATAAATTCACTGCGCCTTGGGGACTCATGTCACCAGTCACAAAAACCTTTAGTTTGTCATTGCAAATATTGGCTATCGGATAGGGACAATGAAGCGGGGGAGGGGCACCCAAGATGTATGTCCCTGGAGTTTGGGAACTGGCTGAAATGGTGCAGGGAGAGAGGAAGGAGACGGGAAAGATAGACTATCCTGCCTAACTGCTCCTCATTTCTCATACCTGATGATTATTAATTACATTTGTGCATTGATACAATTTGCTAGTTTTCTGAGGAGGCGAATCGTGCTTAGTCATCTTGGCATTTTTAAATGTAAATGAAAAATCACCCAGCACTCCGAGCCAGAAGCGAGAAAGATAAATAACACCAGGAAGCTGGTCGTTGCCCGTCTGTCATAAAATTTCATTAGTTTTGACAGCCTGTACAACATCAGCAATGAATGAATGCTAACTATACTTCCTTGTCTGTCTACTCCCATAAGTCACCGGCGCTGGATGGGGCCGGAGGGGTGCCACCTGCCAGGGTGTCTCAGTGAAGGGCACACAGGAGGACCCCCATGGCACCCGCCCTTGGCAGTGGGCTCCGAGCCTCTCTGTCCACGTGGAACGGCTCTCTTATCGGACTCGTTCATTAACAAATAGTCTTTGATTCTGCCACGTGCTAGGTACAGCTCTGTGTGCGGGCAATGTTAAGTGCATCCATCAAGTCAGGCGGTGAGAGGTACCAGGAGGGAAACACATGAGGGAAAGCAGACGAGTGCATGAGGGTGTCTCATTGATCAGGGAGCCACGGGGGCATTCAGGTCCCCAAGGCAATAACAGCCCAGGAGTCCTGAGTCTCTTGGCATGATTGACATCAAGATAAAGGCGCTTCTGCTTCCTCTTCGCCCTCTCTTCCCTTCCTGAACAATTCAGTCTCAGAGCTGTTGAGTGGGACAGCGCAGGGCTCAGCATCTCTGCAGGAAGGAAAGGGAAACACAGTGGCCCAAGGATGTCAGAGTCTGAGCAGGGGGAGGTGGGCATCCACAGACAGACTCAGGGGAAGGGGGAAATGGTCACACACAAAAGCATTGATCAAATGAGTAAATAAATTAAAGAAATGGGAGCTTGGCTTCTCACTGTCAGAGAAAGGAGGTACACATATGGGGAAAGAGAGAAAACTAGGATAAACTCTGTGCTGGTGGATCGGAATTGGAAGGATCAGAGTAAACATGTTTTTTTCAGTTTATAGAGCTAGACATTGAAATAAATACAGATGAATATATGCATTCCCTTGCTGTGCTCATTGAGAGCCTGGGAGCAAGAACACTCAATAAATGCAACTTTCTTTCTCGTGGGGTGGTGGAGCTGGTAGCATAAAAACTTAGAGATGTCTGTGATAGCTTTACCATCATAAAGAGAGGGGCTGCCTGTGAGTAAAACACAGGAGAGGGAAAGTAAAGAGACGGGATTATTTTAAATAATCCTGATGGCATTATTTAAAGCCCTGGATCCAGCCGTGCCTGAAGCTTTCCCCTGTAATCAAATGAACTTTCTTTCTTTTCTTTTGTTTTCTTTTTCTGATTCTTTCTTTCTTTCTTTCTTTCTTTCTTTCTTTCTTTCTTTCTTTCTTTCTTTTTCTTTCTTTCCTTCCTTCCTTCCTTCCTTCCTTCCTTCCTTCCTTCCTTCTCCTCTTTCTTTTTTCTGCAGGGTTTGTTGAATTGTTGGCACTTGCAGTGGAAAGAATTTTGATTATTAATACTTTCAAAAATTTCTTTATGATTGGTCTTAATTGAATCATAACCTCAGATATTCCAGGCACCCACCTTTTTAAAAGGCTTTTTCAGGGCCCCTGGGTGGTTCACTTGGGTAAGCATCTGCCTTTGATCAGGTCATGATCCCAGGGTCCTGAGAATGAGCCCTACATTTGGCTCCTTGCTCACCAGGGAGTCTGCTTCTCCTTCTCCCTTTGCCCCCGCTGTATGCTCTCTCTCTTGCTCGCTCCTTCACTCTCTCTCTCAAATAAAAAATAAAATCTAAAAAAAAGACATTTGCATATCCATGTAGTCATTTATTTAACAAGTATTTATTGGATGACTACTACATGCCAGACGCTATTCTGGGTTCTTAGGTACACCAGTGAAAGAAACCTGACAAGAATCCCTGATTTGTGGGATGGACATTCTAGAGGAGCAAGACAGACAATAAATAGGCAATAATGAAATAAATAGAAAGGTATAAATGCTGTGGTGTGGAGTGGGGAGAAAGAAGTATGGTAAGGGGGAGATAGATATTTCAATAGGAAGTGGGACTTGCAGTTTTATTTTATTTTTTAGAAGATTTTATTTATTTATTTATTTGTTTGTTTGTTTGTTTGTTTGTTTGAGAGAGAGAGAGCACAAGCAAAGGGAGTGGGCATGGCAGAGGGAGAAGCAGGCTCCCCACGGAGCAGGGAGCCTGACATGGGCCTCGATCCCAGGACCCTGAGATCCTGACCTGCGCCGAAGGCAGATGCTTAACCTTCTGAGCCACCCAGGCGCCCTGAGACTTGTTATTTTAAAGAATAGTCAGGGTAGAACACAGTGAGAAGGCTCCATCCATCTGAACAGAGTCTAGGAAATAAGGGAGTTAGACTAGATTGGGGAGAAAAGCATGCTAGTTGAAGGGGATTGCCAGGGCAAAGGTCCTGAGGCAGAAGAAGCATGTGTGGCGTGTTCGAGGAACAGAGAGAAGGCACTGTGGCCAGAGCAGCATCGGGAGAGAGCTGGGAGCGTTTGGCGGCAATAAAGGGAAACGCTGCAGAATCAGGTGAGTCCCTAAAGGCATTTTAAGCTGTCAGCTTCAACTCTGAGTGAAAGGAGTCACCATCATATCATTTTAAGCAGAAAATTGCAAAGTCTTAGGTGTCAAAAGTATCACTCAGGCTGTTATGCTAAGAATGAACTAAGGGGCTTAGGGTGAAAGGGTAAGAGCAGAGAGATCAGGTAGGAGGAACCGAGGTGAGAGACGCTGGTGGCTGGGGCCAAAGTAATTCCAGGAGGGAGTAAAAAATAAATCCAGGGGTTTTGTGCCTGAGCAGCTGTAATGACGAACTAAATAGGAAATGCCACAGAGGGGGAGATTTATGGAGAGAAAGAGCAGGAGATCAGTTCTGGACAAGCTGAGTTTGAAATGTCTATTAGACAGCCAAGTACAGATGTTGAGTGGCCATTATATATAAGAATTTAGAGTTCTAAAGATGAATTAGGACAATTTTTAACCTCTGCAAACTTTTACAAAATTAGCTTCTCTTTAACAGTGCATTTGGAGGATCTGTATCTGAGTGCAATACCGTAAATATCAAGCCAAAAGATCGTAAAACCTTAACCTATAATTTCCAGTGCTGTCTCCACTGTACCTTTCTCTAGGCTAGTGGCTCTGAGTGTGGTCTGGTCACCTCCGGGGGGATCCTGAGACCCTTTCAGGGTATCTGGGAGATGAAAGTAACTTTCATAATAATAGTAATGATGATAAGGCATTTAATCAATTGTGACTGCTTAAGCAAACTTCTATTTAAAAAAAAACCCTGAAGTACAAGGTTTGGAGAACTCATGGGTTGGTGGGCCCATGGACCGTCAGGAAGGTGGGGTGCTCAGAGAGGGCCCAGATGCATTTCTTCCACCTTCCCCTGGGTGTCTCTTCCATTTGCTTGTTCATTTGTATCCTTTATAATAAATCAATAAACCCAAGCAGAATGTTTCCCTGAGTTCTGTGAGCCATTCTACCAAATTATGGACTCTTAAGAGGGAGTCATGGGAACCTATTTAGACCCACTGGAAGGATGGGAGGCCCATGGTTCACGATTGGTATCTGACATGTCAGACTGACAGACAGACTGACCTGTGTCTCTGGAGATCAGGGGTGTGGTCCACTAAGGTGATGAGACCCTCCTTAGGAGCTCCATGGGTAGGCACTCGAGGCCCAGGAAGTGGGTCATCTTAATCCAGACCAGGCCTATCACCCAGAAAGCCTTTTTCACTCTTCAGTTATTTGGAGATTCTGGACCTCCCACATTCGCCCCAAACATTTTCCCTCACCAGCATGGGACTGTTGCCATAAGAACATTGTTTTGCTTCCTATACAGTGATCATTTTGTAAATTGTCATCCAACACATTCTCTCTCTCTCTCTCTCTCTCTCTCTCTCTCTCACACACACACACACACACACACACACAGGCTGGATATAGAGGAGATCCAATACAAAATCAAAGCATTAGAGAAAAATAGAAATGATGAATTTGAATTTGGAATGCCAAGATGAACCCTATGAAGTCACGCGATATATATGAACTAGTCCCTGCCCCTGATTTCTGGCGCAGAGCTCCTAAAACCCTTATAATTTTCTTAGAGATAAGAATGTGTTTTGCTCCAATGAGAGGACTCTCGAGGGCTCTGGGAGGGCTTCAGGTTGGAGCTGGGTGTCAGAAAGGCCAGGCCAGGATGAGAAGCTTGAAACTTTCAGTCCCATCTTCCATCCCCTAGCAAGGGGAGAAGGGCTGGAGATTGAGTTCATGATCCTTGATACCTGCACTATCAAACTTCCAGAAAAGTTCTGAAATACCAGGTCTAGAATTGCCAGGTCTGTTAACACATGGACACATGGGGAGGACGGCGTATTCCAGCTCCATGAGTGTAAGAAATCCTTCACTTGGCACACTTCTGGATCTTGCCCTATATATCCCTCCATCTGACTACTCATTCATACCCTTTATTATATCCTTTATTAAAAAAGAAAAAAGTAAATGTATTTCCCTGAGTTCTATGAACCATCCTAGCAAATTATCAAATACAAGGAGGGGATTGTGGGAAGTCCTATCTATAGCTAGTTAGTCGGAGTACAGGTGGTGACCTATGACTTGGGGTTGCTGTCTAAAGTGGGGGACAGTCCTGTGGGATTGATCCCCTTTACTTGTGGGATCTAATGTTGATCCCAACTAGACAGTGTCTGCATTGAAACAAATTATAGGACACCAGCTAATACTGCAGAGAATTGCTTGGTGGGTGGGTTTTCTTTTCCTTTTTCTTTTTTTTATTTTAGATTTTATTTATTTGACAGAGAGAAACACAGCCAGAGAGAGAACACAAGCAGGGGGAGTGAGAGAGGGAGAAGCAGGCTTCCCACCGAGCAGGGAGCCCAATGTGGAGCTCGATCCCGGGTCTCTGGGATCATGACCTGAGCCAAAGGCAGTTGCTTAACCAACTGAGCCACCCTGGCGCCCCGAGTGGGTTTTCTAGAAGCACTGTGAGCATGTGAGTAATGGAGAAATAGAGTGATTTCTTCCCAAACTACCCCATACAGGGTACATGTGTGTATTTCCCCCAGTTGTGTCCCCCAAGAACTTGGAATATTAACACTGGAGAAGCAAAGTATATGCAGTGCCCAGGTCTTGATTTCTAAAACCCATTATTCCCTAACAGAAATCAGCATTCCTTAGAGAACTGATCAGAGCGGGGAGCCTCCAAGGTAAGCCTATAAAATCTCACTGGGTCAGAAAGTGGAGGGTTCTGGCTGATGGGGTCATGCGAAAAGGTCATGGGAACTGCTTGAAGAAGCTCCCACCAGCTATCTGGGATGATGTGAGCATCAAAAAGAATGATTGCACTCGAGTAAATAAAAACCCACAACACAATACTGATAATAACAGAGAATAAAAAGAAAAATTATGTTTGGCTTAGATAATAAAAATATGAAAAGTCAGGAAAAAAATGAATTTTGCAAAAATCTGGATGGTGGGAAAGGAGATAGGAGTTGATGAATGGCTAATACGATTCATCCTATTTACATTTTTTGTGGAAATTTCTATATACATATATATAGATTATTATTTTAATATATTATTTTTTTAATAATCAAGCAAAAACCAAGTGCATCCAGGTGGCTTAGTCAGTTAAGTATCTGACTTCAGCTCAGGTCATGATCTCGGAGTCTTAGAATCAGCCCCAGGTCAGGGCTCTGTGCTCAACGAGGAGTCTGCTTGTCCCTCTCCTTCTGCCCTTCCCCCCCAGATTGTATGCTCTTTTTCCCAAATAAATAAAATCTTTACATAAATCAATAAATAAATAAGCAAAAAACAAACAAAAAAAGAATGACTTAAATCTGCCCCAAAATGAATAATCCACCCAGAAAAGCCTAGAGAAATGAAAACTCAAAGTCAGTTACCTACAGTTCATGGAATTAGAAATTTTAAATCCTCTTTCTTTTGCCTTTTTCCCCAATTTTCTACAATAGATATGATGCTAGTAACATGAAGAAAACTAAACTATATGTTACCTACTAACACATAGAATGTGCAGAATCCTTGCCGAGGCTGCCGAGTAGCACAAGCTGTGATCCATCACAATTTTATGATTTAATTATATGTATTTCTATTTTTCCCTCACATCTGTCTTTCCTCTCTTCTTTCTCTTATTTTCAAAGATATATTGTAGAATCAAAAATATAACTTCTGATGGCTAGTTTGGGCACAACTCAATGACCAATGCCCTTAGACTACTTCATAGAGGTCTGGGTTTCATCTCTGAAGCAATATTCAAGAAGAAGACATGAAAATGTATGAGACTGGACAACAAAATAATGAGACAAATATTTTCAATACCAGAATATATCTGGAACTCCTCTTGAGTTCTTCAGAGTTGAAGTCACCTTTCTTAAGGGGCTTGAACAACGTAAATCTTTCATTCTTGAGGATGAATTTCATCTCTGGAAATAACCAAAAGTCATCCAGAGCCAAGTCTGAAGAATAAAGTGGTTGATCAAGCTGTAAACTATTTTTGGGTTAAAAACGAGGTGTAATTGTAGAGTGATAAAACAGAAAACATAAACTAGGTCAGAAGCCATCCCAAAATGGAATTCTTTAAGCATTTTGAGATTCTTTTGTGTGGGCGGGGAAAGGTATAGAGCCTCCCCAAGTGAGTACTTTGGTAGAATACTCATTTATCATCATTATTTACTATCTGTTTCTCTCACCAAAGTAGGATAGAATAGCCTCAGGCCCCATGTAGCCTGAGCTCATCACTAATCTCCCTTAAGAGGAGCCCCTTTCTTGGCACAACTATGTGCCCTCTCCCACTCTGGAAAGTGGTCCGAAATCCCATCCTTTCCTCACAGGACTGAGTTCAATCATCTGTCATGGTCAACTCCTCCTCATTTCATTCGAGTTTTGGAGTAGGCATCTTGACCTCCCCAGGCAGAATCATTAGATAATTATTCCACACCTTCCACTCTCTGGATCCCCATCTTGGCAACCAAGAGTTGCACATTCTGGAGGGGCAATGCTCTCTTCTTGTAAGAAGTCTCTGGTTTGGGTTAATCTCCTCCTCAGGTGAATTTTTGCTCCTGGGACCCTGTTCTGCCTAGAGCTCTGTGGAATTAGAATGTGGGGGCCAGAAAAGCCCATCAGAAACTCTGTCTTTCCAGCTTATGACCTAGCATTTTTTTTTCTATATCAGAAATTCAGGCCACCAACATCTCAGGGGAACCATTCCAACTGGAAGCTCTGAGATAGCGATGGGAGGGTGCTCCCAGGGAACCCCACAGAACCAGTACCAGTCTCCCAGACTCTTGACAAGCAGGAAAACTAGGCTCCTGCAGGGTGGCTGAGCTGCATTGCTTAAGATAGAACTAGGTTCTGAGTCTCCATCACCTTCATCCAGTAAACTTCTCGAAGCAGAATGTCATGAAAACAGATAAATTCTAGCCTGAAAATCCAGTCAAGCTTAAAAAAAATGACTTGTAAAAAATAAAAAGAGTGGATGAGGAGTATAATGTTGTGAAAGCCACCTTGACTGCTCATTTCCATAACTGGACTCGGTATGCACTGTGGAGTGAACTTGGTTCTAGTTTCAGCAAATAGTAATAATTTCAAAGGCTCTCTTTTTTGTCAAACTAAGTTTATAAACACAGCTATTTGCTAATAAATGTGACCTTTAAAACACATTACTCTAAACACAGACTTGCTCTGTGTCCAGCTGAGGGGTGGAGGGAGGTGGGGTAAGGCAAGAAAGATCTAGAGAAAAGTCTGGACGGAACCATACACGGCCTCTCCTCAACCACTCAGATCTGAAGCAAACCTCCAGTGGCATAAGATGTCACCAGTGTTTCCATTTATTCAACAAAATTTTTAATCTCTTCAGTATTTACTGTGCAGAAGGTGCTAAGTGAATATAGTAAAGGTAAAGAAATAACAGGACACAGTTACTGTCTTCAGTGCACGAGCAACCATAAAACACCCACACAAAAAATATGAATTATGGTAGCATTTGGTATATAAGATGTCTGCATAAAAGAACTCTTCGAAGGTGAAGAAATCCTTCTCATCCACGATAAGATAGATAGGAAGACTTTAAAGACTTATGGTTCAGTGAATCCCTATCTTACAGGTGAGAAAAGAGAAGGGTGGTAAGGTTGAGTAAGCTGCTCATGATCTGAAGCTGGAGGTGGGCTGCCAACTCAGAAGAGTCTTGTTGTCATAATTGTTTGTTCCAAAGACATTCTTACTCTCCTTTTTCTATGCAATCTTTCTCTCATTTCACTTATGGAATCCCTTGATTGACCTAGCTTGGCATATACCAATCCTTAACCATTTACAAGTCCATTGATCCAAATTTTTTTTAAATGTTTCTGGAGCTCAGTGATCTTCATTCTTTGGTTGGGAGCCTTTAACACATCCTCACTTCACTGTACTGAAAGCATTTTAGGTTTGGTGCTTCATTTTCTCTGGACCTTTATCTCTGGGTTTCTGGGTTATTACACCTGGAGCTATGAGAACCAGGAAATCATTCACTGAGACACAAATAACAGATGGATTGAATCATAAAAAAGGTGAGAGAGGAAATTAGTTAGAATTCCAGTTCCCATGTGTCCAACATACAACACATGCACACACACACACACACACACACACACACACACACAAACACAATTTCTGTCTGCAATTAGTCTTCTGTCATTGCCTTTATATTAAACCATCTGTTTCCTTATCCCTTATGTTTAGCACTTTTGAGTTCTTAAGGATAGTGTTGATTACATTAGTGCATGAATTTCTTAAGTTTCTAGGGGGGTCTGGCAATTTTATGAGTTCTAGGTATTTGGTTTTTATTCTTCCCCAATAGACTGTACAATCTTTGAAGACAAGAAACAGCTTTATTTCATTGGCCAAATTCCTTTCCATTTTGCTCCAGCCTGGGCTAGGGCATATAGAGGATGCTAAGTAAATTACACACACACACACACACACACACACACACACACACACACTTGCACACGTGTGGTAGTGGCCCACTCCCTTTCAAATACAAATTACCTAAATTGTACTTTGTACCTAGATTTTTCTCTTCTGTTGACTGACTCCCTTGTTAAAATCTCATCAAGAAGAAAGCAAAGGGGGCCATCTGGGTGACTCAGGTGGTGAGGGTCTGCTTTCGGCTCCAGTCATGATTCCAGAGTCCCGGGATCAAACCCCACATCAGGCTCCCTGATCGGCGGGAAGCCTGCTTCTTCCTCTCCCACTCCCTCTGCTTGTGTTCCCTCTCTAGCTGTGTTTCTCTCTGTCAAATGAGTAAATTTTTTAAAGGAAGAAGAAGAAGGAGAAGGAGAAGGAGAAGGAGAAGGAGAAGGAGAAGGAGAAGGAGAAGAAAGCAAATGGCTTAGCTTTCTATTTAATTTCACGTTCTATAATAAGAGGATTTCTTTGTTTCTAGCTTGTTTGAATCAAGGATCCATATGCAATGGCTCTTTCACAGGATTTTGAAGAGTGAATTACAGTCCTCTGGCAAGGAGGCAAGATTCTAATTTTATATATCAACCATAAATATAACCATTTAGCATCTAGCATATACCAGATTATGTAGGCACATTGGATACATAATAGAGACGGTCCTTAAGCTCTCACAGACTTTTAAAACTTATCTGGGGAATAAGAAAATGCAATAAACCTGAGACGAATTAACAATATGAGACTATGAATTACACAAGTGACAAATAATTCATTCAGACAACGAGGATTATATGGAATCAAAGTGTTTACAATGGGCCAGAATGGCTCAAATAATATCATAGAACTGAGACTTTACCTTAAAGGGTGCTTCTATTTCAAATCAGCCAGCAGGTAAAGATTAACCTGGCTGTTTCCTCTTCCTAGAATGTTGTTCTTTAAATGGCTGGCTCCCCCATGTCACAGAGTTACTAGGCTCAAGGCAATCTCCTTAGAGATTTTAGCTGTAATTCTAAAGGAGCCCCGCCCCCCACCTCCATTATGCCCTAGCATAGTACCTGGTTTTACCCCCCCAACACTTACTGTCTTATCTTTTTTTCTTATTATTTATCTATTATCTGCCTTCACCTTCTAAAAGGTAAGTCCCAGAAGAACCATGCCATCGGTTTGTTCTACTGTCCCTTGAAGTAGAACGGGTAGACTACAGTTCTATAGCCCCTTGAAGATTGCAGTAGGTGCTCAATAAACGTTACTGAGATGTATGAGTAGGTGGATTGGGACATGCATTGTGAGTACAGCATGAAGAAAGTTGCTAGAAGAGCTCGAAGACAAAGAATGAGTCTGACACCCAAATCTCACCCAAACTACAGGGGTGAGGTCACTGCCTGGTAGTAAAATGAACAAAGAATACAAACAGACAATTCACAAATACAAAAACCATAATATCACCTTTGCATATGAAAATACACACGGCTCCACTGGCTGTTGAAGAAATCCTAAAGAAAGCAGGTAGCCTGAAAATAGACAACAGTTAAAATTAACAAAATGTTTAAGATGACCAAGCCCAGAAGGAACAATATTGCTCAAATTCAGCACTATTTCTAGAGGAAAACAGCCATCAAATTCTTCATAATCTGTACATGATTGGACCTAGCAATTCTGCACTTAGAATTTATCTTGGGAAATAATTAGGCAAAATGGAGCTTGAGGAATGTGAATCTCAGGATTGTTTATAAAAGTAAAAAATTGAAAACTGCATACACATGTTGCAACGGGCAATTAGCTTAATGGATTATGTTGTGTTTGTGCCGTAAAATACTACACACTCAGTAAATAGGATACTTCAATCATCAGAGATGCTCGTGACTCTATTGCTTAGTAAAAACAAAAGATATCTAAGGCATGACTCCAATTTCATTAAAACAAAACAAAAATAAAATTTACACATTGAAAGTAAAGTGAACTTCTAAGGCCAAGATGATCAAATAAAAATCCCTCACTGTACCTACCCAATCAAATAAGATTTTGTAGTTCAACTTGGAAATCCAGTATAATTTATGATAGGTGTCAACAAAACTATGTGAGCAACAATATGAGATGATTATAAACTCTAGGGAAAACAAAAGTTGCTTTAATGTGCAACTTGGCTCAGCTAGGAATAGCTTTTGGAAATACTTGTTAAGCAAACACTGACCACTTACATCAGCAACAAGTATCATGTAACCATACAACAGAAAAAGGGAGAGGCTGGGTATATGCAGCTGGTATGAGAAGGTTAAGTTCTCTCCTCCCATGGAAGAAAGCCAATAGATACTGTCTCAAAAGTTAGTAAGTAATAGGATCCACTGGTATTTAGAGATATATACCAGAATAAATCATAAAAGGATTGAAAGCAAATACTGGGACTTACAGATGGGATATGGCAGTTTTCATTACAGTGTGATGAAACTTTTCAATAAACATGTGCCTCTATTGATAGAATTTTTAAAAATCTCAAATTGAAGTAGGAGTTGAGATTCTGACAGGAATTATTTTGAGCTTTTACTTACCTGCCTTCAATAATGCTCCCGGTTTTACTGCAGATGGTTAGGAAACAAAAAATCAGCTTCTAAATTAATAGCATTCAGTCAAACAAAGATTGGGCTTCTTTTTTCTGTGCTGTCTTGGCCCAGGCTATTCTAACAAAATTCCACAGACTGGGTGCCTTATGAACAGCAGAAATGTATTTCTCCCAGTTCTGGGGCTGGGAGGTCCAAGAGCAAGGCACCAATATTGTAGCCTACTGGTAAAGATCTTTGTCCTGGGTCATAGCCATCTTATCACCGTGTGTTTGCATGGTGCAGAGGGGCAAGTGAGCTCTCTGGAACCTCTTTCATAAGGGCACTAATCCAATTCATGGAGGCACCATCCTCTTTAGGATTTAAACACCTCCCAAAGGCCCCACCTCCTAGTACCATCACATCAGGCATTAGAAGTTCAACGTATGAATTTGGGAAGATACAAAACATTCAGTCCATGCATATACCTATCAAGTTCTTGAATGGGTGTCTTATGTCAATGTTTACAAAGATAAAATGCAGTGAGAAGCAAGGTGGTTCCCCACTCTTGAAGATCCAAACATGTCTTTTTTTTTTTAAGATTTTATTTATTTGACAGAGAGAAACACGGCCAGAGAGGGAACACAAGCAGGGGGAGTGAGAGAGGGAGAAGCAGGCTTCTCGCCGAGCAGGGAGCCTGATGTGGGACTTGATCCCGGGTCTCCGGGATCATGACCTGAGCAGAAGGCAGTCGCCGAACCAACTGAGCCACCAAGGCGCCCTCAAATATGTCTTAATGAATCAGACTACAATCAATGAGACACTTCTCACAGTGACTGATTTAAGAACAGATATTTGATCTCTTTCACAGGTTGCAGATTTAACAGTCACCAACTGTCCTCCAAATCCCAACATCATGCAGTTTTGCTTTCCAAGGTCATATCACTCTCAGTAGCTCAGAACATCCCAGCTTCTCCAGGAGTGGGACCAACAGAAATCACACATGGTGGTAAAAGAACAGATAACTAACGGTAGAAAAAACATTGTGTCATTTCAACAAACATTCCTACTGTAGACCAGGCACTGTGCCAGGCTCTGGAGAGATCTTATTAGGAGGTACATCAGTAATTTCAATACACTGTGGCAAATTTTAAGATTAAAATACCCAAAGGGCATGGTGAGAGCCCAAATAAGAGACACAACTCCAGATGACTCTCTTGAAGAAGGTTAAGATTGAGGATTAAGACATTAAGAGATGGGGCACCTGGGTGGTTCAGTTGGTTGGGTGTCCGACTCTTGCTTTCAGCTCAGATTGTGATCTCAGGGTGGTAAGATGGAGTAAGATGGAGTCCTGCATCAGGCTCATGCTCAGCAGGGAGTCTGCTTGGGATTCTCTCCCTCTTCTTCTGTCCTTCAGCCCACTCATATGCTCTCTTTCTCTCTTTCAAAGAAGTGCATAAACCTTAAAGAAAAAGAGCTTAAGGGTAAGATTAAAAATTATGGCATGTTTAGAACACGGATCTGGAGCCAGACAGACCTCCACTGTGATCCCAGATCCATTATTTTTGAAACCAGTGGTAAGTTTCTCCACCTCTCCAAGCTTTAGTTTTGTCCTCTATCCAATGGGCTAAGACATAATGTACACAAGGTACCTAGTGAATAATAGTCAAAGATGCTGCGTACTCTGGTTATTTTCATGTTTGAAGACTGCTACCCTGTAGAACAGAATAGAGGCATCTCCAGACGGAATGGACACGGATCACTTTCCGAGAAAATGTCCTCCTCCTAAGATAGAGCCCTAGGGAAAAAGAAAGAAATCTGAAAGTGACCTATAGGATCTCTGTTCCGGGAAGACACAGGTCTTGTTGCTTGGATGGAACATGGAGATGCAGCAAAATTCAGAGTAGAAATTGGGCTGAATGCCTAGAAAGAAAAGCTTTTGATGTCTCCCCAGTTTTTTCTTGTATGGTGTGTTGATACATCTAAGCAGTAGATGATCTTGTTGCCACCCAAGAATGCGCTTGGAACTAGAATTGAGGAAAGTATTTTGGTTACTCAAATTAAACCAATGACAAGAAGCAGGTGGGGTGTTGGATCTCAGTGAGGACTGATAGATACAAAGCCTTGACTCTTAATGTGCTTCATCAATCCATTAGAACTTAGAGAAACCCTTGGGGAGGGGGATGTTGTGAACTGATAGTCCCTTAACAGATGAGAGCCCCAAATAGAAATTTAAGTTGAGGGGCGCCTAGGTGGCTCAGAGGGTTAAGCCTCTGCCTTCAGCTCAGGTCGTGATTTCAGGGTCCTGGGATCGAGTCCCACATTGGGCTCTCCGCTTCCCCCTCTTTCTCTGCCTACCTCTCTGCCTATTTGTGATCTCTCTCTTTGTCAAATAAATAAATAAATAAAATCTTAAAAAAAAGAAATTTAAGTTGAATTGTAGAAAAATGAGTCACTTTTTTTTCATAACACAATTTGTAAGCTGACATTTGTACCTGTAACATTCATTTTTCTAAATCTATCCAAAACATTCTGAAGCTCCAACAGACTTGGGAACCACTGAATTATTTATGTTTGCAGGAGCTAAAGCTCACTCATGTCAATGCCTAGGGGAGACTGAGCCCTAAGAAAACATGAGACCAAGGTGGACGTCGGAACACCAGCTTCCTAACTGTAGAGTTGTTTAGAGCACAAATACATCAGCTTGATCTGCACACACTCTTCCTGTAGTCAATCTAGGTGGCCGCCACATATTGTAGGCAGTCACTCTCAAGGCCTCTAGGTGGTTCAGTTGGTTAAATGTTTGCCTTTGGTTCAGGTCATGATCCCAGGGTCCTGAGATCATGCCCCATGTTGGGCTCCCCACTGAGTGGGGAACCTGCTACTCCATCTATATTTCCCCCTGCTTATATGTTCTCACTCGATCTCTCACTCGCTCTCTCAAATAAATAAATAAAATTTTTAAAAAGAGAGATAGAGAGAAGTCACTCTCGTTATAAGAACAAGAAACATGAGAAGTCAGCATGGTCAGCACATTTCCCATGGATTAGCTAGCACTATTGCCCTGCTTAAAAAATCAGGTAGTCTATAGCTTTGGTCCAAATTCTTAGGATACCACATGAGTTTCTGCCTTCTTGTCTGACCATGTCTCATCATTGTGCCTCATAATATCCCAGCTCCTGCATCATAGAAGTTCTTGCAAGACGTGACTCTACCCAAACACCCTTCCTGACCCTACTCCTTCTATGAGACCCACTTCATCACCTAATTTGCTAATGTTGAAAGAATATTTCACTGACTGACCTCTGGATTTTTTTTTTTAAGATTTTATTTATTTGACAGAGAGAAAAACAGCTATAGAGGGAACACAGCAGAGGGATTGAGAGAGGGAGAAGCAGGCTTTCCGCTGAGCAGGGAGCCCGATGTGGGACTCGATCCCCGGTCTCCAGGATCATGACCTGAGCCAAAGGCAGTCGCTCAACCAACTGAGCCACCCAGGTGCCCCTGACCTCTGGCTTCTATTGCTGCTGTTAAGACAGGCCTCTGTCTAAGCAGCACCTCCTTTACAGGTGATCTATGTTTTCTCTGTGACTTCACTTAAGATCTTGTCTTTGATTTTACATGTTCTGCAGTTTTATGATGATGTGCCCAGGTTTGGCACATCTTCTTGCATATCCTTTTTTGAAACTTATTTGACTTCCTGGATATCAAATTGGTATCTTTCATCCATTATGGTCATTTTTTGTCTACTCTCTAACTGTTCAAATATTGATACTCCCTTTCCTCCCTTTCATTCTCTCCTCTCTTTCTGGAATGCTGAATAAATATTTTTCTTCCTCTTTTTACCTCTGTACTACAGTTTAGCATTTTTTTAAATCTAATTTTCTAGTTCACTAGTTCTCTCTTCTGCTGTTAAACTCATACAGGGAGTTTTTAAATTTTGATTATGGTATTTTTCTAATCTGCTTGATCATCTTTGTAGTCTCTCGTCCCTTTAATGTCTCTTGATTTCTTTAGATATGCCTACTTTATAATCTATCTTTGACAGCTCCAACATCTGAAATCTTTTTGTTTGATATTGCTTCATTGTTATTTGGCCATTTCTTACATAAATTAGTATCTTCTGGAAGTTTTTCCATGGGAATTTTTTTGAAGTCTGGTTTAAAGGTGGGTTCCTTCAGAGGAATCCTCCATGGAGGACTTATTTTTGTGTCTGCCAAATGACAGAAGGCACAAATAACCCAAGATCACTTTAAATTAAACTCTAGGCCTGAGGATTTTGCAGTCATTCCAGTTAGTACAAATTTGGGTCACAAATCAGTGTGAGAAATAGTTGGGTAGAGACATGAATTCAATAGAGAAATTTTTTCTTTTACTCAGCAATTTCAAGACTGGAATTTTTCTGGATGTCCCTTGGATGTCAAATTATTTCTAGTTCAGTTTTACATGTTAACCTTTGGGAGTCTCAGCTCTACTGGTGGGAGCACCAACTATTCCCTGCATCTTGGGCAGCCCCTGTACTCTGTCTTCTGCACAAGCTTGAGGCTGTGAGAACAAAAGCTTAAGGTCACCACGATTCAGTATATATTCCTGAGTATTCTTTTCATCCCTGTAGTTCTCTATGTTTCCTTAATTTGGCCTCTAAGGAATCCTTATTTGTATAGCAGTTTATCAGTAGATGCTTTTAAAAATTTGATTACATTTTTAAAATTCCTTTTTTTTTAAGATTTTATTTATTTATTTGACAGAGAGAAACACAGCTAAAGAGGGAACACAAGCAGAGGGACTGAAAGAGGGAGAAGCAGGCTTCCTGCCGAGCAGGAAGCCCAATGTGGGGCTCTATCCGGGGTCTCTGGGATCATGACCTGAGCCGAAAGCAGTCGCTTAACCAACTGAGCCACCCAGGCACCTCTTGATTACGTTTTAATTAGCATTTTGTTGGGTTCAGAGTTACCACTGGCCAGAGTCTCAAGTCTGCTCTCCAACACATGTCTGGAGTTGCCTGTTTCCATTACTGCCTTCCTAATGATGAACTATTTGTTAAGGAGGCATCACATCTTATGTATCTGTTACTGGTTGCAGTGTGAGGAACTCAGCAAGTGTTCACTAATTAAAATTATGAATGATTGTAATTTTGACTATAGTACAGCACACATTAAAGGGATACAATCTTATTTTCTTTGATAACTACAATTAAATGGAAGAATAATGTTCTTGAAGCTTTTTCTTTAACTGGAAATGACTTTCTCCATAACAGGTTCACTCTTTTCTCCAGAAAAGAAAAAAAATATAAAGTTAAGGTAATAGTAATGTCAAGAAAATTCTGGAGAAAAGAGGATATTATAGAATAATTTAGCATGCTCGGAAAAACTTGATGAAGTTAAAAACCTCTAGAAAAAGAACTGGAATTTTGTTTTACCTCAATCATTAAATAAGGGATGATATTTAATACACCTTATATTTTAATAAAAGAGGCTTAGTAAAGTCATTGTTGTGAAATATACTTGGAACAGACACATAATTTAAGTGGAAAAAACAACCCAGACTTTTGTGATCAAATATATTCTTACATGATAAGAACTCAAAAATCTTTAAGTAAAAGCAAACCCATTTATAAGAATGGTTCCCTCAGAGAGACTTTGTACATCCAAACTTATGAAAAGGCATACCCTTGCTTTATCTGGGTCCATGTGCCATACCCATTCTTTGCCTGAGCAGACCTGTGTTAGTTTAGTTATTCTGGAATGGCTAGCTAGGACCTGGAGTAGTCACAGAAAGACCTTAGGTAAGAAGAAGAAATTAATCTATGGTTGTTGCTGTGGAAAATGGTATAGCAATTTCTTAAAAAAAATTAAACATAGACTTACTAAATGATCCATAAATTCCAATTTTCGATGGATATATATATATCCATCAATGGATGAATGGGCAAACCAAATGTGGTATATACATCCAGGGAAATATTTGACCTTAAAAAGTAAGGAAATTCTGGAGTACCTGGGCAACTCAGTTAAGTGTCCAACTCTTGATTTTGGTTCAGGTCATGATCACAGGGTTGTAAGATCAAGGCCAACATCAGGCTCCATGCTGATTCTCTCTCTCCCTCTTCCTCTGTCCCTCCCCCTTGCTCATGCACTCACACTCTCTCTATCTAAAAAAGAAATAATAAAAAAATTAAAAATTTTTGTTAATTTGAAAAAATATTTTTTAAAAAAATAAGAAAATTCAGACACATTATGACATGGATGAATCTTGAAGACATCATGCTCAGTAAAATAAACCAGTCACAAAAGGACAGATTTCATACAATTCTCCTTCTGTGAGGTACCTAGAGTCATCAAATTCATAGAAACAGAAAGTAGAATGGTGGTTGCAGGGGCTGGGTGTAGAGGATGATGAGGGAGTTGTGTTTAATGGATATGGAGTTTCAGTGTGGGAAGATAAAAAAAATCTGAAAATCAAAAGTCATAATGGTGTACATGCCATGTACATGCCGTTAATGTCTCTGAACTGTACAAAAATGGTTTAAATGGTAAATTGTATGCTATGTATATTTTATCATAATAAGAAAGATCTATGGCTGCGCTCACGAAAAGAAATCCCACATGTCAGAAGCTAGGAGAGAGCTGAGGGCCACAGCACGTGTGCCTGAGCTGATGCCCTTGTCATTGGGGGGAGTTATCTAATCTGGTTACTTAGGAATTCAACTCTTAATGGATTGCCAACTCAGTGAAAACTGGGACTAATAAACATTGTCCACTAGTCCAGAGAGACAATATGGAAGTTGTCTCAGGCATGACTCTAGCTGGAAAATTAGAAGGCTAAATCAATAAATAACTCTTCCATGGAAACTCAACGTACCAGGCCTGTGTGTTTAGAGCTTGCTCCACACTGCATTCATGGTGTGGGGAATCCTTGAGCCAAAAGGAGTAATGTAAAATTGCTCTTGGGCTGGTACTAGCTCCAGGGTATTTAGGAGAAGCAAACAAAAACACACTGGAGGGATTCTTTAACAACTCAGGCTGCCCAGATTCCAGAAGAAAAATAAAGTCCCTCTTATAATCCCAAATTACAAAGCGCACAAGGAAATTATTCATTGTGAATGAAAGTCAACAAAAATAGGAAACATAAGAACTAAAGCCCCAAAATACAAAATAATTGGAAAATACCCTCAAAGAGAGTACAATATGACACGATGAATAAAGGTATTAAATGATTCAGAAATGATATGGTGGAAAAAGAATTAATGAACTGGAGGTCAAATCTGGGTAGCTTGCCCAGAACACACACTGAAAGATGTTAAAAGACAAAAAATTTTAAAGAGAAGTTAAAAGACATGGAATACAAATTGAACATCTCCAGTGTATATCTAATAGGAATGTCAGAAAGAGAATAAGGAATGGGAAGAAGTTAGAAGAAACAGAGTTCATAACTATAAGAGCTTAGAATTATCTAGATTTGATTTAAAAATGAATCTTCAGATTAAAGAAGCACAGTAAATCTAAGCATAATAAATAAAAATAAATTACATTTAGATTCAGTGGAATTATTGCAGTGGAATTATATAAAATCTAAGGAAACCAAAATATTTGGTAGCAGGGGGAATAAATTATCAATAACAGTACAACAATCTAAATGGCAATGAAATTTTTAACAGTAATGTTAGAGGCTGGAAGGCATGGGATAATAGCTTCAAAGACTGAGGGAAAATATGGGGGTGGGGGAATAGGGTGGCTGGGTTATGGAAAAAATGAAAATTAATTTTTAAAAAAGACTGAGGGAAAATAAGCAGCAACTCAAAATTCTACTATCAACTACACTGAAGAGCAAGGGTGAAGGAAAGTGAGAAGTGGTTATTAGTGTTTGCCACCGGGAGAAGAAAGCAAAGCTAACACACTAACCATGGGGCAAAGTATATACTTGGTAAGGCTAAATAAACATTGACTCAAAATATAAAAAATAAAAATAATGAATAATTTTGAGGGTATCATTTAAAAACAAAATACTAGCAAACCATAATATGCAAGGTGGATGGGTGGCAGTGATTATTAAAACATTCTGAGGGGCGCTCAACAGCTCAGAGGGTTAAGCCTCTGCCTTCAGCTCAGGTCATGATCTCAGGTTCCTGGGATGGAGGCCTGGATGGGACTCTCTGCTCAGCGGGGAGCCTGCTTCCTCCTCTCTCTCTGCCTGCTTCTCTGCCTACTTGTGATCTCTCTCTCTCTCTGTCAAATAAATAAATGAATAAATCTTAAAAAAAAATTCTGAGGTCCCTGTCTTATGTTAAGTCACAGATGCATGTTAACCAACTAAAGGCTGATGCTATGATAAATAGGAATAGAATTTATAATTTCTAAAGAGAAGAACAAAAAATAAGGGAATAGAGTAAATATTCACCCTAAAAAGGAAGTTTTGAAACAAATGTGGTATCATGTTAATATTTGATGGAACTGGGTACACAGGGTTTGCTGTATTTCTCCTGGTCTTTACTCTTATCTACATGTATGAAGTATTTTATATAAATAATAATAACTGTCATAATGATATTGAAAACTTAATCATCAAGCAAAGGAGAAGGCAGAATATAAACAGAAACCTGATCAATGATGCCAAATGTAAAGATTCTCTTTTTAATTGCAATATTTAAAAATTTGAAGAAAAAATTTGATTATATACTGTTTGTCAAAGTTATATCTAAAATACAATGGAAGAGTGAATGATAAAGGATGGAGAGATATATACCAGGCAAATATTAAATAAAAAAAGGCTATCATTTGACATAAGTGTCAGATAAAAATATAATTAAGGCAAAAGACAATGTTGAGGATAAAGAGAGCAGTACATATTAATAAAAGGAAAAATTGAGCAGAGAGTTGTTGTAATCATATATGTACCTAACAATCTAGCCTCAAAACATATAAAGCAAGAACAGATGAAAAATTAACTTATGAATCAATATAGGGGAAGATTTTTAATATTCCTTTCTCAAAATTGACAGATTAAGTAGACAAAAAAAATTTGTAATATAGGGGAAGATTTTTAATATTCCTTTCTCAAAATTGACAGATTAAGCAGACAAAAAAAATTTGTAATGGTAGAGACAACCTGGACAACACAATTAAGCTGATTAATGGGATAACTGTAGAGTCCTGAGAATTAAAGAACACACATTTTCCAGTACATATGGAATATTTTATTTTATTTTTTATATTTTTCTTTATTATTTTTAAAAGATTTTAATTTGTTTATTTGATAGAGAGAGAGAGTGAGAGAGAGAGCATGAGAGGAGAGAAGGCCAGAGGGAGAAGCAGACTCCCCACAGAGCTGGGAGCCTGATGTGGGACTTGATCCCGGGACTCCAGGATGGTGACCTGAACCGAAGGCAGTGGCTTGACCAGCTGAGCCACCCAGGCGCCCTATATGGAATATTTTAAATAAATTGACTATATCATATGCTACCAACCATGTCCCCATAAATGAAAAAGAATTGATATCCTACAGACTACAACACAATAAAATTAGAAATCAAAACCAAAAATAAATGGCTTAATATGTTTGGAAATTTAAAAAATTTTTCTAAGCAACCAATGAGTAAAAAGGAAATAATGCAATTTAACCAAAACATAATATGAGCACAAAGTACTGAATCTGAAAACAGCAAGAGGTGTCCTGATAACTGTTTTCCAGCAGGTTCTCTGGGTCAGGGTGTGTGTATTTGTTTGTTGGGGGATGGGGATGGGGGGATGGATGTACAGTATTTGCCAGCATCTGTATTATAAATATCCCACCAGGTCTATTTCAAGCTATCAACGTGAAGGGTAAATTAGAAAGAAATACACACAATCAACTCTCACAAACCAGTATAAGCTGGCTACATTTGTTTCTGGCACATCACTGTAAACAATTGAAATATATCTTCAAATGCAGATATTAAACAAAGAAGAAAGGTTGAAAGTGATTTTACTTAGTATCTAAATCAAAGGTTAGAAGAGGAACAGGAGAGTAAACACAAAAGAAGTAGAATGAAGGAAATAATAAAGATAAGAGTAGAAGTTAATAGCATTACAAAGACACAGTCAAGAAGATTAGCAAAAGGGAGGAGGGAATGGCTCTTTTGGGAGACAAATTAACTAGGCAAACATCTGGCTAACATGATCAAAAGAAGAGAAATTAAAATAAAAATAAATAATGCTCTGAATAGAAAGAACATAAGAGATGTAGTAGAAAAATAGGAGATAAATATAAATGATGCCAAGGAGCTTGAAAACTTAGATTAAAAGGGCAATTTTCTGGATAAATACTAAGGACAAAACTGACACAAGGAAAAGTATAAAATGTGAGCACACATGTTACTATCAAAGAAACAGAATAAAACCCTGTACCTCCTGCTGTGGTTTTCCCTTAGCACACACAAACACAATCACCAAGCCTGGTTGGTTTTACAGGTAAGTTCTGCCTTCAAGAAATGGATAATTTTAATATTGTCAAATTGCTTCAGAAAAATAGAAGGAAGAAAGCCATTCAGCTCATTTTATGAGGCCATTAAACCTTGAAACAAAACTGGAAAGAAAAACTGTAGGCCACTTTACAAACAAGAGAATATACAAACAAATATACATATACATATATACATATACAAACAAAGAGAAAAGTGTATGACATCTGGCAGTGCAATTTTGTAACTCATTACTAATTAAGATTTGCTCAAGAATGTAAAAAAAAATCCCTTCAATGATCAATTAATATAATCATCACATTACCAGGTCAAAGGAGAAAAATCATTTCAGTAGATGCAGAAAAAGGATTTACTATAATTCAAAAATCATTCCTGATTAATCTGAATAATAAATAATAAATAATTCATAAATAAATAAATCCACTTCAGCAAACTCTTAACTTAAAGGGACAGCTTTCAACTACCCACTGCATATATCAAAATCACCAATGTTAAAAACATGAGAATTCTCTCTTATTCTGCTTTCAATCTTTCAATGTTATATGTAGGTACAAGCTAACAAAATAAGAAAATAAGAGGAAAAGTTAAAGAGTGAAATGTTCATAGCAACCTTATTCATAACAGCCAAAACTTCAAAGCGACCCCAACATCTATCAGCAGGAGAATGAGTAAACAAGTTAGGGACTACCCACACAATGGAACACTGTTCAGTCCTAAAAGAACGCATTGCTGGTGCTAGCAATGACGTGGATGAATCTTAAAATAACATTACGCTATGCAAAAGCAACCGATCTCAAAATGAAATATTCCATATGATTCCATTTATAGAAAGTTCAAGAATAGGAAACACTGATAGGTGCAGAAGCTTGACCGTTGGTGACCTACAAATCAACTACAGTTAGGAACTGACTGCAAGGGAGGAAGCTTTTCGGGTTTGGAGTGATGAACTGGGTTCTATATCCTGACTGGAGAGTTGATTATAAAAGTGTATATAGTTGTCAAAGCTAATTGAACTGAAAGATTAAGATCTGTGCACTTCATTGTTTGGTAATTATATCTCAATTTTGAAAAGCACAACAGATACAAAAGGCTAAAGATTGGGAAGAAGGGGGTAATGTAATAGGCACATGCAATGTGTTTATATAGAATTTTTAAGAGAATCTACAAATAAATATTTGTGCTAATAAGAAAGTTTAATGAGTTGCTACAAATCAATATTACAAAAATCAATAGTTATTTTTAAAGGACATTATTAGCCATAGCAATAAAAGCTTTTAAGGTGCCCAGAAATAAATCTAACAAATGGTGTGTAAGATTTTTATGGGGAAAGCTACAAAACCTTATTGAAGGGGGAAAGAAAAAAAAGGATTTACTATATCCATGGATGGGAGGGTCCAGTATTTTAAAGATTGCAATTTTCCTCCAATTTATCTATAAATTCAATATTTTTTCAATAAAAATCTCAGTAGGGTTTTTCAAAGACCTGACAAGAACAAGCTAGAAAATTGCAAAGAAAAAGGAGGGGAGGGGGCTTCAGAAAGAGGAGGAGGGGGAAAAAAAGGGGGTTATCCTTTTGAATATTGGTATTCATCATAAAACTATAGTAATTTAAACAGTGCGATGTTGCCATGGGGAATAGAGAGCTTAGAAATAGAACCACTTAGCTATGGAAATTTGGAATATGACAGAGATGGCATTGTAAATCACTGGGCAAAGAATGAGAGCATTCAATAAATGATGTTCAGACATCACCATATGGAAAAAGAGAAATCCAGCTATTCATATGCAAAAGGGTAAAATTGAATATCTACCCCCATATAATGCACAAAAATCACACAAATGTGAAAATCAAAAGTTAAAAAGAAAATAGAGTATTCTCACTTCAGCAGCACATATATATTTTTTTAAATGTAGAAGAATATCTTGATGACATCTGCATACTGTCATATGATTTATGGTAACAAAAGTGTAAGCACTATTGAGAAAAGAAATATTGTAAATAGAATTATATTAAACTAAAGGACTTCTGTGTAACCGGACAATGACAAAAAGGAGGCAAGGAGTCATTGTGGGAAGGTGTTTTAACCCATATAACTAACTTTATATAATTAGAGTATAATAGAATTCCTTAAAAATCAAGCAAGACAATCCAAGAAGAAAAAGAAGCACAAATTAACATATGAAAAGATGTTTTAACCTACCCATACCTATTGGGTCGGCAAAAATCAATAGCTAATAATCAATACATTTAATTCCCAGAATGGGTGGGGCTACTGGGAAATGGGAAGCCTTACACAGTGTTGGCATGGCTGCAAATTGGCAAAACTATTTTAAGGAACAATTCTGGAATAACTGTTTAAAAAACTGTTGATGATGTTCTACTAACCAGAAAATTGGCTTCCAGATGTTTGCCATGGAGCTGTACATACAAAGACATATGTGCAAGACTGTTCATTGTAACATGGCTTGTAACAACAAAAAACTAGGGAAAAAACACAAGTGTTATCAAATTATATATTTTTCTAAGTATAAAAAATCCACTGTATTTATTATGGCTGCTGATGTATTTAGAGAAGGTACATACTGATATACAGCAATATCAGTATAGGGGTGGTGTATGGGAAACCTAAATTGCCTGGGTTGGAATCAAGGTTACCAGCTCCATGATCTTGGGCAAGTTATTTAACCAATCTTTCTTCTTCCTTTCATCTATAAAATTGGGGCATGATAATAGTATCTATGTCATATGCCTACAGTGGGCACTAAAGGAGCTAATGTATGCAAAGTGCTGAGAATAATGGCTAGCATCCAGTACATTTGCTGCTTTTATTACCATCATTATCATCATCGTCATCGTCATTGTCATTGTCATTACCATCATCATCAAGACAATGGTTACCACTAATGGGAGGGGAGGAGAAGTGAGGGAGGTAAATCTATAGCTTTATCGGTAAGGAAATATGGCTACGTTAACATAGATCAAACCCAAATCTAATATGAGTATGAGGCCAAGGGTACTTAGTGCATGATTAGTTGCCAGATAGCTTCCTGGGCTTTGCTGTATATTTCAAATCTTTCATATATTAAAAGTTGTTGTGTGTGTGTTTTTTTTAAGTAAAAAGATGAGTGGTCTGTGGAATATTATGGAGAAATGTTTATTGAATACTGTGAGAGGAAGTTATTGTGGGAACCTATTTTTGGACAGGTGCTTGACAGGAAAATGCTTGCAACAGCAAGTTACAAAGTTCACAATTAAAGAAAGAAAAGCCAAGGAAGTTACAAGTTAATTCTTTCCAAGAGATCTCAAAGTTGCAGAAAAATGTGCAGAAATGCACTTTCTAGGGAGGACATAAACACAGAATTCCTGCAAGTGCCGAAGAAACAATGTTAGTTGATATAAGTATCCAAAAAATGTGTCTTGAGAGAACTGATATGGTGAACTTGTAGAACATTTATTAATTTTTTCGATGAATATTTATTGGGCCTCAATTATGTCTATGTATATATTTGCTGTTTGTCTTTTTGCCCCTGGGATATGAGCTATTATTTCTTAAAAAGAAAAAAAAATTTGGGGTGCCTGGGTGGCTCAGTCATCTGACTCTTGATCTCAGCTCAAGTCTTGATCTGAAGATGGTGAGTTCAAGCCCCCCGTTGGATTCCATGTTGGGCACAGAGCCTACTTAACAACAAAAAAAATTTTAAAGAAAGAAAACTTTTATGTTCTTTATGTACACATATCACAATAAAGGGCTTCACAGTTATAGCACTAGGAAAAAGATCAACCCATTTGTCAGATTGCTTTCAGTAGCAAGAAACAAAAGCCATTGAAATCTTAAATCATGGGGGGTTATTGTTATCTCATTAAGGAGAAGACTGAAGGAAAGTAGTCCCAGGGTTGACTCAATTACTCAGCAACATCCGCAACACTCAGACCCTTTCTGCCTCTCCCTTCTGTAGTTTTAGAGGTCAGGAATAGTCCACTCAAGGTCATGAGATGCTTACAGCAGCTCTGTATCATGTCTTCTCACAATCAAGTTCAAAGGCAGGAAGCAAGTCAGTGGAGCACACCCCCTGCTCACCTGCCATGTTATCAGATAGAAAAATCTTTCCCAGAAGCCTTCTTGAGAGAATTTCTTTTCCAGCTCCAGGACCAGAACTGGGTCACCCGACTTTCCCTAAACCGTTCTTGGGCAAACGGAACTGGGATTACCACGACTGTTTTAAGTTGCAAACCCATCACCTAGTACTGGAATCATCTTTTAGCCTATTAACACTTGCACCTGAGCAAAACCTAAGTTACGTTATCAAGGAGGAAAGCCACAGAAGGAATGTGAGCAACTCTCACTAGTGAAAGAGGCCCAGGCAAACAATAGAGAAAACACAGACCTACACAGCATCTACCCTCTTTTCTCTAGTAAGACATATGGCTTGTAGCACACATTATGATCTGTACTTGAGAGCTATTACCAACCTCTTTCTTACCGGCAGTGCCAGATTTGCTTATTCTTGCTTTCCTGGACCCAATTCCAAAGTAGGGGTGAGGAGTGGTTCCCCCACACATAACACCGACCAAGTCTTGGCCATGGATCAGGTGTCTGAGAATTTGACTCAACTTGATCTCCCACATGTTAAGGGGTTCAGTCCTACAACCCCCACTCGCGTTGCCAGCCACAAGCCTCAGGCTGTTGCCCGTGCTTCTGGCTGACCAACTACAGATGGGAGGTTCCAATAACCTTAAATGTAATTAATTTGCTAAAGCAGCTCACGGAACTCAGGGAAACACTTTCTTACATTGACAAGTGAACCAATGGCCAGATGAAGACATACAGAAGAGGAGGTCCCAAACAAAGGAGCTTATTTCTTGGGTTTTTGTTTTTAAATTTTGTTTACTTACTTATTTGAGAGGCAGAGAGGGAGAAGGACAGGCAGACGCCCCACTGAGGGAAAAGCATGATGTAGAGCTCTATCCCAGGATCCTGAGTTCCTGATCTGAGCCAAAAGCAAGAGGCAGGAGCTAAACTGACTGAGCCACCCAGGTGTCCCTCCCTTTGGGGGTTTTAGGGAGGCTTTATTACATAGTCATGACTGACTAAGTCATTGGCCACTGACTGATTCAACCTCCTGTCCTGTCCCCCTGGAAGTTCCAGCCTTCTCATCACAGGGTTGGTTCTCCAGGAAACCATCCTCCATGTGCCATGCTTATGTCTGGTCACCCTTCAAGTTACCTCATTAACATAAAAGAGACACCTTAACAACTCTCAGCATTTAGAAAATTCCAAGGGTTTGGGACTCTGTGAGCCAAGAACTAGGGAGGAAAACCAAATGCACTTCATCCAGGTGGCCACAGTGTATGTTGCTTACCTATCACAACATCACTTTTATGCTTTGAGCAGCCCAAAGTTTTCCAGAGATGGGGTCTCTTTATGGCCTAGGGGTGAATCTCCATTGGTCTACAATCACCCAAGTAATTCATTCTTCTTGCCCATGACCAGTATGAGAATAGGACTGTGACATGAAGGGAAGACTTCTGGGGAGCCTGCGGACAGGGACAGAAAAAAGGAGGCCCCCTCTTTAGACTGGAGACACCGCTGTGGGGATATCTTGGCTGTGACTCTTGCAGCCTTCTTGCAACCATGAGGGATGTCAGGCTTAGCCATCATAGCCAGAGAATGGGCCCTGGATATTATTGTTGACTTTCTAAATTCATCAACCTATTAGCCAGTTTACCCCTAAACATCTTATAATATGAGATAATACATTTTCTTCTTTGTTTAGGCCATTTTAGTTTGATTCTTTGGCACATGCTGTCAAATCATCCTGACGGGATACTCTTTTGAAAATATAAAGCAAACAAGTTAAATAGAGATTTTTTTAAACCTAGATAAATAAGAAACTAACAAGAGCACCTCTAGCTGCTTTAAATTGGTTTGAATCTGCATGTTCAGAATGATCAAGTGTCATATAATACTTAAGGAAAACCCTTTAGTAAGCATTTCCTCTGTGTAAGGCACTTTTATGAGCCCAGTGATTGAGCAAGTAGGATAGGGACACACACACAAAAAAAATACGGAAATGCATGATCCTTAAATTCAAGGTGCTTAAACTATAGTTGGGGGAAAGTTCATTTGACAGTAAAAATTCTAAATTATATATCAGTTTTAAAGAAGTGGTCCCATTATGTTCAAAGATGGTACCTATTATCAGTCGAGTGATAAATTGTACCATCACTCTGTAATACATCAAATATTAGAATCCCTTTCCACACAAAAATCTCTAGATCCTAAAGTACCTTAGAAAAACCTTTAATTTTGTAAGATCAATCCTTCTTTTGAAATAGCAACCGACATCTGAACAGATTTACTTTACCCCTGAGCAAGCTGAAAATTCATACAGAGAGACATCATGCCCAATTTTTTACTTAGAGCATTTTTACCCTTTATGAATGATTGTCCTAGGCCTGGAATTAGCAGAGTCTAGATTAATGAATCTTCACTGTACTTGCATGGAAGTATGGTGATATCTGATTTGATAGTTTACCTTTAAATTCACGGAAGAAAAGAAAGCCACCGCAGAGATGGTAGAGAGGAAGTTGACCTGTTCACACTTGATGTAATACATTTTGGTATTTATGGAGAGAGCGCCCAAGGCAAGGAGGAATCTAAGTAGCGATAAGTGTGCATTTTGCCTTCATGGGGACCCTGAGGGAGATGAAGAGTGCTAAGCCTTGGCAGGGAAGCCGCAACCCAGATATAAAATGCTTCAGCTCTGAATGTGTCTACCAGAGCATAAATTTATTAAAACCCCATTTTGGACCACAAGGCATATGCATCAATAAAGTGGCAGCTCACACTAGCTAAGTCAGGTTTGTTTTGTGTTGTGTTGTAGTTTTGTTTTGTTTTGTTTTATAAAAGTATGAGTGTTTTAGCAACACTGGCTTTAAAAGACACATTCCCAGCACTGAGTCGATGGTTGGTTTTGGTAGAATTGGTGTGCTATGAAATACAGAATGGCCAAGTCGTGGCTTTCTGCATAAAACCACTTAAAAGCCTTTCCCTAAAGCTGAGGGTTCCATGTTCCCCTGTGAAAACCAGCAAGGACCAGCACAGCCTGTAAATAGAAGCTCCTCAGTAGTAGATGATGGTCATTTCTGCTGAATCCCAACTGGGAGAGTTTGACTTATTGGGGGGTGTTTCAGCTTCTAACACTTCCTCTTTATCAGACTGATTACTGTCTGCATGAGCTATTGCCCCCCCCCCCCACTTTTCATGGAATCCTGCGATCCTGAAGGAGGGTGTTACTGTGTTGATTTTTACATGAATGCATCTTAGTGTCGAGATCATGAAAGACAGGGCAAGATGGAGAAACCGTCACAAGTTGGTGGAGACTAAGGACACATGATAACTAAATGCAATGTGGCATCCTGGATTGAATTCCAGAGTAGAGAAAGGACATGAGTGGAAAGACTGGGGAAATCAGAATAATGCCTCTAGTCGAGTTAATTGCACTGTACTGTGTTAATTTCTTATTTCTTAATAGTTCAACTTTATCTTTCCCACACATTAAATTTACTACATAAGGCTATGTTTAAAAGTAAAACACATTCAAGAAATTATTTTCTGTGTGACAGAAATGCAGTTCATTTTTCTCCAGTTTAAGCATCGGTGGTTACAGAACAGGTCTTCGCTACGACGCTAGACTTGATATGGAAAGAAATCCAGGGAACTCAAGTGACTATTTCAAGGGAAATATGATGTCCAGTATTGTCCATATGTTCATTGCCTCTTCAGAAAAACCCACTGGGCACGAAGAGAAAACTGAAGCGTATCGTTGGCAATACTATTATTCCCTTCCTATTTCGTGCATGCCCATCTCTTTACCAGCAGTGTCCTGAGAAAGAACTGGAATTTGGGAAAGTTGAGAGGTAGGGTGAGGAGGTTACAAGGAATTCAGAACTATAGGCCCTGAGTTCAAAGCCTTAGGTATATTAGGACAGCTTTCCTTCAACCCATACTTTGTATCCTAAGTTTCCATGTGAGATTTCTTTTGGGAAAAAATTTCTGCTTGAGTTTGGCCGTGGTGGGGTACAGGTAGGGGAGAACATTCTTTTTCAACTTCTGTTATGAAAAAATCTCAAGTATACACAAAAACAGAATGGAGTAAATCCCCATGTACCCATAATCTGGCTTCAACAATTATCAATACATGGCCATTCTGATCTATTTATACCATAATCACTCCCCCACCATCTGCTCCCACAAGATTATTTTGTGGTACATCTCACTCAGACTTCACGTCATTGTATCTGTAAATATTTCTGTATGCATCTCTAAAAGATCTTATTTTTGTGAAAAAAAATATAGCCACATTATGCTAAGTGAAATAAACCAACCACAAAAAGAAAAATACTCTATGATTCTGCGCATATGACACATTTAGTCAAAATTAGAGGGACAGAAAGGAGAATGGAAGTTGCCAGGGGCTGGGAAGAAGGGGGAAACGGGGGATGTGTGTTTAAGGATACAGAGTTTCAGTTTTGCAAGAGCAAAAGGCCTGTGGACATCAGTGGTGGTGACCGTTGCACAGCATTATAAATGTATCTATTGCCATAGAAGGGTACACTTAGAAATGGCTGAGTTGGTAAATTTTGTTACGTGTGCTTAACCACACACACACACACAAAGAACAAAAACAATTAAAAACACACACACACACAATTGCACTAGCCTTCTCATTCTGAAAAATTAACACTAATGTCTCCTCAAATAGCCCAGAAAGGTTTAAATTTCCCCAATTACTCATAAGTTGTTGTTTTTTTTACAGTTTGTTTAAATAAGATTCACACTTCTCATTTGGTTTTTATGTCTCTTAATTGTCATATAATCTAAGGTCTGCAGAATTTTTCATTTTCTGGGTTTTACTGATTATATCCTTGTGGTGTCATTTAACACATTCTTCAGGTTTTTCGTCGGTGACCCCCACCCGCAGATACATTCCTCATGCTCACGTCTGTTCTGGGCCCTGTTATGCTAAGCACTCCCCAAAAGGGATTTGCTTCATTGCCTATGGCCTTATTTTGGTCCACTTGAGATCTGCACCCCGACCTGTCATCTCCAGTCTCAACGAGATGGTCCAAAACAGAGTTCACTGTCTTCTCTCCCTCCCACTATCAAACCTTCAGTGCTACCTGTGCTCCCTTCTCCTCAGTGAATGGAACCACAGTCTGAACAGAAGTCCAAGCCATCAGCATGGGTGCCATCTTGGACCCCTCCTGCTCCTACACCTAAACCATCTGGTCCAAGCCCTGTCAATTCTACCTGACATCCATCACCTACGCCAACACTCCGGATGATGCCAGTGGTATCTCTTCCCTGGATCTTACCTGGAATCTCTTCACCCCCTGACTCGTTTTCCTGTTAAAATTCTCACTGTATTGCACATTACTTTTTCATTCTGCATTTAGAGTTGTCTTCCTAAAACTATTCTGATTATACTGGTCTGCTATTTAGAACCCTTCAACAGCTCTTCATTGCTGCAAAGATGAAATCCAAACAATTAGACATGGAAAGCCCTTCAAGATTTGGACCCATCCTTCCTCTCAAGACGCACTTCTCCCCTAGCCCCTCTGTTATCCCTCCCACTACACTCCTGTCATCGAGGGTTCCTTCTGAATCTCTAGATATGCCTCCAGGCTTTCATCCCTCTTCTCACTGCCCTCGAATCCTGTTCCCTTCACCTGCTTAAATCCTACTTGTGCTAGGATTTCTGCTGTGATGTTCCTTCCGTCCCCTTAGCTGTCATCCCCCGAGGACGGTGTTGACGGTCCCTCCTCTATGTTACCCTAGCCCCTGGATTCAGCCCCTAACAGCACTGTTTGTATCTCTCACTACCCAGAAATCTCTGTAAGAAATCTCTCTAGATGCCTAAGCCCTGGGACGCCTGGGTGGCTCAGTTGGTTGGGCCACTGCCTTCGGCTCAGGTCATGGTCCCGGAGACCCGGGATCGAGTCCCACATCGGGCTGCCTGCTCGGCGGGAAGCCTGCTTCTCCCTCTCTCACTCCCCCTGCTTGTGTTCCCTCTCTGGCTGTGTTTCTCTCTGTCAAATAAATAAAATCTTAAAAAAAAAAAAAAAAAAAAAAAGAAATCTCTCTAGATGCCTAAGCCCTTAATTGACTAAATTGAGAAAGGAGTAAACAAATAAGTGAATGAATTAATCAACGGATGAGTGAAAACTTTGCATGTAAATGATCTGAGCACAGCAAAGGCAAGCTAGATAATTCTGATTTTCAAAAATTCCCATCTCTTAACCATCTAATATAAGCTACTCCAGTTCATCCAATACCAAGCCATTATTCCTTTATCTTGCCCCATAGGACTTTTTAATGTAACAAAGGAAAATTATCTTCAAAGCATTTCCCAGATAAATGATGAAGTTAGAATACAGGGCACGAGTTATTAGTTAACATGCTCTTAGTATTTGATAACTCTCCTGTGAATACAAGAGATTGTGAATCTTGAGGACATTTTGGAAACAATCTCTTAAAACAATAAGATGCAATATTAAATTATTTTCTTTCAAAATACCCAAAGCGTGCAATATTCTGCTCTTAGGAGGCTATTCCTATTAATGTGACATTTCTGTGGCTATTTATAATGTATTTCTGTCTATAAAAGAGAACATGCTATGGCTCTTTTTAAAACTAGTAGTATACATAAAAAGATTGTTTAGTTTAAAAAAAAAGTGTCCTCATTTTAATGTTGTACTCCCTCTTAACAAGCTCAGATCCTCTTTTGATTTGTCAGTCATGCCCCCATAGTTCTTTGGTGTCTGTCCTACAGTGAGGGTCCTTCCACCACCCCTCCAGCAGCTTCTATGAGCCTCAAGGAAATATAAAGAGAGACCACCACAGCCCGCAAACTTAGAAAATAATACTGACTCTATGATGGCCACTGTCACCGTAGAAGATGATGACCTCCCAAACCCAATTCCAAGAAATAAACATTGATGGTTTTTTTTTAAGATTTTATTTATGTATTTAAAGAGAGAAACACAGCTAGAGAGGAAACACAAGCAGGGGGAGTGAGAGAGAGAAAAGCAGGCTTCCCACTGGGCAGGGAGCCCGATGTGGGGCTCGATCCTGGAACTCTTGGATCATGACTTAATGACTGAGCCACCCATGCGCCCCACACTGATAGTTTATGTAAGTTATTACATCCCTCCTCGTTCACCACCCACTCTATACCATCACAATGCATATTCCATAAGAAAACGATGAAGACTAGGAGAAACAAACCCGCAAATTCCCACATGAAGTCCCGGTTCCAAATCCTATATCGCAATAGCATTTTTTTTTAGCAAAAATAATTTTTATATTTTGTATAATATAACTTATAATTATAATATATGTATACTTTATAGTTGACAGTTCTGCAAATGAAAACTGTGTATTTTTATACATGCAATTTCATTTGGTTAATTGTTCCCACGCCTACAGAACTTTGACACAGCAAGCACCAGGAATCATGTAAGCAGTAGGAAATGCAAACACTAAAATGCATTTTTTTAAAAGATTTATTTATTTATTTATTTGACAGAGAGAAACACAGCGAGAGAGGGAACACAAGCAGGGGTAGTGAGACAGGGAGAAGCAGGCTTCTGGCCGAGCAGGGAGCCCGATGTGGGGCTCGATCCCGGGTCTCCGGGATCATGACCTGAGCTGAAGGCAGTCGCTTAACCAACTGAGCCACCCAGGTGCCCCTAAAATGCATTTTTTAAAAACGAATGAGACCCTGCCTCAGCTGGGCCACTTGTATAAATATATGTCTATGTAGACATTAAAAATTCTTCTAGATCCAATAGTAGCTTTAAAAAAAAAGGAAATAAAAGAAAAACATTACCTATCTCATTTTAATATTTTAATGGACTGTACAGTATTCTTTTCTGTTTAATTTCAGTAGGAGTTGCAATGCCGACTCCTGTCCTAGCTCACACATATCAGAAAGCAGATATGGACAGTATATACGTAATGAGCCTCATGTCAGAAGCCCTCACTGTGTGCGGGCCACTGGGTGCTTGAAAAGCACCTTCTACATAAGGCACTTCCTGATTTTTAGCTCGAGCAAAAGCAATTGCCATGAACATCCAAGCATCTGTGGGATAAGGCTAACAAGAAATAGGAAGTAAAGCAGGTTTTCTCTCACTAATTACAACCAAAGAAACAGCAGAGCCTAATTGCATCCTACAAGGTGAGGTGAGGGGCGCCTGGGTGACTCAGTTGGTTAAATGTCTGCCTTTAGCTCAGACCATGATCTCAGGGTCTTGGGATGGAGTCAGATATCATGCTCCTTGCTCAGCAGGGAGCCTACTTCTTCTTCTCCTTCTCCCTCTGTGCTCTCTCTCCTTCAAATAAATAAATAAAACCTGGAAAAAAAAAGAAAAAAAATAGATGAGCTTAAATTGGAGGCATCCAGGTGGCTCAGTTGGTGAAGCGTCTGACTCTTGGTTTTGGCTCAGATGGTGATCTCAGGGTCCTGGGATCAAGCCCCAAGTCAGGCTCCATTCCCAACACAGAGTCTGCTCCTACTAACACTCTCTCTCTCTCTCTCAGAAATAAATAAAACGTTAAAGAAAAAAAGGTGAGTTGAATTGAATTCTTAGTTCAGTTATTCTCACTATAGTTAAGGTAATAAATTTATCTCTAAGTACAGTTTAATCCACATCTGACTAATTGTAAGATGTAATCTCAAAATTGCTAGTATTTTCTTTTTTTAAAAAAAAAGATTTTATTTATTTGACAGAGAGAAACACAGCGAGAGAGGGAATACAAGCAGAGGGAGTGAGAGAGGGAGAAGCAGGCTTCCCGCCGAGCAGGGAGCCTGATGTGGGACTCGATCCCGGGTCTCTGGGATCATGACCTGAGCCAAAGGCAGTCGCTTAACCAACTGAGCCACCCAGGTGCCCTATAATTGCTAGTATTTTCTAAGTAGTCCAAAATTGCTGTTTTGATTTCTTCTTTGTCGTAGTTTATTCAAGAAAATTTTAAATTGCCAAGAACTTTTATGTTTTGTGTGTTTACGCTTGTGCTAAAAATTTTTTAAGTTTTCTTGTGTTTGGGGCCTGTATAATTCCTATGATTTGGGATTTACTGGAGAGTTGGTGGCTTCTAATATGATCAGTATTTGTAAATATTTCATAAAATAGCATAAGTCTCTTTCAAGATTTGTTCTTTCTGTTTACACTGCTTCTTGATCACAGTAACAATGATCACATAAATGTCAACTTTTTAATGCTTTCATTATACATCACCATTTTTTATGCAATAATCTCTTATTCTTGAAATCTTTGTTGTAATTTATTTCCAGTGAGCGAGACATTTTCAGGCCTTTTTTTTTTCCAGGACAGGTGCAACATGAAGTATATTTACTGAGTCCCCAAATATATCTAAAAATGTCTTTGCCTCATTTGAACATAAAACCATACTGGCTTGGGGTGCCTGAGTGTCTCGTCAGTTAAAAGTCTGACTAGGGATGGAAAGATGGTGGAAGGCCAGGTGATTGCATTTCAGGGAGTCCCCTGAAGTGAGCTAAATACAGTGCCATATAGTAGCTAAATATAGAATAGCATTCAAAAGCTTTCCAGTTTGGTTTAATAAATTGTATGGCTGCTCTCCATGCAAAACTTAGTTATGTTTCCCTATGGTTCCACTGAGCCTTATTTTCACTAGGTGCTTCTTCAGCTTTTTCACTTGATGTTTCTTTCATTATGGCTAAAAGATTCTAATTGTCATCATTTATGATTTTATCCTGCACACATGAGTCATTCCATATAGCACATCATTTAATTCTCCCCCAAGTCCCACAGGTCAGAACTGTCCTCCCCCACTGCAATGATGGGGAAATTGATGCTCAGAGACTGGGGCTGAGGGCAGGGCAGAGCTCTGTGCTAACTGTCCTTACTATGAAAAAGCCTACAGCGAGGAGGTAGGAGAGGATGGTTGCTATATTTGTTGGCTTGTTTTAGAGAGAGAGAGCAGGGGAGACCTTTGGCCCAGGCTGGTATCTGGCAAAGGCGGCTTCCTGGAGGCTTCTTTCCATGCGTGAAATATCTGGGGTGGGAATGGACACAGATAAGGAGAAAGAGCAGAGTCAGGCTTCTCCTCCAGACATAGTACAAGTCTGACACGTGGGCCACTTCACATACTCAGAGCATCACTGGCTCGCTAGCATCCCAAACCTACTAAGAAGCACAACCCCGTTTTAGCATCACGAGAGGCCCCACCTGCTGGACCAGGGTGCGTGAGACGGAAAAGGAGGCCAACCTGAGATCACTGGGAGTTCCCAGCAGAAATTCCAAACAACACCTTTGATCTTCCAGCCATATAAGATCCTGCTACTGGAAGTGTGGCCCATGGTCCAGGAGACTTGGCATCAGCTAAACATCTGTCAGAAGTACAGAATCTCAGACCCCACTCCAGACTTACTGAATCATAATCTGTGTAATAAACTCCCCAGGTGGGGGGCACGCCTGGGTTGCTCAACCCTTTAAGCATCTGCCTTCAGCTCAGGTCATCATCTCAGGGTCCTGGGATCAAGCCCCACGTTGGCATTCCCTGATCAGCAGGGAATATGCTTCTCCTTCTCCCCACAGCTCTTCCCACTATCTCTGTGTCTCTCAAATAAATAAGATCTTAAAAATTAATTAATTAATTAAAAAATTCCTCAGGGGGCTCTTCTGCATTTGAAGACTGAGAAGCACTGATATAAACATTTGCATATCTTTCTAGAAGTTTTGAGCTTGGTATCGACTAGCCAAAGAACGATGGCACATCCATCATTCAGGTGAAAACATGCCTGGTCACTGGTGAATGTTGTTACGGACGGGAAATATAAGACAGTGGTGATGGTTTACCAGTCACGTGTGTTTTCGAAGCTTTACTCCTTACTCTTAAAAAAAAATCATCTCGGTCTATGCATATACTTCTTCAAGTCTAGTCCAGTGCTAAAATGGAATTATGAGAATTACACACACTTCCTACTCTGTCACAGCGATGAACTTCTGGCAGAAGCTGCCTATTTCCCTCAAAATCTGAGTATAATCACAGTCAGGTATGTAGTCCTCTGTTGCTGGAGTCATTCATCGTAATCCCTGACAAAAGCAAGATTATCAATTGTGTTGACAATAAAACGAGGAAAACTTTAAAAATGCATTACCATTTATGAATTTTTGAGAGCCATTAGAATGGTTTTCACATATATCTCATCCCTCACAGGTGCTCACGTGCAGGAGGAAACTTCCATGGGGCTAACTGAGCAGGTTCCCTAATTTTGAACTATTGGCTACATGCGTGCTGATGTCTCTGCTGACCCCACATGTCCTGGGGAGAATCTAGGTTTACCTTGCACAGAAAGCTGACATGGGTTCAGTCAGAGTTGTTTTCACTCCCTTCCAAATGTTTTAGTCCCGAATGCAGGGAGAAGGAAAACGTATCCTTATTCTTTGACAGATTCCAAGTCCAACTGCTTGAAAGTAGTAAGAGGTGGGCAGATAGTGCCTTACCAGCTCCCCCTGCCCCCCGCCCCATAACACACATGCTCACAGTAGAGCATCAGTCACATGACTCCGAGCTGATTGCCTTAGAAAAGTGATGTATTGGGGTGGAGAAAGGAAAGAAAAGGGAATCTCTTTCTGGCTATTGAGCTTCAAATACCTGCATTCCAAAAGCATAGATTTTGGAAAATTTCCTTCCCCATGATTGGAGAACCAGTGAGACCATGGGTGAGGAATGTCCATTCTGCTTCTAATCCCACCACCCCATCACCCTACCAGCAGAAGAAGGAGCCCTTTTTCTTTGCGCAATGGTACTTCTGCTCACCGAGCAGTATGCCTGCATGGTTTCAACCCACCGGCACACCATTTCTTATTTGGGCCATCCAGATGAGTGCCTTTTTCTGATTTGCACGAATCTGATGCTCCCAGGACCTAGGGAGAGGGTGCAAGGGTCTCTGTATTCTGCACTTAAATCAGGCCCAGGAAGATCAGGATGTAAGGAGAGGAACTAGATTTGCAATCCCCATTTAGATTCCTGGGAAGACAGGAAGGCTCCAGAGAAGAAATGGTTATGGGCATATCTAGGCAGAGGCAACATTATATCTTTCTGTTTCCTGTGCCAGAGAAGGGAGCAGGCACACCAAACAATCTGCTGCATTGTGAAGGGCCTTGTAGAAGGATGGAGAGACAGCTCCACTGCAAACTTCATTGACAAGGAAATGGAGGAAGGAGAGAGCATGGACAGCAGAGCTAGCTGGAAAAAACCAAAATCGTAACCAGATCTCAAATGATGAATATTTGCTTTTCCCTGACCTGTCACTCCACCTCCTGACAAATGTCCACCTTCTTTATTTTTTTTATTTTTATTTTTATCTTTTTTCCACCTTCTTGAATTAGGAGCTCACCAGAATTTGGGGGGAGCAAGGTGGGGGACAGTGCAGAGGGCAGTGGACCCAGAGCTGCCTGAGTCTAAATTTCCTCCATCATGGCAGAGTAGAAGCTTGGGATGAAAGGTAAGTGGTTACAGGAAAAAGGAAATAAACTGAATCAAAGAAGATACATGTCTTGCTTCCCTATGTTTGTAGCCTGAGAGTTACCTGCTACACTTTCTTCTGCCCAGTCAGGCACCACTGTTTATTTTGAGACAGATTTCTAATACTACATAACATCATGCTTTTAATCAGCCCTAAGAGCATATTTCTTAACTTGGCAAATGATGTAGTTCCTTAGAAAAATATTTTTGGTTTTCTGTGTGTGTTTTTTCTTCAACAGCGTAATTCTCCAAAACATCATTTAAGGAATTCTTAAGCAAATTCAGATTTTTCTGATACTAAATAGTGGAGATATCCCAAACTCTTACATTCTAGACAAAGTTTTCTAATGGCACAAATATTGCATAATTTATGGATAAATGCATAATCTGTATGATGTACTGATTATTTTGTTGATGTTTAAAGCATCTTAAGTTACCTAAGCTCACTGTGTTTGTCTTCTCATATTTTAAAAATATTTTTTACTTATTTATTTGACAGAGAAAGACAGCGACAGAGGAAACACAAGCAGGGAGAGTGAGAGAAGGAGAAGCAAGCTCCCCGCCGAGCAGGGAGCCGGAGACACAGGGCTCCATCCCAGGACTCCATCCCAGGACTCCAGGACCATGGCCTGAGCGGAAGGCAGACGCGCAATGACTGAGCCACCCAGGTGCCCCCGTCTTCTTATTTTTAAGAAACAAACTAGTTTTGAGTCCAAATGAAAAGGTATAATTGTATAAAAAAAAAGATGTTTAAAACAGAATAGGACATCTTGACCCATTTTAAAAGCAGCAGCCTCGTAAATAAATATAGGCATGGTAAATAAAGGTCTCTGGCATTCTTCTCTATGAAGCAATAGTTGGAAGAGATGAATGAAAAAATTAATACAGTAATTTTCCTATTTGGCTCTTCTTCTAAACTTTCTTCAGCTCACCAGCCTTTATACCAGATTTGCCCTAGTTATTATTTGAAGGGGACAATCATGGAAAAGTCTTGAGAAGTGTTATAAAATCTGTTTCCCAATTAAGATATCTATTTTTTTCTAATATGGATTTTTTAAAAAATGTGTTCTGTGTTTAAAAGTCTTCCATATACAGCAACGGCAAACAAAATCTTTCTGGTTTACAAGTCAAAAACAAGGAAAAGTACACAGCACTTTTCACTTTACAGAAATGTCCATCTTGTGTGCACCCAGATTCAGACATAGATCCTGAAATCCAAAGTACACAATTCAGACAATTGTCACAAGCGTCCATTTGTCACCAACTTCAAATCAGAAATGTTTACTTTTTATTTTTGTTTTCTTGGGTTCCCTACCCCCACCCCCTGCCATATTCTCATCATTCCCAATAGTTTTTTTCATTCTGCTACATCCTCAAACAACATTTTTAAAATATTGATTTTATTTATTTGTTTGTTTGTTTGTTTATTTGACAGAGAGAAACATAGCCAGAGAGGGAACACAAGCAGGAGGAGTGAGAGAGGGAAAAGCAGGCTTCCTGTCGATCAGGGAGCCTGATGCGGGGCTCGATCCTGGGACTCCGGGATCACGACCTGAGCTGAAGACAGACCACCAACAAGTGAGCCACCCAGCCACCCCCATCCTTAAACTTTTTGAAATCAGGGTGAAAGTGACCTCTTCCAGAAAATTTTCCCCAGGTAAGTGTATCTTCTCCTTTACAAAAACTGCACACAGAAATTATTTCCATATTATATTGAATATTGAATATATTGAATTTCCATAATATATTGAATATAAAATAATGAATATTTCCATATACCAGTCTTATATATTTAATTTCAATTGCACAGTTCTATGGAGTCCATGCTCTCCCTGCTGTTCTACTTTATTCCATTAGCAGCTCCTTGAAGGTACACACAGATGTAGTTTAGACTTCAGGATTTCACGTTCCCAAGTTTGGGGCTACACACCTTTCCTGTCTCCGGCAGAGATAGACATTCAGCTTCCCACCATTCATGTCTCATTTTCTTGGTAATTGACATCCTCAGAAGCGAATACATTAAACAACTCCACTTTTCAAACTCTTGAATTTGGGGAAAAGAGGAAGCATGTGTTGTTGAGTGAAGCATGGGGGGAAAGCCTCCTCTTTTTTTTTTTTTTTTTTTTTTGGCTTTCTCTTCTTCCCCTTCTTTTTGCTGGAACAGGAAATGATGACTGCAGTATGGTGTTTCTACCTCAGGATCTTGAGGATTGAAGCTCTTGTAATAGGGTGGTTGAGCTAGAAGACAAGGGGACTGAATCCCTCATGACTGGATGAGACTGCCATTCTGAAGCTGGGTTGACTAGTCTGTATCAGGTAAGTTCCCATTAGAGAGGCAGAACTGCTAAAGAGTGTGTGCGCATGTGTGTGCTCTATGACAGAGACTGGAACTCAACTAATTGTAGGAGCTGGCTAAGCAATATTTCATGAGTAGAGCTGTTGCCTTTGCCCCTGCTGCTGGAGGCTGCACACAGTTGAGAAGGAGAGATGGATAGGAGGTGAAAGAGAAGAGCAAGGGGACCACACAAGCACAATCTGGAGTCCTTGGAACAGACTGAATCCATGGTAGGTCTTACTGACTCTGACCTGAGAGGTGTAAACACCCTTTAGAATCTGGAGACTCTTATGGAGCTAAATACCTATATTTGACCCAGGCATCCGAGAAGCGAAAGGAGGATCCAAGAGAAAGTGGGACAATTGTGGGTCCAGGTGATTGCTTCATGCCATCAAGGCGAGCCAGCAAGTAAGTGATGACATGTGTGAGTTACAAAATGGCGGCTGTGGGCCTTCTCCTCCCAAAACCTCCCAAACAACCTCCCTGTGACCCACTGTAACCAGGGACATACAGGAAAGGGGATACTGGGATATGTAGTTTCATACGGCTTGAAGTTGACTTTACAAAGTCATCACATTCTGGATTTCTGTAAATTTTCTATTTTTAATTTGGGACGCTATCAGCAACAAAGTATAATTCTTATTGGCTACTGGGCCCTTGTAAATAAATATAAACTCATAGCTGGACTAGATAATGAATATGGCATGTGGACTTGGATAACTTCAACACAGAGACTTTTCATGTCTTGATTCTATGTAAGGTATCACTTTAAAGAAAACTTTCAAAAACCTTCAAGAAATGCATACTTGGAGAAGAAAAAGTTAAGAGGATAAGGCACTGATTGAGAAGGGTAGAATGAAAGAATCATATTCTTCATTCTGGAAAGAAGGCCGGGAAGGGATAATATCATCATCTAATTGGTCACAAAAGACTTGGCCAGGGGAAATATGGGACTTGTAAGGAAAACTCTGAAATGTTAGCTCCAGGATGAAAGCATACTTCCCATAACAATGAGTTTTTTTTTTTTAAATATGGCTGTTTTTGCACATGGCATAAACATTTGCAATTTAAGCATTTATGTTTGGAGTTTGCTACTATCTTGTAACAAATGAGATAGTTCCTTTAATTTTGGAAGGCAGGTGCATCATGTGGATCCTCTGGGACAGAGTTAGGACTGTGAGCTGGTTAGTGGAAAGGGTGGGATGCCTGTGAACAATAAAAAGGGTCAGGAAGCAGAATTGGGCAGAGAAAACTTAGAGGTCCTGATGGAGATCTGACTCTCAGGAGGAAAGGGGTGGGAAGCAGGACGCCCATGGAAAGCCTCAGATTATGATACAAATTTGACAAGGCTTAGGTGAATCCAATGGGGAGCCCTGGAAGAACCCCACATCCAGCAGAAATGGCCAAGCCCTCATATTCCCATCATGCTCAGTCACTAGAAGGAAAACGGTGTCAGCTCAAAAGCTGGGTTGGATCCCGAGGGCGCTGGCATTGAAGGCTGTCAGCTAACTGAACTCCTCACAGGTGAACAGCAAGTTCTTCCTTGAAGCAGATCTAAACAGCACAAGTATGGTTACTAATCCATATATCCTTTCAACATGCGTGACAACCCATTTCTCAAAGCCAAGATGAAAAGAACAATACTTATTAGGGCAGAGTGACTTGCCTCAGATCGGAAATTAATTGGGAAAAATGATCAAGAAATTAATGGGCTTCTTCCAAAATATCTTACTCTTGACTTTGAGCTAGACGTTTTCACCATGTTGACACTAGACCAGATTGGAACACATGCTAACATTTATCCAAGGTATTCCTTGGGACCAAGTTCTGTGACTTTTATTTCTATTCAGCACACGTTATCCAGGCGAATCAGGCTCCCATACCACCCCCATCTAATCAAAGCCCCGCTGTCCCTGCACCGCAACCTCACCCCCTCTCAATTCATTTGAAGTCCAAACCAGTCTGAGAAGCTACTGCTCAGGCTTCCTACCTTCCCTAACACCCTAACTTCCCACCGAAATATACCTGCTCTGTTTTGCATTTCCTTGCTGGAAGGTTGACAACCAAGGCTGAAAAAGCTCATTGACTCAGCTAATGAGAACACAGTGATTGCCTTATTTGCTTCTATAGAATTAACCCAAATAAATGGCTAGCTAACTGGGGGAGGGGATTTCCTTTCATTTGTTCAGGCCAATGTTGGTGAAATTTTGGACAATGTTGGTATGCATGAATTCACCATTTACACAGAGAAGGCAGCATCTTATGCTAAATATAAGGGCCAGTTGTGGATTTTACTCTCAAAAGGTACTCATTCTTGACTAATGACCTCAGCAAGTGGATCATGACTATTCATCGACCTATTTGGTAATTTTAATATTGTAGAGATCTGTCTATACTTTGGATGTTCTAACTAGAGAGAGGAATAGAAAGAGTAATAAAATAACAATTAAGTACCTGCTGGATACAAAGAATGGTGCTTGGTACTTTATAGGTACCATGGGTTTAACCTGGTTGCCTATAAACTATACACTATAATTCCATTTTACAGATGAGACTCAGAAAAGTTCAATGGCCTGATTCAGGTCAGGTCTACCTGACTCCCAACACCACTGCTCTGTTCTTTCTCACCTTACGAGTCACAATTACTTATTAGAGTCTAAGACTTCTGACTCGAACTCCCCCTCAGCAGTATCTAAAAGTTGGTGTGGGAGGGTGGTTGGGATTATAAAGAAAATAAGATGGGACATGTGTTAATGGTTGCTGAAGAAATTGTCCCTACCCATATTTGAGTAGGGTCATTAGATAAATTTCTTTGCTTTTTATATGTATGAAAATTTAAACCTAGGCTTACAGGAATTTTCATTCAGTAAAGGTTTTCAATAGCTACAAATGACTCAGCACCTAACCAGGATATTATGGGGGACCCCAACTGGCCACACACACACATACACAGGGTTAAAAACATCTTCTGGAACAAGCCCTGCAGATATTAATTAGTTGTCAAGGTGCAAAACACAAGTCTAGAGATCTCAGCGTTTCCAGCATCTATCAGCAGAAGCCAATGTTCCCTTTCCGTGAATGAATCACAGCATTCAGCCACATTCACCGTCATGTTCCTCACCATTTGCTCAAGCCAGCCAAACCAAACGAGGGATCACCAGCGGAGAGAACTGCAAATGTTTGCAAACTGTGAGCAAATTAGGAGAGCGTCCTACATTTAGAGAGACATGAATTATTGTGTGCAGATATAAATAAACATTGTTCTCAGCTTAGGCTCTGTCAACACCTCAGCCCTCCACACAAACTCATCCAAAGATAAATGAGCTAGTGTTACTCATACCTGAGGAGCTCCCAAAACCACCTGAAGGGACACACGCTGTACTTTGCTAAGCTTGTTTGCAAGACTCAGCCCTGGGAATACAAAACTACCACAAAGTATGTAGCCAACTCTGAAATATGTGTTTTTAGGGAGCCATAAGGGTGAAAGAGTCATTCTCTTTTGTTGATCCACGTTCCGGAACTTGGCAGGGGGCTCTCTGGGGGTCCCACAATTATTTTCCCCTTACCTTGTCTATTTTTTTTAATTAAGGCATGCTTATTGTACAATATGTTCTAAAATACAATCAAAAGGAATATTTAAAATGGCCTTAAGTCTACCAACCAGAAGGAACCACTGCTAATTTTGAACATATGCTTCTAGAATTTTTATGCATATATAAACTCTTCAAAATTAAAATAGGAACACACGATAGGTAACTTGCGTTGTTCATTCAAAAAGAGCCTATTAACATTTTAATGCCTACAAACAAGCTTTACAACAATATTTACAATGTCTGCACATATGGACGTAAAACAATTTATTCATTCAAGACATATTATTGGATATTTACCAAGAACTGAATATTCAGGCTGCTCTCACATTTTTGCTCCTGAAACTGAGCTTGGATAAATATTTTAATAGATGATTATTTCTACAAATCCATCATTATTTCCTTAGGATAAGTCCTTAGAAGTAGAATGCACAGATCAGAACTTTTTGAGGCTTCTAAAACAAATCACCTTCCAGAGAGAATATACAAGGTTATGTTCCTAATCACTCTACACTCTAATAGCACTGAGTGATGAGTATTCTTTATTTAATCTTTGCCAATTCAATAGGTAAGGCACTATATCACTTTTTTCCTTTTTTGGAATTTGTACTTCTCTTACATTAATGATATTGAATTTTAACGTGTTTATTGAAAGATATATTATCTTCCTCACTGTTCATATAATTTTGTGCATTTAGTATTTCTCTCTAAGGCTGTCCACATTTTAACAGTGGTATTTCCTTGTAGATCCTAAGCAATGCAATTTCTTTCCTCACTTTGTCTTTTAACTTGATTTGCTCTTTGGAACACCGAAGAGTTTAAAATTTTTAGGTTAAAAAATGCATGTATCTTTCTCTTTATGGGTTCTATGATTTAAGCTGTACCCTTAGACTACCCTTCACAAGCTTATATTTTCTTCTATTAACTCATTTAAAAATTTTAATCCACCCAAAATAAATTCTGGAGAATAATGTGAGAAATAGACATGACATGTTTTTCTCCGAGGGATAATTCAGTGGTCCCTACACTGCTTATATTTGGATTTTTTAAAAGATTTTACTTATTTATTTGAGAGAGAGTGAAAATGAGAGAGATAACAGAGGGAGGAGAGGTAGACTCCCTGCTGCGCAGAGATTCCAGACATGGGGCTTGATCCCAGGACCCTGAGATCATGACCTGAACCGAAAGTAGATGCTTAACTGAGCCACCCAGGCACTCCCCTACCCTGTTTTTTTAACATAAGCACTCTTACTTGTTCTGATGAACACTGGGTGTTGTATGCAAGTGTCGAATCACTATATCATACACCTGAAACTAATATTACACAGTATGTTAACAAACTGGAATTCAAATAAAAACTTTTAAAAAAGCACTCATTTCATGGCTGATTTAATGTATAGACATTATTTAAATATGCAAAATTCTTATACAGTTTTTGGTCTGTTCTCAGACTTACTATTCTTTCTCAGTGATGTTGCTATCTATTCTTGGGCAAGTACCACCAAGTTATTTTAGCTCTTGGCCCTTTCCGGTATGTTTTAATACTTTAATGGGGAGCCCTATCTTATTCTGTTTTATTTCCTGACTTTTCTTAGCTATTCTTGCTCATTTATTCTTCCTGAAACACCTTCTGAATCATTTTATTGGGCACTGTGTCTGGGGTTACATTATAGCCATCGATTATACTGGAGATAATTAACAGTGTGACGGTTATTATTTCCTAATACAGAAAGATGCTATGTCTTTTCAATCATGTTGGGTGGGGCCCTCTGATTAGTTCTGAGCCATGAGTTGGAACTATAAGAGACATTTCTGATCAGAGGGAATTAAGATATATATGAGGCTTTCACTCTCTCTTCCTTTAAAGTGATGGCCATAGAGGCCACATCTTGAGAGTGGTGGAGTCACAATTACAAGGTGGACCCAGCCTAGATCCTTGAGTCACTGCCTGGAAGGTGGCAATCTGGAAGTCACCCAGCCTGCATCAAGCTCTAAGTGAGCAAGACATGAGCCATACGGGTTTGCAGATTTATTGGGTACTATAATATGCAGTCCCTTAGTAAAGGCTGCAACTTTCTCCCTCGGTAAGTATTGACGTGTCTTTTGGTATTGCGTTTTCATTGACCATAATGTTAATTTCTACTGGATAGGGATAGGAGCTCCCTTTGCCTGGTAGGAGAGGAAGGGGTCAGATATAAAGTAGGAACCACACTGCTGCTCCTAAAAGCTTCTATTCCTGTTTGCAGTTCTAGCTCACCCTCAGCCAGGGCTTGAGGGCAATGCTCCAAAGCAGTACGTCCCAACACACAACCACTTCCTCCATGTTAAGCCAGATGTCGTTGCTGCCCTGCTTTCCTGAGCCCAGAAACTCTTTCCAAGTTGAAAGGCGAGTGAATGCTTCAAGCAGCCTCTATGTCTGTACCTGATACACTTACTCCCGGATTGTTTGTCCTGGCTCCCAGCCCCTCTAGCTCTGAGTCCTGGGAGGGAAGGATTGGTTGGATTTTGCTCTGTGGCTCCTCCTCGTTCTCCGGACGTGAGTCTCACCCTTTTTGTGTCATGAATCATGGACTGATGGGCTCTTTTCTCAATCTGGCCTCACCTATAAACTAATTTGCAGGAGTTCTTAGAAATTCTAGCCAAGTGGGCACTACCCCTGATTTCACATGCACACATGTTCTTTTCATAGAAAATCGGGGAGGGGAGAGAGAGAATTAATTAAATGTGTGAGTGCAAGTCATCATTTTAGATTAGTGGTCTTTTCATGAATATTTTCATGAGAACTTGGAAAAACTAAGTGGAAACCCAGATGTTGGGCGAGGGAGCAAGTTATCTCTTTCTCTACCCTCCGCCATCCTCTACATGTGGAAGGGAGTAGTGCTCCCAAGATTTATTTTCCCACTGAAACTTTCCTTAGAAAATGGAAATGATTACGGTCAGTTTCAAATAATATTTTTCCCTCGGTTGCATAAATCACGAATGCTAGCCAGCACTCAGTCGATGTCCTTCCTTGCGTTCCTGTCAGTTCCTACTTTTCAAACATCCATTCATGAATGAGACCTTATCTGTGGAAAAGTTCTTCACTAACTCTGGGGTCAACTATATCACATATGAGTATTTTTTTGAAAACGAAACTATTCAATCTAAATAGCTATCAGATTATACCCTTTTAATATTTTTGGCATTAAAATGATCTGCCTTTTATGGAGCAGTTTTATGTACACTAGATGGTAGTTTGATATGTTTTAAACGCCTTCACAAGGTTAGAAATTGGCCATGCTGTGTTGGTCTGTAAATTATTTTTGAAATGTTTTGTGGTCTATATAATCCCAAACCCTGTGAACCACTGGAATGTATCTTCAAATAGTTTTTCAACAAGTAGAATATTTTCTGAGCCCATGCATTTCTGAGAGCGCCCGCCTGTCCCACTCAAAGACAAATCGCTGAGTATCAAGTTCTTAGCTCATAACTTTTTCCACCTCAAAACCCTGTGGAGTCATTTGGCATCTAACTGTTGCAGAGGAAATGTCTGAGACCAACCCAAAATTTGGTCCTCTTGTAAATAAATTTTTACTGAAAGTTGCAAGGTTTTTTTCTCTCCTTTCTCAGGGTATTGCAGTGTAATTCTTCCAAGGCATTCGCTGAAATGGCATGTGTGCCAGCTGACAGCCAAGGGGAGAGATTCTTTCATCACCTAAGTTCAAACCTAGTTCCACATGTCACCAGCCACTGTATCCGGAGCAGTGTTATGGGTCGAATTGCATCCCTCCAAAAAGATATGTTGAAGTCCTATTCCCCAGTACCCATGAACATGACCTTAGTTGGAAGTAGGGTCTTTGCCGATGTAATGAAATGAAGATGAGATCATTAGGCTGCGCCTGAATACAATGACTTGTGTCCTTATACAAGGGGTGTGTGTGTGTGTGTATATATATATATATATATATATATATATATATATATATATATATATAATTCCACAGGGGAATTTGGGGGTGCCTGGGTGGCTCAGTGGGTTAAGCCTCTGCCTTCAGCTCAGGTCATGATCTCAGAGTCCAGGGATCGAGGCCCACATCGGGGTCTTTGCTCGGCAGGGAGCCTGCTTCCTCCTCTCTCTCACTCTCTGCCTGCCTCTCTCTGCCTACTTGTGATCTCTCTCTTTGTCAAATAAATAAATAAAATCTTAAAAAAAAAAAAAGAAAAAAGAAAAGGGGAATTTGGACACACACACACACATACCCCAAACACCATGTGAAGAGACAGACAGAAGGAAGATGGCCCCATGAAGACAGAAGCAGAGATTGACCTTTCACTGCCCCAAGCCAAGGAATGGAATGCCTGGATTGATCAAAAGCTGAAGGAGGCAAAGAAGGTCCTCCCCTAGAGGCTTCAGAAGGAATATGGCCCCTGCTGAGACCTTGATTCCAAAGTTCCAGCCTCCATAAGTGGGAGACAATATGCACTGTTGCTTTAAGCTACCCAGTTTGTGGTTCTTTGTTATGGAAATTCTGGGAAATGAATACAGATTTCTCAAAGAATATGAACTTCAGTTACTTTATCTCTCAAATGTGGATAATAATTTGGTAGAAGACTGGTTGAGAAGGTGAAATGTGATGAGATGGGACAAGATATGTAAACTCTGGCACACAGGGAGAATCTAATGAATAGGTTATACCATGGTCTTCCTCCCCACTCCCCCATCGCCTTCCTTGGGTAGCTCTCCTGGAAATGCTTTCTTTTTCAGTCCTCTTGACATTTTTATACAAAGCTTATACATTTTTGTAAAATAATGAAGTCATTAACTGTGGATTCCCCAGCCCACCTTTAAAGATTTTTTGATTCAGTAGATCCTAGGTAGACCTCCAGAATGAATATTATTCTGGTATCCAGACGTGAACTCTCATTAAGCATTGAAAGTGCCAGGTAATTTAAGTGGCAGTCCCGGTATTACTATTCCTATTCTATAAAGATGGAAACCGAGGTCAAAGGAAATTGAATCCAAGTCAGAAAATGTAAAATCAAGTAGTTTTTAGAGGTTGAACTTCAAGAACTTCAATAGTTTGATGAAATGTGAAACTCCAGGCTGGTATGAAAAAAACACCAGATAATGAGGGCTCCATAATATATAAAATATGGGAGACGGTCCAGTATTGGATTAAGAACACATGGAATCAGAAAGGTTTAAATTCTGGTCATGGTACTTTACTTTTTTAGCTGTGAGAACTTGAGAAAAACTATTTAACCTTTGATAGTCTCAAGCTCTTCTCATCTGAAAATGGGAATAACACATATTGGGATTCTTGTGGAAGTGAAGGTGATGCCATGACTAAGCATTTAATACACGGGAGGTGCTAACTCAATGTTATCTGTTTTTGCAAACACACACTGATCTTTATTTCAAAAAATGTCACAACATTTTCATTTTCTGCTCTTGACTGCCTTAAAGGTAAAAAAATGCAGGGAGAAGGAAAGTCCATAGGTGAGAATTAGTAACTCATTTTAAAAAAGATATGTCTGTGTTTTCTTGATAGCTTATAAATGAGTAATTAATTGTTGTGGGAATAACTTCTTTGGGTTCTTCTCATTAATTTGCCTTTAGCAGGTCTTCCTTGTATCTTGGATTTCTCTATTTTCATAGTATTGACAGGTCACCTAGCCAAAATATGGAAGAACCATTTTAAAGAGTTGCCAGTAGCTAATAGAATATGTGTGTATAAGGATGCTCTCAATGAGTGGTGCCCCAAAGGATTTGTTTCCTGCTACTCTTGAAACATTTCATTATATTCTTCCACTGGGCCCCAGGAGGCCGAGGAGGGGACCAGGAAAGCAATGCTCTCCTGATGTGGGGAAGCAGGATACTTTGACACATCAAGGGAGTCAGGCGCACAGAAGATAATAAGCAAAAGGACAGGAAATACATCTGCACAAAATTGCTTCTTTTATTTTGGTGTTATTCACACCATTGTGGGTTATATCGGAACAGCCACCATATTCAAATTTTTATTTTTTGTTGAACAGGACATGCTTTTTGGATATCTGGCATGATTCCGGTTGTTTTTCCATGTCATCTGTCCTCAGCAAGGGTCAATGCCAGGCTGCTCAATTCCCCTGTCCTAATCGTCGAATTGATCATCCAGGATGTGAAGAATGGGAAACTATAGTAGCTTAAGCATGACAATATGTTTGTAGTAGTAAGTCCGCAATGGACATTCCAGATGTTCCAGTGGCTCAACAATGTTTTCTTGTTTTTTTTAAGATTTTATTTGTTTGGGAGAGAGAGACAGTGCACAAACAGGGAGGGGGGCAGGGGGAGGAGAAGCAGGCTCCCTGCTGAGCAGAGAACCCGACTCAGGGCTCCATCCCAGGACTCTGGGATCATGACCTGAGCTGAAGGCAGACATTTAACTGACTGAGCCACCCAGGTGCCCCTGGCTCAACCATTTCACCCAGAAACTGGGCTATTTCTTCCACCCTCCCTCCTACTGCCTTCTGGTCCTCAAGTTTGTCACTTCATAGTTGGCAATATGGCTGCCTCAGTGCTGGGAACTATATTCTCAGCCTTGCTTCCTGAGAATAAAGCGAAAGGCCCTTTCTTGGTATGCCTGGTTTTCAGCAGTAAACAAAATTACTCCTATCTTTCGAGCCAGACTGTGTAACGTGGCCATCTCTAGAGCTAAACTCTGGGAAATGGGACTGAGAGTACTCTGATTGACTTAAGGCACTGGGCATCTTGCTTCCCTTCACAAAATTAGAGTGTTATTTAAGAAGGCAGAAGGTGATGGCAGTGAATACAATTCCCTATCGTGTATCTTGCTGCTGTTTTCTTTTTTTCTGCATTCTGGGACTGCACTTTTCCCTTCTGGTATCCCAAAACTCCTGTATGGAAGCAGCCTGGGAAGCAGAGAGGGAAAAGTGCAGCCCGTGACAGTGGAGGTGTTGGATCTGATGGGCACGATCTCGGACTCAGATCCTATCCTGAAGTTATCAGTTACCCCGGAGGAACTACTGGCAGCTGGGAGGAACTGTTTTAAGCTGCTCAAGCTCACTGGAGGCGGAAGCCGCATGCTACGAGTGGAACATCTATTTAAAGAACTCACAGCCGTTTCTCTGCCCTGGCCGGGAATCGACCTTGTACTGCAGCCTCCTTGGTGCTGGAGCTGGTGAGCCACTCCTGCGGGCTCAGGGCTTGGCTCTGCCAATGAGGGACGGCACTGCTGCAAGGCTGGGACAGAGAGAAGGGGCTCCCTTGTCCTTTCTGCCGCAGGGCTGCCTGTAGCTCTGTACATGTCACCCCCAGACCTGTCTACTCTGGTGGCCACAGCTGAACCTGGGATGCTTCAAGAACCAGTGTGGCCAGATCCGCCTGCCTGAGACCAGAGTGCTGGTCAGGCACGGCTCCTGTTCTTGAGTTTGTAAGAGACCTCTTCCTATTGTCCCCCCAGCCAGAGAGGTGGTAGGTGCTTCCTGCACGTGCTGCCTCAGGGATGCCAGACAGGGTGCTCTTCACACTTTCAATTACCCGGTGAACAATTCTGAATGTGCTGATCCTGATGTTAAATTCCCTGTTCAAATAGTCGGTATGACTTCTCTTTCCTGACCGGTCCTGACTTGGTGGCTCTGTAGTGTCAAGACAGACGGCCAAAGGCAGGGTCCTGAAATACTCCACCCTTCCTCACACCTGTGATGCCTACTGTAGCAGCAGCTGACCTTTACTAAGTCTCCAAAGGAGGACAAGGGCAGGTCAAAGCCACTGTTTTTGATTACATTAAGGTTCTGGACATACCCATTTACGCAGAAGCTCTAACTCTAGTAAGTGGAGCTCGACCTGGTGGGAGCGCGTAGGACTAAGAGTCCGGGCAGCCACCCTTCTTCGGGGCCCCTTTCCAAGCAGGAGGCATCTCTCAGACAAGGAACATACCTAGGCCTGTCTTGGACTACCCACTCCCAAAAGTCACGGGACCAGAAGAACCATCAAAGGTGATGGGTAGTGGCAGTAGAGTCCGAGAGAAGAAAATCCGAAGACCAGAAATCTTAAAAGACTGAATCCAAAGAGGATGTGAAGTCAAACCCAGTATTTTTTTTTTAAGATTTTATTTATATGACAGAGAAAGAGAGCATGAGCACACGCAAGGGGAGCAACAGGCAGAAGGAATGGGAGAAGCAGGCTCCCCGATGAGCAAGGAGCCCCAATGCAGAGCTCAATCCCAGGACCCTGGCATCATGACCTGAGCCAATGGCAGATACCCAACTGGCTGAGTCACCTAGGTGTCCTGAATCCCAATATTTTAATCACTTTGGTGATACTTCCAAAAGCTGGGGTCCTAGCAGCACACCCGGTGACATCCACACCTTATGTCATTTCATTAGTACAGTTACTACAAGTAGAGTAAGGGATGACAGAGATAATATAATGAGACAGGAAAATGCTGGCCTGCATGTCTGGAGAGGAAGTTCTACCACTTAGAGTACCTTAACCTCTCTGGACCTCACTTTCCAAATCTATGAAATGAGAAGGTCGAGCTCTGGATGTCTGTGGCCTACCTCCACAAATCCCAGTAAGCAGCATTGTGAAGGACAGGGCTTCTACATATTTTCTGAAGAAACCTGTCCAATAAAAGTAAGTCTAATGAAACATGATCGTTTCAAATCAGGAAGTCGGATTCACTTTGGACTAAGCAAGAATTGTCAATACACACATACTCCAATCCCCAAAAATGTTTGTTCGTGTGTGTGTGTGAGGCTAGCATTTCCTAAGTTTTCATGGCATTTCACAAAATGGGTTGTGTTCAAAATGTTTGGAAAACAGCAGGCTCAACAAAATTGCAGCAAACTCTTTTACAGAGAGAGAAAAAGAGCACGAGTGGGGCCAGGGCAGGCGAGGAGGGGCAGAGGCAGGAGGGACAGAGAGAATCTTAAGCAGGGAGCCTGATGCAGGGCTTGATCTCACAACCCTAAGATCATGACCTAAGTCAAAATCAAGAGTCAGATACCCAATCAACTGAGCCACCCAGATGCCCCTATGTCAGATTCTTTTAGATGCTACCCAAAATCCATTCCTTACTTCATTCCAAGGTTTAACATTACTTCAGTGTGATTTGGGACAGCAAATATGTCAAGGTTCCCAGTGATGGGCTATGACTAGCCCAAGCTAATGACAGCCTCCCTTGCAGCTATTGGTGGCCAAATAATTTGAACAGCCACAGAACCCTGTTCTTTCCAAAAGGGATTACTTTTCAGGAGAGTATGCTTTGAGACTATTGACCTGGGATAACTTAATTGCAAACATTTAGATAGATAAATGTACTCCTGACCAATCACACCAGGATGTATTCAACTTTTAGGCCGTGTTTCACATAAAACATTCACTCTGGTTTCTCTCAATAAATTGGGGCATCTAAGTGGCTCAGTCAGTTAGGTGTCTGCCTCTGGCTCAGGTCATGATCCCGGGGTCCTTGGCATCGAGCCCCATATCAGGTTCCTTGCTCAATGGGGAGCCTGCTTCACCCTCTCCCTCTATTCCCCCTGCTTGTTCTCCCTAATAAATAAAATCTTTTTAAAAGATAAGTAAATAAATAAAAATTTATGCATTAATTTGTGTACTTGATCATACCTTGCCCCCATTTTGGGGAAGGATTTACGATGAAGGAAAAATTTGTTAGCCAAAGAGGAACACGTCTCTTCAACACCTTGTCAATCATAATCCAAGAACAATGGGGAATTCGTATTTTCTAAGTATAGGAAATATAATATTCATGCTACTCAATCTTCTAGACATAGCTGTGTTGTAAAGTAAAACAAAACAAAACAAAATAAAACAAAACTAAAATCCAGTAATTCTCCATTCTGTGTACCAAATCACCTGTGGTGCTTTAAAAAGAAAATTACAGGTCTCTACCTTCTGTTCCACACCACTTCTGGTTTAATTGGTCTGTAAGTGGCTTAGGCATCTGTAATTCTGGAAGGCCTCTGGGTGATTCTGACAGATAGCCAAGGTTGAAATACCATGTTTATAAATCACAGAGGCTGTGACACTTCAAGAGGCTGTATGGTATAGTGGAAAAAAAAAAACAGGTATCAGGGGTTCTGGTCTTGGTTCTGGAGCTCAGTAGCTAGGCGACTAGGCAGATCACAGAAAACTCAGAGCTTCAACCTGTTAATTCATAAAGACTTGCTATGGATATAAATATCAAATATTTATAAAAGCACACGATAACATACAGGGAGTTTGAAAATTTTCAACACAGTATTTAATACCCTTGTTCTCTTCATGGAGTGTCCTTTTTCACCTCTGCAGGAAAAATCTACCATCCTCCAACTGAGTAGAGCTAAAATCTCTGAGGCCTCCCCTGACCTATTTGAACTGTTACCTGTATTTTCCATGACCCCATCATGCTATTACTGAACCTCTCCCACCCCCACTCCCTCTTTGGGAGCACAGTGAAAGCTCTCACAGATCGGGAACCTCTTATTCTTGCTCTCCAGTGTCTAGCAATGGTAACTAAGAGGAATCAAAACAGCTATCACCGTATCCATGAAGACACAAATTGCCCTTATGGAACGCAGTTACCTGTTTCTCTCCTCTTTTCCAAAAGCTCAATTTTTTTTTCTTCAATGTCCTTTTTAACTGTGAAACTCCTTACCTTAAAAAAAAAAAAAAAAAGAAGAGGAAGGGAGGACTTCTGAGATGTGCTCTCGTAGTCACAACACTAATGATCATTTATTAGAGCCTATACATAGTAGGTGCCTGACTACCCATTAGAGACACATTATTTAATTCTCTCGACCCACCTTATAAAATAGATTGTATTATCCCCGTTGTACAGCTAGATAAGGAAATTCGGGGGCTTCATATAATTTGCGCAAGGAGGTCACAAAGCTAGAGGTGAAGTGAGGACTCGAACACGGTCCTCTCACCAGAGCCCGAAACCGACCAGCACACGCACCTGCTACATCCTAAGATACTCGGGTGATTTCACTCCCTTACCCCGAGTTCACCGCTCCACCCACTTGACAGCCAACAGAGTAAAACTCCCACTGCTCAGACTGGAAGGTGGAGGCATGATCCCAAGAACCTCTTTCTCTTGACGAGTCCTGAATGTTACTTGAAATGGAAGCACGCGGGGCCCGTGGTCCAGCCCTGCCCCTCGAACAGGTCGCTGGGATCCGGCCAGAGGACGCCTGGCAACCTCTGGGAACAAAGGCGCGGGCCGACGTCCGCGCGCGGCCTCTTTTCCGGGAACATTCCGCCACACCGTGCTCCTCGCGTTTCTACAAGGAGCCTCAGGCCGCCGACCTCCAGCCCTACACCCTCCCTCTCGCCCGCTCACCCACCGGGTGGCGAACCCCGTGGACCACAGTCCTTTCCTTCCGCGTCCCGCCCGCCGGAAGTGACGCACAGGAAGCGGCCCCGTTCCCACGGGGGCGGGGGAGGAAGATGGCGGCCCCCAGTAGCCGGTGAGGAAAGTGGAGGACACGGGGAGTCCGGGGAGCGGCGGGACTCTTCCGTTATGGCCGCATCCTCGCACACTTTTTCCTCACGCCTCCTGACAGGTACGGCACCCGTCCTTGGGCACGACTTTGGGAAAATTCTCATCTTGGGGCCACGTGCAACGCCGTGGTTCCGGCTGGCTGCAACCTTGGGAGCCCTTGGCGAGGTCGGCTGGGCACCGGTGGGGGGAAGTGACCTCTGGAGCAGCCTGAAGTGAAGACACCGTGGTGCTAGGGTCTAGTCTGCACTGTGGCCCCGGTGGTCCTCACCGTCTCGGTCCGCCTCCCCCGGAGGGGTGATGTCGGTGCTGCTTTCGGTTTTCCGAGTGGAGAGTAGTGGAGAGGATGGAGTAGAACCTTGAGGCCCCACGAGTCTGTTGGTTTCTCGGAGTCTTGGTTCCTAGCTACAGGTGTAAGTTACCTGTAAGCTCCCTGGTAAGGACTAGCGAGCGCTTTGCCCTCACTCTGAAGCCTTGTTCCGATACAACGTGACAACGATGATGACAAGGATAAAACGATACAGTTGATGACAACTATAGGTAGTGGGCTACAGTCTCTCTCAGATTTTTGACTTTCTGCCATCAGCGTGGGCCCTGATATCATCCTCCCACTTGAAGGACCTGCAACCACTACATGTTAAAGGTGGTAGGTGTTTCCGTGGCTAGGTCTCAGCTCACGTGGCATCTTTTCAGAGATGTACTCTGACCATCCTATTTAAGGTAGAACTCCCCGCCCCTCTTTTCTCACACCTCTCTTATTTCTTTCCCCATGGTTAGCATACTCTATAATTTTTTTAACGATTTTATTTCTTAGAAAGTGTGCATGACAGGGGTGAGGGGGCAGAAGGACAGAAGGAGAGGGAGAAGCAGGGAGCCCTACCCAGACCTCTACCCTTGGACCCCAGGGATCGTGACTTGGGCCACCCAGGCGCCACTGTAATTGTTTATTTATATACAGATTGATTATGTGTTTCTCCCAACTTGAATGTAAACCCTATGAAGGTTAGGAACAGTTCCTCTCTGGCTGGTCTCTGTGCCCCCAGGGCCCCAAAGGGTGCCTAGTTTATACTGTTGACTTTCAGTAGTTGTCCATTGATTGTATTTGTCCATTCATTAGAGAGATAATGTTAAAGAGGAGGTTGGGCATTGTTTTGCCCCCAGTAGTTTTGATAACAAATGACTAGGGCGCCTAGGCTCCTGGGTGGCTTGGTGGGTTAAAGCCTCTGCCTTCAGCTCAGGTCATGATCTCAGGGTCCTGGGATTGATGCCCCGCATTGGGCTCTCTGCTCCACGGGGAACCTGCTTCCTCCTTTCTCTGCCTGCCTCTCTGCCTACTTGTGATCTCTCTCTCTGTCAAATAAATAAGTAAAAAAAATAAAAATAAAAACAAAAAAACCAAATGACTATGTGAGGAATGTGTTACTCCTGGTCTGTATTGGAAATGGGTAGAAGAAACCAGAGACTCTTTTTTTTTGGCCAAATCCTGTTTTTAGGCCTCACCTATCATAGGCTCTTTGCTGTGCAGAGCCATGTTGATCACAGTGACTCTGTGAACCTCTTTTCTTCCTTTTCTCTTATCACGTTGTTATTTTATGGGCCTCTTTTGGCTGTGTAATTTCAGGCCATATCATTTGTGTTTCCTGGAATTGAGTTTACTCATCTATAAAATGAGGCAATTGAACCAGATGATCTCAAAGGTCTCTTCTGGTTCAAAGAAAGGGGAGGAGAGTGGGAAGCGGGAGGGAGTGTAGATGAAACAAGATTGGCTATGGTTTCAATAATTGTTGAAACTGGGTCTGTGGCTGACTTTTTTCATAATGAAAAGTTTGTTTTGTTTTTTTTTTAAAGGTCTATGATTCTTTTTTCTGTCATCCCTAAGTGTGAGTGTTCTTTGATCGTGACCCTAGGCACTGATTCTCAGAGAGCTCATCCTTTCTTAGTGCTTGAATGTTACCTCTATTTGGAGGTTTTTCCAGTTTGCATTCTCAGACTAACTGCTCTTTGGTCTTTCAGTCCCATACCTGTAGCTTCCTATAAGGACAGTCTTACTTCACTGCTCAGAGTTCCCCAGTTCTAGTAAGTAGGCTGCAGATGGTTTGTTGCTGGATCAGTCTTTTTCAGTGCTGGTACGAAGACAGTGCAGCTTCCTGAAATCATGAACACAAATTGCCCCCAATGTTTGCTAGTAAGTGGCCTGTACAACCTGCTATGATCCATTTGAAAGATCATTACAGGAGCCTGATATGGAAGCACCATGGTGGGAAGGGGTGGCAGAAAGGCAAAGTGCGACTTTGTTAGGTATATAGTGGTTGTGTCTGCTTTTGCTTCTAAAAATTCAAAGTATTTTACCACCATTAAAAGAAATTCAGGACCTATGGTTACATGTCGGTGCACCACATTTTAAAAGGTCTACCATTGTGACTCAGTATGATGTTGAATAGTGGATATGGTCATGTTTTCAGATTTTTATCTTAACTCTTATAAGCCCTCTTCAAACCTACATTTGTTTACACAGGGCTGAAATATTTTTCAGTTTCTAGGCACTGATTCATAGAAATGGAACGTGTTTTGACTGAATAAAGTGTTTCCATCATTTAAAAGTGAAGTTTCCAGCTCCTGTTTTATTTTTCCCCTTAACTACTATTCTGTAAAATCTCAGTTTGACCCACTTAACCTTGAGAGATGTTTTCCAAGGTGGTTCTTCCCTCCCAGCAATTTGTATTTCTCACTGGACAAAATGACTACAAAACTGGTTTTGAAATTAAGGCCCAAACCGTAAAACTTTGATATTTTTTTGACATAATCTCTTATCTATATATTTTTTATTCTATTTGTTTGAGAGAGAGAGTGCATGTACCCAAACAAACAGGGGAAGGGGTAGAAGGAGAGAGAGAGAGAGAGGGAGAAGCAGGTTCCCCAACATGCAGGTAGCCCGAAGAGGTGGGGGGCTCCCTCCCAGGACCACGGGATCATGACCTGAGCCAAAGGCAGATCCTTAACCTACTGAGCCACCCAGGCGCCCCGACGTGATCTTTTAATATTAAAATCCTATCTTCCCAAAGAATAGTGGCAAGGCAAAAGAAGGAAAATTGTCCACTATCAAACAAAACAAGCAAACCCTTGAGTGTCAGAACTCATTTGAAAGGAAATTTCCGAGGACTGATTTCAGTGCTACTATTCCCTCCTGAACACATATGCAGGCAACACATACTCATATATCTAGAAAATAAGCATTTCGTACTTAACTGAGGTTGGAGAGTATGACTCCAGTGAGGAAATGAGTTACCTCTGGTCTAAGATAATTGCCACATATCCTGAGGAGCAGTGATATTTCCAAGTAAATTATATAGAAAATCCAGTCATCAAACACGATTTCACTGTTGTAGAGAAAGCACTCTGCCAGCTGTTGTAGCAGAGGCGAGTAAAGGAGAGTCCCTGCCATCACGGAACCCAGAACTATAATGGTGGAAACAAATGGAAACAGTTGACAGGAAGAAGTGCCATAAAAAAGTATAAAGTGATAGAATAGTTGAAAAGAGACTTTGAAAATTTGACAGGCAGAGCGTAGAGGCAAGACACGGCCAGCCAGAGAAGTGTCAGCAAAGATGAACACATTGTGAAATGTGTGGTGTGCTTAGTGGAGCATGATGAGTACATGTCTGGGCGAGTAATGTGTGTCCTGGACTTCCTACAGAAGACCCACCAATTATCCACGTGGAGATACTGGGAGAGTGATTGGAAGTAGCCTGGAAATGAGTCAAAGCTTAGAAATTATCCCATAATTGCATTTGCCTGGGGACAGTGTGCAGTGGGACACAGTTGTCTTAAAGTGGCCTGACACGGCAAGGGGAGAGGAGTGAAGATGGCAAGTATTTTGGATCATGGAAGCCACGGGACCATCGTTTACATAGCCTTACACAGAAGCATTGGGATTGTTATTTGAGAGAAGGTTTGGTTTGATTAAAAGCCAAATTCAGACTGCAGCTATTTTGCTTCTTCCTGCCTAGACTGATAGAGCCAAACTTAACCGAGGACTATTTCCCCTCCCTTTTGGTTAGTTGTATTACCCACCGTGGCCAAAGTATTCATCTGAAATGTATTTTCCAGTGTATTGTCACTTACTGAGAAAACCTGTGTTTCTCATTTTCCACTATTTTTCAAAGTGACTGAACTGATTGTTTTATATTTTTCTCAAAAAGATCTACAGTGTGGTCATTTCAGCATTTCATATGACAAAAGCATAATGACTCTGAAATGAAAAATTGCCCCATCCCTGCTGAAGAATTCCATTTAGTGAATCGAGCTGATGCGTGGCGGTGATTCATGAATCTGATCAGAGTTCTGACCCATCACATGTGCCCTTGCTTATGGTGGTGGCTGGCTTTGCTTCTGGGTAGGCACAGTCAAGCATTTGGTGAGAAGCAGTAATCATATGAACCTTGTCTTCACCTTTTCTCTATTACAGGTGGGGTAGGAGGATGTGTCCGGTATCTAGAGAGAAGAACTATGCAGGAATCCCCTCACACATTCATGCATCTTTTCAGGAGCATCAATAAGCAGTGGATTACATTTCAGCACTTGACCTTCCTCAGGCGTATGGTATGTTCAGAAGACCATCCTCTCTCTGCTGCTGTCTGCCTTTACTTTCTTTGTATGAGGGAATTTGAGAAATTTCTATTAAAAGAAGAGTTGTAAGAAGTACCGCTTGGAAAAGACTTTTATTTAGTGTCCTCTTGGGTTTATCCAAAACTTTAATTCCTTGTTTTGATTATTCTTAACTTAAACCAGAGTAGTCCTGGCATTCGAGGTTAAAAGTATAATCTTGAACTTACTGATTTGGAGAAAGATTGAAAACTTCTGGCATATTTCACCTAGGAGAAAATTAGGAAAAGCTGAACTGTTACCATACATCTCTTTAAATTCTTTAGAATTCTGTCAATATATTAATGATATAGAAATAATTTCTTTCACAGTGTGGCCTTCCTGTTTTCCAACATCAGCAGTGAATCTAAAGGTCTTTTAAATGCATCACTCTGACTCAAGCAAATTGAGATTTTAGAATTTGTTAGATACTTTGTAGTGGGCATTATATTTACGTTCTGGTCCTCTAGGTTGACTCCGTGATATTGTGGGCAACATGGTAGCTTATTCTTAAGTACCAGTAAGGACATTTGCCATTAAATAGAAAAGTATAGAATGGAGAAATGATAGCTCAAAACTCATAGTTACAATGCAAGCATAAACGATTAGTGGGTTCACAATCTCAAATCTGATTTGATACTTCTCTTTTTTAACTTAGAATGCCCACTTTAACTTAAAAATGTAAAATTAACCTAAAATCTTAATGAAGCTCATTATTTTGACAAGGAATTTGCATTTCCAGAAATGTTCTGGTTTCTTAAGTTGGGGATCAAGGAGAATGAGTATTTAGAAGAGAAACTCGGGTATATATAATGCCTTTCTTATGTACACAGAATTCTGGGTTCATTCATGAGTTCTTAATCCCTTGCTAGGACGAGTGTATATAATTTCCTATCTTTGTGATATAATGGAATAGTCAACCTGACTGGTACCAGGGCCACTTATAACTAACCGGTTGTTGACTCTTGTCAGTTAAAACCTACTGGTTGTTGATTCTGTCACTTTATTTCTGAGCCTTAGTTTCCTCCTCTATAAGTTAAGGAAAGAGATACTAATAATGATCTGGCTTCTTAAGCAGACTTTAAGAAGCACAGATAAATAATACTTTATAAACTATGAAGGTCTATATTATGTAAAACTACACAGTGCTTCACTCTGTTAGTAATATTACTGCTTCTTGCTAGTAAGTGACAGAGACCATCAGATGATAAAGGTCACGTTCTTTCCACATACACAGTGCTTTCATGTCACTGAACCCTGAATTGTACCCTACCGCCGAGTCCCTCTCTGCACTGTTTGCCTAGAAACATGGAGAGTCAAGATTGACTTGGGCTCTTGATGTTGGAACATTTTTCTCACTGTATCTGGTACCATGTCAGGGATCATGTTGGAGGGAATAAGAAATTTATTTTTCTTTCAAGGAACTTAAACGTCTAGCATTTTCTAAACCATAGAATTAAAAACCATCACCGAGGTGTCAGTTGGGTTCACTGTACCTCTTAGTGTAGTGGTATGCATTAACAAACACTTGAATATTCGTTAATTCAGCATGGATTTACAAAGGCATAGGAAAATCAAGTACTGTAACAGACTGGTGGGAGGTGTTACCTAACAGCTGTACAAGAGCATTTGGGCCTTGGATTTATAGTAACAGGTACTTTCCTTATTTAGTATGTCACACAACTGAACAGAAGTCTCAACCAGCAAGTAAAACGGAAGCCAGAACCCGTGGCATCTCCTTTCCTTGAGAAAACATCTTTGGGTCAGGCCAATGCAGAAATATGTGAAATGAGACCTCTGCCGCCCCCCAGCCTACCTTTATCCAGAAAGCCAAGTGAAAAAGAATTGCTCGAACTGGAATCGGCCTCCATAATTGAAGGCTCGCTAGATGCAGGGAAAGAGACAAAGGATGGAAAGCAGTGGAAGGAGATGAAGTTGCATCTGGATGATTTGCCAGGAATTTTGGCGCGGCTGTCCAAAATCAAACTCACAGGTACTTTGTTTCTCTGCTGCAGTCAGATTCTTACTCGAAGCTTTGTTTTTAATTGAACAAAATGCTAATTTTATTACCACCCCAAAAAGAGTATCTTGAGATTACCCACCCTCTATTTTTTTTCTCTCTCTTCGATTTACTTGGGAATCAAAATCAGCTTTTCCAAATTTTGTTTACACAGAACTGTAAATAGTTTTGCAGTAAATATATTATACTAAAAGTAGTCCTTTTTATTTGCAATTAAATCCTGTCCTGCTTATTTCCTTGTCTTTGTGTTCTTATGCCTACTGTCCTTTAAAGATGGCTTGGGGGTAATGAGTTCTCTGAGTTCTGAAAACAAAAGGCCTACACACCTGTGACCACTGGGACTCTGAGATACCAGTGGGTTTTGCTTCTTGTAGGGCCTCTGGGATTGTCCCAGGCATGCAGAGACTGAGAGCGCATCTTTGGGGGGAAAAAAAGTCTGGAATCAGATCGTATGGCCTCAGGCTACCAAGCTGTACCAAATTTTATTTTTTGCAGTGGATATGAAACCATAACGATGTTATTTGGTTGTCATAGCATCCGGTGAGTCAGGCAAAGCTTTATCATCATCCTCCTGTCTCAGAACTAGACTTAGAAGTAGCTTATTCTGGGCTAACCATGTTCAGAAGGTATGTTCTGGGTCATCCTGCAACTTGAGGGCCCCGTCTCTCCTTTTCCACTTGGATGAGAATAGGGAGAAGAAATACAGTGGGGGAATAATAAAGTTAAACCAGGCACTCTTTGAGGAAAGAAGTGGAAAGCAATGTCACTGAGTCAAAATGAACAGATGAGACGGAAAGGCTTCCGAGAGTAAAGACCAGGGAGAGAGTGGTATGTTTTTGTTTTTTAGGACAATTGAGCCTGAAATCCAAGGTAAAAGGAAGTAAATCAGGTAACATCTTTCCTCAGTGATCAAAGTTTTAGGGGATGGGGGATGGAAAACGGGCATCAGGAGACTGCCAGATGGAAGAGTCATAGTGTAAGACTTACCTTGTGTAACTCCAGAACAGTGAGGCCAATTGCAGGTGGCACCCTTGAAAAACAGGCCTCAGTGTTTTATGGCAGCTGAGCAAGGAGTCACCACCTTTCAGTGAAAAGTTATCTTTTGTCATTTGCACAAGTGGCATTGTCGCTGACGTGGTAAGAATAACTGTGGATACAATCGTAAGGATGTCACCCCAAGAATAAGTCCCCTCAGTCTGAAGGCAGCAGAAATGACCTCTGTCAACAACTGGAGTTTCTTGCTGTGTGTGCACCACCATTGAGCAAGTGTTCATGCCCGCACCCCCTCTTGCTCTGCACACAGCTTCTCCCTCACTGGCCCATTCCTGGCGGTAACACCAGCATTCTTTGTTTCCCCCAGATGGGAGACCTCAGCATCATTCTAAATTCTTGGCACTCTGGTCTCCCTTCATCTCTAGAAGTGGCGTCCCTTGTAACTCCCATGAGATCACTCATCCCCATCTCTGACGCTGCTGGCCTGGCTGAGGTCAGACACAGGCGACCTCTGGTCACAGCAGCTGCTCCCAGCGGTTGTCTCTACCTCTCTTCTGCTGGACCAACTTTCCTAGAACGTTGCTTTCACGTATTCCTTACCTACTCAAGAGTCTGCAGTCCTTCTATATTGCTTCCTGACTCAACTGTCCCTGGGGATTTACAATAAAGTTGTGATCTGGAATGTTCAAACTCTTCCTCATGAACAGATCCCCCTCCCTCACCTTGCCAGTTAGCCTAAGCCTTCCCTGTCCTGCCAGTTAGGCTTGGCCTTCCACTCACCATACCCATTCCTCCTGCCTCCATGGGAGACCAGTCTTTCTCTCTTCTATTTAGTTAGAGCCTTTCAAGACTTCTCTGTTAAGCCTTCTCTTGCCTGCTCTTGGCCCGACTCTCCCTTCTCAAAACTTGGAATATGGCTTTGAGGTCCAGCAGAATTGAGGTCAGATCCTGACTAAGACATTTACTAGTCAAGCAAGCCTTTGGGCAGTTTCTCAGCCTTGTTGAGACAATTTCCTCAACTGTAGAGTAGGAACAACAATAAATCCTCGAAGAGTTAAATCACGTAATGCATTCAAAGTACGCAACAGCAGGCCTGACACAGGGAGCACCTCGAAGGTTAGTTTCCAAATAATTACAGGTAAACTTCTGCTTGTCTATTTAATGTATATTCCCTAATATGTTCCAGGCCAAAAATCCTGCCATCTCTGTGTTGAGTACTTGTAGTCTCTGAGTCTTCTTCTTACTTGGAAGGGCTTGCTGTTGGAGGGAACATGACAAATTGAAGTTGTCCAGAGTAGGACAACTACAGGGAAGAGGGGATATGGAAACCCTGTCCCTTGGGGCATGAGATTGTTTGGTTTGGGGAGGAGGGAGAAAGAAGGCAAAAGAAGGGAGAGTGGCTGTGTTCAAATAGCTCTAGCTCTTAGGATTTAAAGGAACAGTGCTGCTGATGTCCAGTCGAGAGAGGGCAGAACAAGGAGACTGCATTTCCAGGAGCATGAAGGAGAGCTCTTAGGAGAATGACCGGATAGGAAATGGCTACTTTGTGAGGCAGTGGTCCTTGTCAATGGAACCATCCAGGTAGGAGCAGATCATCTTTGCTCTGGAAACTTGAAGGGATTCCTACACTGTGTAGTGGGCAGAACTAGGTGATACTAGGAGCCAGCCTCCCTTCAGTATTTGTTGGGTGTCCACCTGGTACCTTTGTGTGAGATGCTGAAGATATGGAGATGAATGATTTCTGTCCTCAAGAAGAAGCTGATCCTCTGGTGGGAGGTGTTTCGTGGGCACACACACATATATATATAGATAAAACAACTGTGGTCAGATACCTGTGTGTTTCAAAGGCAGAACTGCTAGTCATCTTGGTGATCTTGGGTCATTAATAGTAGAGTGCCGTAGTTTCTGTATCTACAAGATAAGAGATAATGGTAGGGGCGCCTGAGTGGCTCAGAGGGTTAAGCCTCTGCCTTCGGCTCAGATCATGATCTCAGGGTCCTGGGATCGAGTCCCACATCGGGCTCTCTGCTCAGCAGGGAGCCTGCTTCCCCCTCTTGCTCTGCCTGCCTCTCTGCCTATTTGTGATCTCTCTGTCAAATAAATAAATAAAATCTTTAAAAAGAAAAGATAAGAGATAATGGTAGTCTCTAGCCCTATCCTGAGGCTTAAAGGAGATAAATGCCTGTGAGATATTCAGGAGCCCAACATCTTATAGGTGCTTAATTAACTATTAATACTGTTGTTCTCACTGTGTCTATACTTAGGGCAGTCGATGTGATGAGTGATAGAGCAGCTGCATCATAGGCCAGAATCAGGACCCAGAAAAGGGAGCATTGTTTCTGCCTGTGAAGGGGGTTGAGGTGAATGAACATTTACTAGGTTCAGAAGGCAAGGATTATAAGCAGGGGGAGAAGGCTTTGCAAAGGCAAAGAAGCTAGATGCATCCTGGCTTACTCTGAAAACTGGGTACTAGGAATAACACAGCAGGACCTGAGGACGGGATGGTCACCGAGAGTTTGAAGAGTTCGGCAGGGCCGTAGTGCCCCACTTACATGTAGCTCGTGCTCAGGGACGAAGTTTTACGCCCAAGCAGCAGGAAGTTCTAGAAGGTTCTTTGGAGGAACACACAATCACTTGGTGTTCGGTCTCATTTTTTTTTGTAATTGGCTTAATTACTACCTGATTATTATGAACTTATTGCAACAGAAATTCAAATATACAGAAGCATGTGTCCAAAACTGAAAAAGTACCTTTCCAGCCATTCTAGATAAAAGCCCTGCTTGAAATGTAGCCTCATCGACATGTATATAAATAGATGTAAAGGCATGGATGTGGTTGTACATTTTAATGGAAATAGGATCACCACACACACACAGCACACAGAGTTGTGTGTGATGACCAGCACACCAGCGGCAGTTTGTCACTTTTTCTTAGCATATAGCTTTAACTGAAAGTATTTGCCACTGCGTACCTTTCCATTATGAGGAGCTGCCGTTGTGTGCTTACGTAACCCTCTGCCGCTAAACACGCAGGGTGTTTCCAGCATATGGGAATCTGGTTCCCTCTGTAGTCCATGCTTGTGCATAAGCATTCTTTACCGGTTTTGCCTTTAGGGTAATGAAAAAAGATTTTTATGTGCGTTAGTTTTCATATTTTAAGTCATGGAGGGATTTAGCATCTTGTTCTCTCTTTTGATCATTTGTGTTTTTTCTTCTTTGTTTCTTATACCCTCCATCATTTCTTACTAATACTTTCTTGTGATGTTTTGTTGTTTTATTTTACCCCACTGAGATATTTTAACTTTTATGTATTCAAATTATTTATTTATTTATTTATTTAGGCATTATGCTTAGATTTTCTTTTCCTGCCCTGTGGTTATGAAAACATTCACTCATGTTTTTTCCTGGTACTTTTCTATTTTTATCATATTCTCTAAGGTTTGGGGACCATGTCAAATTCAGTTCCGTGGAAGGAGTAGGATTGATTAAGAGCTCTGTGGTAGTGGCATCATTGAGCAGGAGGGTGCCTGTTTTTGTAAATAAAGCTTTATTAGAACACAGCCATATCCATTTGTTCTATGCTGATGTCACGCTGCATTGGCAGAGCTGAGTGATTGTGATAGAAAACTTATGGCCTGGAAAGCCTGAAGCATTTCTTACCTGGCCCTTTAGAAGGAAATATTTGGTGGGCCTGGCTATGGAACACTGGGCACTGAGAGGTAAGCGTGATGACCAGCACACCAGCGGCAGTCAGTTGAGACATGACTTGGGCTTCACTAAGGTTGTGGCGGGTCAGGAGGAGAGGGGAGAGAAGAGGAGAGAGAGAGAGATTGAGGAAACACGACCTTACGTAGAGGTCATGGAGTGCTGGGGAGGCCCGAAGTCAAAGGTTAGGACACAGAGCAGCGAAGAGTTTGGCTGCCATGATGCAAGCATTCTCCAGTTTTCTGGGCCCCGGGCTCCTTATTATCGTACACTCGACCCAGTTCTCTCTGAGAGAGCATGGCGTAGTGACCTGTGGGCCAGAGTCCCTGCATTCAGATCATGGCTCTTACTAGTTGAGTGACGTTGAGCAAGTTCCATAAAAAGAGAAAAAAACCACAACTCTGTGTGCCTCTGTTTATCCACCTGTAAGCCAGAGCTGATGATAGCTGCTTCAAAAGGTTGTTCTGACTATTAAATGGGACACAGTTTGCAAACTATATAGAAGCAGTAGGCTAAGAACTATACACTTATCTCTTAAAACATAAACTTGTTCCCTAGGTGCTGCCACAGTCATTTGAGTTTGAAATGATTATCCCTGCTCTAGAAAACCTCCCAGCTTTCTAGTATGATCGATGGTAGCGTGAAACTGAAGAGTGTGAACACTGAAGGAAGAAGCAGGTTTGGGAGGGAGATGAAGAGCTCAGTTTTGGACTGTGAGTGGCCACCAACATATCCCAGTGGAGAAGTTCTGTGGGCTGTTGGCCGTGGAGGACAGGAGCTCAGATAAGACGTTGGGCTGCAAGACTGAGGGGTCTTCAGCGTGGCGCTTGGCCATGAAGCCGAGGTAGTGAACAAAGTGTCAGGGGTCGGTGTGTAGTGACCAGAACAGAAGACCAACATCATTTGGGGGGTGCATCCCCTTTTAAAGATTGGGTAGAGCCTGCGAGAAACTGATCAAAGGAAGGGGAACAGGAAAGGGCTTAGTCACAGAAGCCAGAAGACAAGACGTGGCTCATAAAGGAAGTGATCAATACTTTTTTACTTTTTTACTTTTTTTTTTTTTTTTTTTTTGGGTAAATAGACCACACGCCCAACATGGGTTTTGACCTCACAACCCTGAGATCACGAGGCACATGCTCTCCTGACTGAGCCAGGTAGTGCTGCCAAGGAAGTGATCAACACTTAAATACTAGAGGTCTACTAAGATGGCTGGCCAGAAAGTATTTCATTTGGCTATGAGGAAGTCAGTGTTGACTGACTGCTAAATCAGGAAATAATTGTCAGTGTTTCCTCTTCGTAGAGCCTTAAATGAGGTACTCGAAGTGATTCATTTAAAAGAATTCCTTAAAGTTTATTTTCAGAATGCTTACTTTGGGAACAGAAGGGAAGTATGGCCATTGGTTTAGGGGGAGACCACACCTTCCTCTCCTTCATCCTGGTTGCTGTTGTCCTGCTTTTCCTTTTATGCGCCTTACGGTATTGTCTATCAGAACAGGCATTCCAGCTGCAGGGTTTGATATTTAAAACACGATGACTGAAATCCAAAGCAGTGATTAAATTGCTCACCTAACAGTACATAGTGTGTTAGAGAGTGTGCATTGACTCATTGGTTCTCACATGCCAGTGTGCTAATGAGCATACACTGTACACATGTTCACACGACACTTCCTGGCCCCAGTCCCCAGGGATTCTGATCCTGTAGGCCTGGCCCGGGACCCAGAGATCTGCATTTCTGACAAGCACACCAGATGATCTGATGCAGGTGGTCTTGGACCACCCTTCAAGCAAGTGAAGTAGGTGTTGGGCAGGAAGAGTGCTGGTCCCAGACCCCCGTGGTCTGACTGGATGTGGGGAGCACTCACCCAGTGAGAGCCAGAGCGGCCCTCGTTGCTACCGCTGGCAGCAGGAAAAGCCAGCTGGGCAGGATCTAGACCACACAAGAGATGGATGCAAAAACAAGATGCACCGAGGAAAAGGGGAGCAGGAGCCTCCCTGTAATCACAGATGGAGAAGTCCCAGGGCAGTAAATTTCCCCTCATATCATTTTATATATTCCATGCCCCAGGTTTCTGGATGAGCTAATTGAATTAAAGTCATTTCCTTCTGCTTATTCCATTTAAAGAGGCAGCACCCTTTGGGTGACCCCTACCCCCTTATTTGACCTTTTACCTCCCTATTTAGTTTATTACTTGCATTCTCACATGTCTTGGAGTCAGCAGGATTTTTTTTTTTTCTTTAAGAAAATCTTTGGTATCTATCAATTGATTTCTTTCAGACTCTTAACATCTTGGGCAATTCATTTATAGCTAATGATAGCTGGGGCAGAAATAGCTGAGAGTCAGCGATCACTTTTATAGAACCAGTCTTTCTTTGCCTCGTTTGTTTATAGCTGTAATATACCACGATAATTAACTGCAGAATAATTGAAGGGCCATACAGCGATCCTACTTCTATTTTATTTGTAGGGTAGCGGGTAGCAGCAGACGGATGCTTTGACAATCATGCCAGGATCTGAGCCAAATGTTTGCTGGTGCTATCCCATTTAAGGATTTTTTTTCCCCCTATGAAAGGAAGTAAGACTGAATTTATAAAGAAACAATAATATGTCTTCCTTGAGTTTCTCTTGCCAGCTGAGCTATTTACAATATGTTTTTGGAGTTTGTTGCAAGGACCACACTGGGTTGGAGAAATTTTATTTGGGTTAGGATCATAAGAGGCTTTGGTGATTCAACTGAGTTTATACTTAATATGGGTCAATAGAAAGCACGGGTATTTTTTCTCCTCCCTCCCCAATAACATCTGTGCTGAAAAGCTACAACATGCTTTCTGAGACCAGAACATGAAAATAGATTGTGTGTTAGAACCAATAGATTATGCTGTTGACGGGACTGATACAAACTCCAGTCTATCAGTATATAGATTTTTTTTCTCTCTAGAGCCTTGAATGCTTTTTATTAAAAGAAAAAAAACTAAAAAGAATAGAGGATACAATTTTGTTTTAGATTGCTTGTAGAGTTTTGTTTTTGTTTTTTTTTTTTTTCCTTAAGATTTTATTTATTTGACAGAGAGAAACACAGCCAGAGAGGGAACACAAGCAGGGGGAGTGAGAGAGGGAGAAGCAGGCTTCCTGCCAAGCAGGAGGCCCGATGTGGGACTCGATCCCGGGTCTCCGGGATCATGACCTGAGCCGAAGGCAGTCGCTTAACCAACTGAGCCACCCAGGCGCCCCCTTGTAGAGTTTTTAAAAGTCAGAGTCAACTTATTGCACTCTTCGGCTCTCAGATACTATATAAGGAGTCTCTGTATTGATTGAGTAGAATTACGATTGCCTGACTTTCCATTTATATTTTGAAATAACGACCTTCATAATGATATGCTTATAATGTGAAAATAGTATCTTCGTTGTTTACTTTTAGGAAACAAAATGGAAAATGCAGATAAGCAGAAATGAAAAGAATGTAGTCTCCCCTTCATCTCTGCCTTTCAAAATAATAAGCATTTTGGATGGTTTTGGCATATTCTAGAATTTTTTTTTTTTTCTATACATCCTAGTCATATCTGTTTGCTTCTTAAGTAAATGTAAGATCACAGTGTAAGTGCTCTTTGTAATTTCAGTAAAAATATTATTCTGTGTGTATGTTTTGTGTCAGTATATGTGCCCTGGTTTGGTGACTTAATTTTAAGTTTTAAAAATGATGTCTTCCTGAGAAGAAAACACGTAATCTGGGCTAAGGCTGGCTGGGCTGCAGTCTCTGCTCTACCAGTTATTGACTTTGTGATGATGGACACATATTTTTTTCATTTCTGCCAGCCTCAGTTTCTTCATCTGTAAAATAGGGATAATCCTACCTCATGGGTTTGTTGTCAAGGTTCTGTGAGATGACACAAGTAAATAATTGAGTATGGAACCTAGCATATGGTAAAGGTACAAGAAAGGTTAGTTATCTCCATGTTATGTTATATTATATTAATGCATACATAGTTTCTGATGTGTTTGTTTTATAAAAATGGGGTCATAATACACATTTTGTTCAGTTATTTGTGTCACAGTCAAGCTTTCCTGTCCCTATAGTTAAATTTGCCTCCTTTTTTTTTTCTTAAAGTTCCATGTACTCCATAGTGGGGAATACATTGAATTTATTGAACCATTTTCTTTTTAATTGCTATTTAGGTAGTTTGTAGCTTTTATACTAGTCATAATGATTTTTTAGTGTCATCGTACATCTGTCCTTATATACATTTTTTTTCTGAAAGAGCCTTAGGTGTGGATTTTTGCTTTTATTTTATTTATTTTTTTAAAGATTTTATTTATTTATTTGACAGAGAGAGAGACAGCTGGAGAGGGAATACAAGCAGGGGGAATGAGAGAGGGAGAAGCTGGCTCCCCTCTGAGCAGGGAGCCCGATGCGGGGCTCGATCCCAGGACCCTGGGATTGAGACCTGAGCCAAAGGCAGATGCTTAACGACTGAGTCACCCAGGCACCCCTATTTTTATTTTTTTAAAGATTTTGTTTATTTATTTATTTATTGGAGTGGAGGAGAGAAAAAACAAGTGGGGTGGGCAGGAGCAGAGGCAGAGGGAGAAACCAGCTCCCACTGCGCAGGGAGCCTAATGTAGGGTCCCAGGACCCTGGGGTAACCACCTGAGCCAAAGGCAGATGCTTCATGGACTGAGCCACCAGTATGCTTCTGTCTTTAATGGGTAGATAGCATGCTATTGCATGGCTGTATCATAATTTATTTACCCACCTATTCCTTTAGATTGTTTTTAGTTTTTATGATTACAATTGGTGCTGTAATATCTCTAATCATTTTCCTATGGTAGGTGTCTACAGGGGGCCTTGCTGATTCAAAGGCTATGCAGACTTTGGAAGTTTTTATCTTTTCTGACAGATAAGATTTTCTCTTGAGAAAAGTTCCCAGCAGTCTGCACTATTATCAGATTAACGAATTCTCGACACCTTCACAGAAAATGCTAGATAATAATACGGTTTTAGAAATAACTCTACCTATTTGGTGGGTGAAAAATGACACTGGAGTACTTAAATCTGTACTTCTAATATTGTGATTTTATATTTTCATTTAAATACTTCCCTTACAGGAAATGCATTTCAGCCAATGGTATAATTTGGAGGTACCCAGTTTTTAATAAGTCCTTAACTTATTAGTGTTACATGTCATACTCACAAATTTAAGAATTTGGGCACACTTCATTTCCCTTAACCCCAAAAAAGTTCTGTTAATTTTCTTTTTTTTTTTTAGGTCTGTTAATGTTTTAATTGGAATTTTCTGTGTGTTTACAGATTAATTTGGGGATGAATTGAGATCTTTACAGTGTATGTCATCTTTGTTTATCTAGATTTTTTATGTCTCTCAAGTTTTATAGTGTTCTTTGAATAGACTATATAGTCTTATTGATGATTTTGAAATTGTAAAAAATAATATTTTCAGTTGATTCTTGAGTTTTTCAGGTAGTCAGTCCTGTGATGATCAGGTTGTCTCCTTTTTCATATTTATAAATTACTTTATTCTCTGTTGTATTTACGCCTTTATTCTGTTCCCTCCACTTGCTTTCCTCACTGTAATTTCTGCTTCGTTCAGAAAGATCCCATGAGGTGTGTTATGTACAGCACTGATTTGATTTCCTGCTGCCTGCTTTTTATTACTGCTCCTGACTTCAAACATTCTGCTAATGGCAGTTTCTGTTTCCCTAATGTTTTCTTAGCCCTTTTATTCTGTTTCATGGGATTTGTTTTTTCTGCTTTGTCTACTCATCCCCCTGCTATTCATGGAGTCCCTGTTATGCCCCAGATGGGCCCTTCCCAGTGTCCAGGGTGGGGTGGCCTGGAGTGAGGTGAGGGTACCTCCTGCACAGGCCCCGCTTCTGGGTCAAGATTCTGTGGGGGAGCTTATAATCTGATGGTTCTGTGATGCATCTTCTTCAGAAATATATTTAATCTCCTTTTCTTCCATGCTATTTTTTTCTTTTATGTTGTAGAATCCTATTTTTAAAGCTTCCACCTGGCCCGTTTAACCTCTCCTCGTCTTAATCTATTCCTGAGGGAAGACGACTATTCCCGACAATAGTCACACCCCCAAAAGAGTGTAAAGTCCAGGACAGGCATTTTGTCTCTTTGCCGGGTTCTGACCTCTGTGCCTCGAGCAACGCCCGGTGCATAAGAGGCCCTCATTATGGATCAATTGCAGGAATGCAAGGTTGGATGTTTCTTCATCACCTAACAGTTTAACTTGGCATTATTGGACTTCTCTTGCGTTTTAAGTTGGAGGTTAGAGGTTTCGGTTTACATGATCGGTGTAAAATTCCCGTGGCCCGAGGAGATGCAGAGGGAGCTAGCTACCAGCTAGGGAACTTTTTCTCAAAAGGTGCTGGAATGTTTCTGCCTTGTCTCAGCGAGTAGGATGTCAAGGCAAGGCCCTGCTTTCTTTTTGGTGTGACCACTTTTCTCTGCCTCTATAAATGCTCCCTCTGGGATAGAGAAGGGACTTCTCATAGAGTGAGCCCATCCTGCCCATGGTCCTCCCTGGCCTCTGCCCCTGGCTCCCTACCTTTCCACATTAGGAAGAAATAATGAGTATTGTCAGACAGCCTTTATTTCCCATATTTTTCTATTTCCTTCTTAGTTGGTACTTAGGTACTCTTAATTTTTTGCCAGTCAAATAATGAAAGTAGTAAGTCATCTCTCAGCAACTGTTCTCATTGAGTTTCCTCTGTGCTTATTTAACAAATATTTCTTGAGGGTTTTAGTGTATCCACTCTGCCTAGTTTATTGCTGATACAGCTTTTTCTCTAGTTTTTAGTTTTATTCATTCATTTCAGTTGGTTTCTGGTAGGGGTAGGCCATGAAGATGCCTTAGCCAATGCTCTAAGTTAGGTGCAAAATATATGTATCTGGACTATTCTGTTTTCTGATGATTTGTTTTCTGTCAGTTCGATGTTAATTAAATTCATTATAAGTATAAGATGCTATGGTAGATGCTACAGGAATGTAAAGATAAATTTCATGAGGATGATGATCATTCTCAAAAAATATCAACAGATTTGGGTGCCTGGGTGGCTAAGCTGGTTGAGCATCTAGCCCTTGATTTCTACTCAGGTCATGGGACTGAGCCCTGAATTGGGCTCCCTGCTCAGTGGGGAGTCCGCCTCTCTCTCTCTCTGATATAAATAAATAAAGTCTTTAAAAGATATATCGACAAATTTAAAGAAGAGAAACAGAAAAAAAATAAATAAGGTCGAGAATGGGCTCAGTTGCATGTAACTGAAAACTTAAAGAACAGTGCCTTAAACAAATAAAGAGTTTGTGTTTCTCTTGTTTAGAGGAGTGGGAAATGACGAGTCTAGAGCTAGTGTAGTGCTAACCGATGTGGTCAGCATGCCTGGCTCCTCCTTTTGGCTGCCCTTACATGCTTTGGCTTTTGTTCTCAAGACTCCAGAATGGCTGCCACCCCTTCGTGGTCATGCTGTATTCCAGGCTGATAGAATGAAGAAGGGAGACTGTGTGGCAAGGCAGAAACCTCCTTACAAGACTTGGCCTTTTTATTTGGGAAGGAAAGCTCTTGATGGGGACTTAGGTCTCACTGGCCAGTATGGCACAGAGCTGCAAGGGAGATTGTCAGGTCTGGCATAGTTCTTAGAGAAGTGAAGCATGTCAAATCCAGCCCCATCAGCTGCCAGTGGCCAAGTCGTCTGTGTCCCCCAGGATCCACTGGGCTGTCTTTCAGGAAGAGGACGCAGGGCTGCCCTCCTCTCCACAGTCCAGTTTCCCACAAAAAACCCTAGGCTGCCCTGTAGTGCACCCGGGGACCGCCACCCGCATGTGCCCTCGTCCAGAGGCTGACTCGCCTGCCACACGGACTTTCCCAGTGGTGGCTGTGGATGCCTGCCAGTGTGTCCGCAGCTTTTCCCTGTCATCTTGATCTTGATCGTGACATGTGCACATCTGGAGACTGGTAGTTCGTTCCCCGGGAGCTATGGGGCCCGACTGTGCCACAGAGGAGAGCCAGACTAGAGCCTCCGGGAGGGAGCAAGCTGGTGGGGCTATTCAGCTCTCCTCTCCAGACTTCTGAGGTGCCCCCCTAGAGGCCGCGAGGGCTTTGGTATCTGGCTCTGTTCACTTCACCCTCAAGTGCACCGTCCGCCAGGAGAGCCTTCTTTCTTGTGCCTTGGAGTGCTGGTTTTGGTCTCCAAAAATGTCTTCAGGCTGGGTCGGGGCGGCGGGGGGTGGCGGACGTTGGGTGTGTGTATTTTAACAGCCGGTGCCATTACAGGGGGTCCCCCCAGAACACGGTTTAAGAAACTCTTACTGTCTGGGGAACACACTCACACTCTCCCTGACCTGCCCTTCGCTGTCAGCAAACTACTTCGCTTCCCATTTCAAACCAACACAAAGGTTTAGTTCCCATCAGCCGGGAGCCCTGAGTCTTCCTACCAATGCAGCATGTCTGAATTTGCAGCTGTCTTTGCCTTTTCTCCCGTGGACCCAGTTCCTCTCCCTTGCCACCTCCTGCCAGTGTAGAAAGCTCCTCCTCCATGGAGGGTGTGATATCAGAATCTCCAGGGAGGCCCAGATGCTTGCTTCTCACCCCTATACATCAGACTGGCCCAGGGGCCTAGTTCTCCCTCGCTTTGGGGTATAAGCAAGAGCTTGGTTTCCAGTTCAGAGCAAAGTTTGGTACCTTCTGCTCTGTTGATCCCAAGGAAGGCAACACAGAAGCAGGTCTTAAGAGAATAGGACAAGGTTACCACTTTAAGTGCTAAAAAACATTTTTGCCCCCAGCAGCTTTATTAATATCATAAGAAAGGTAGAGGTGGTGAATTTGAGGACAAAAAAAGAAAAGAGCATATGAGTATTTTGTAAGAAGATACAGGGTGCATTTTTTTAAAAATCATTTTATTTATTTGAGAGAGAAAGAGAGAGAGCACAGGAGCAGGGGGGAGGGGTAGAAGCAGAGGGAAAAGCAGACTCCCTACTGGTGCTCCAACGCAGGACCCCGATCATGACCTGAGCCAAAGTCAGGCGCTTAACCAGCTGAGCCAGCGAGGGACTCCACAAGGGTGCATTTTTATCTATATTTACACTTTGTGATTTTTGTTGTTGTTGTTGGCATCATCTGCAGAATTTTGAACAGTTTAGCCTTTCAGTTACAAATAATTGCTTTACTCTGCTGGAGTAGTTGAATGCTTGTGGTGCCTGGAAACTGTTGTACTTGAACAACAGTCAAGTACTTCAGGCTGCTGTGCTCAGGAGTCCCTGTGCCTGCTTTTTACACTGGCGCTCTCACCTCTTGTCATTCTCTACTGGAGTTTTTAACCTGCTACCTTATTTGGTACTCAGCATAACTGTGGGGATGGAAGATAGCCCTACCGTATTACCCAGGAAGTTCACAGAACTTGTGAAAGCCCGGAAGCTCAGAGGGACATCAAGGACTCGGCTTTGCTTTAATCTAGTCCCCAGCTAAGAGACTTTTTTTGGGGGGGGGGGGTGTCATCTATGAGCATTGGCAAAGTCAGTTTCACTTAAAGGGACAGCCATGTCATTAAGAGAATTCTGAATCCTTCCATTTGTTGATTATCTTAAACGTATTTCTAAAAGAGTCTTCGTGCTAAAAAAGTTGTCTTGAACGCCTAGAAGAAGCACATAGCCGGCATAATTGCATCAGGAATCACCAGGAGTAAATGAATATCTTCCGTGCGAAAGAAAAATCACGACGCATTAATAAATACGTGTATGCATTTAGGGCCAGATGCAAAGAACAAGTGAGCAGGCCCATTTTATTGACCTGTTACATGTGTGGCAAAAAAAATTTTCAAATGTGGATTAAACACTAAATCCTGTCAAAATCAGAATGATACTTTAAAAGAATGCTTAATCTTAGTTCTTTATTTTGAAGGTTTATCATAAAATAATCTGCTGTCTGGACAGTGACACTTCAACAGTATTGAGGTGAAACTGAGAAAAAGCTCAACTAACAAGTCCTTCTTGCCAAACTCATTTTTCAAAAGACAGAGTTCTACTTCTTGAAAGTTTAATATGCATCTGTTCTATGGAAAAGTTTTCCAGTCGATTACAAATACTGTAAAGGGTTGTTTATTAAGTATATTAAGAAGAAATGTTTCTTTATTGAAAAGTGGGGGGACCCCAAATAGATGACAAAGTAGAAAAGATTACATGGTTCAGGGAAAAACTAATTAAAAGAACAATCATGGGATCTCATTCAGTGTTGCATTATTAACTTAGATATAAACAGGTTTTATTTATGTATTTATTTAAACAGACCTGATAGATACTTCATTTCCCTTTGCTGAATGCTGAGTGTAAATGCAAACCAAATGCTTCCTGGTGAATTGCCTTGGGGACCATACTTCAGTGTTTCATTTTGGTAACAGTATTGTGCAATCAATTTGAAGTATGAGTTTTAATTTGGTCCTAGGATTTTTTGGACTGGCTTTGGTCATTATGGAAATAAAGACAGAGGGAAACAGGAAGGCCCCCGTAAGTCCTTAACTTTGCAGCTGTGTTATTAAAAATCTCTATAAAAAGTCTTATCTTTTAACCAGAAGTGGTTATGGTTTGTAATCAGTTACTCCTGATTGATACCCTTTAATGTGGCTGGGCAAAGAAATACCATGTCTTTCATCAGCTGACTTTTCATCTGAATTTAGCAGTAAGCAGAAGAATTACCACCTTCTTTGATATGTGTGTTGGTAAGAGCACTGTGTCAAGAGGATCGCAGACCTGCTGCCAAGCCAGGAAGCCTGAAAAAACTCATTTCCATTAGAAATTAAACCATCTGAAGCTTAAGCTGTTAATAGAAATGAAGAGAGGAAGAAATATTAACTACAGCTATTAAGTAAAAACTACACGCTCATTTTAAAATCAGAAGAGACTTAACTCCGGCCTCTTAATTAAGTTATGCTGTTTTGAACCTTAGGATCTGTTAACAAAACTGGTTGCATTGCTTGGACACACACATAAGCAAAACCAAGTAGGGTTCCGTAATTGCCGGTTCCTGTCAGCTTTGTACATGTAAGGGTTTTAAAGAGAATACGTCTCAGGTTTGTAGGATTTGGATTCCAGTGTTGCACGGTATCTGCTCTCAGGGATAATGAGATATAATAGATCACAAGGATAATTTGAAATCTATAGAGAATCTAACCTCTCATTTAGCCGGGGGTTTTAATCTTTTGACTAAATCTTTTACCAGAGTTGATAATTATCCAAATTGATTTATTGGAATTTTGTTTTTTACTTAATTCTATAGGAGCCCATGCTTTAAAAAACATAAAAATATATATATAAAGTGAGATTTTAAAAGAGATAAAATCAGTTTGTAGATTACCAGTTTTCTAATACTGTCCTTATAGTTCTTTTTAACGGATGATCTTGGGAAACAAAGTGCCTTCATTATGCTAATGCTCAGAGACCAGTAGTTCTTAGAGTATTGAGCCTTTAAAAAAAAATAATCTTCCTTCCTTCCGCCCTCCCTCCCTTACTTCCTCTCTCTATTTCTCTCTGCTTCTCTCCCTCCCACGCTCTCTCCCTCCGTGTCTCTCTCCCTTCCTTCCTTCTTCCTTCCTTCTTTCCTTCTTTTTCTTTCTGTCTTGCGCATACATACATTTATAATGTTTATGCTATTGTGTATAAATGTCACATATAGCAGAAAAATGAAGAGTTATTTGTAAATGAAATTCAGGTACTCTTATACCGATGCACTGTGTTCATTTTAAGGTAAGCATAATGTGTGTTTTAAAATAAAGTCAAATGTAAGTGAAAGCTCTCATGGTTTCTTCCCCTGTCCCTGAGTTATCCACACCCTCCTTTTTTTCCGAAGTGTGGTGTTTTGGAGCTTTAAGTATGCCTGAAAGCACTTTGGCACTGCAAAGTGCTTCACAGACCTAAGTTTTGTTTCTTACTGTTATCATTTTTAGTCCACATTGATGACAGGATGGCTCTCCAGTCACTGCCCTGGAGTCACAGAGAGTAACTTGGGTCACAACACAGGGACATGCAGAGCTTGTAGGCAGTGTCTTGTCTCTCGAAATTCCTTAAGGCACCTTTTTGAATGTTAAGTCTAAGCTTAGTGGCCAGAGACACATTTCACCTAGAATTCTAGAAACCACATTTCGAGAATTACCAGGAGTGCCACTTACTAAGTTCTTATTTGCTGCTCATCGTGCTGAGTGGTTGTGTTACAGGAAAACACTAGTGTGTCTCTTAAATGTGTTACATGGTGTAGACGAGAGTGTGGCAGTCAAGAGTTGTTGGTTCCTAGGGACACTTAGCTTGGGGAAACCAAAATGGTGGGATCGTTGCATTTGGGTGATTGAAGGATTGTGCCGAGAGGGGGTCCTGTTGCTCAGGAACAGAGAAACGACAGGGAGGTATTTCAGGGAAGCAGATTTGACTCCCTCGAGAAGATAACTCTCCAACAGCTAGAGAGCTCTTCTGTACAGAACGGGGAATAGCTTCCCATCCCCAGATTTGGAGATGGCATCCATCTGAAAGGTAGTCCCTCTAGTTCTGAGATCAGGACAGAGATTAGGGCCGGTTGACCCTAAGTTCCCTTTGACCTTAATTTAAGGTTGTATTATTCTCAGTTAGCTCCTTGCTGTAACCACTTACATCTGTTCAGTACTGAAGGCCTGTGTCAGAGGCTTCACACTGCTTATCTGCAGCAAAAAAACAATAATAATAATAAAATAATAAAACAGTACACAGTTGTTGCTTTCCAGCTTCTGCAGGTCACGAGTTCAGGCCCAGCCTGCCCAGATCCTCCACTCGGAGTCTCACCAAGCTTGAACTCAGCACAGCGGTCCGGGCTGTGGTTCTCACCTGACGTCCTCTTCTAGGCTCGCTGTCTGGGACAGTACTCTTCTCCTCCAGCTGCTGGACGGTGCTCCTCCTCCTGGCTCTCCCATTTCCTTGCCACATGGCCCTCCTAGGCAATTCCTATCAGGGACTTCTGCTTTCTTCCAGCCCAGTGGGGCAGGTGTACTTGGGACTGCTTCAGAATAAATACATGTTCTACAGAACATAAGTAAGAACTCTCTACAGAAGGCAGGCAGACAAGAGAACATAATTGTCAACTCCTGTGAATGATGGTCTCTGGAAGAAGAAAGCCCTAGCAGGTCTTAGGACTGGCCTTCTTGTTGGGAAGAGATGGTTGGGGTTGCCAATGAGCTGAGGTTGGGCCAAATAGTCAGGACTGCATATATCCTAAGCACCTTCACAGACCGCTGCACAAACATCTTTGCATGGGGGTGCTTGTGGTTGGTTCACTGGCCAGAATGGTGGTGGGGTGGGCCCCACGGCGCGGGGGCATATTCCTCCTCCTTGACGTCCTTCCAGAGCCATCCCAAGTCCAGTGCCCCCCGGGCCTCTATCAGATGGGTCATGCACCATTGGCAACATTGATTTTATGTTTACACGTGAAGGGACAGAATATGAGGTTACCAAATAAAATATAATTTCAAGTGTTATTAATGGAGGAATATATTACACTCACTTTTAATGAGATCCTGGTGTTGCAGAATGGCTTCATGTAATGAATCGCAGGAAATCAATGAAAAGTTTAATTACAGTTGTGAGAGAGTATTGCTTTGGTCAATTTTACTTGTACAGTTTATCAATCCTTTCTGCCTTCCTCTTTCTTTAAATTAATTGCTTTGATGAAGTAAGTATAAATACACCCTTTGTTAGAGTTTGATGTTTTTTAAGAAATGTATTACAAAATGCAGATTTCCTCCTCAATAATAATAATAATAATCCCAATCAGTTTTTTGTGTACATTATAATTTGTGCAGTTTTAAATTAGGCAGTCTTTTCATTTCTTTAAAATTTATTTTCCGTGTTCCAAGATTCATTGTTTATGCCCGACACCCAGTGCTCTATGCAATATGTGCCCTGAGTACCCACCACCAGGCTCACCCATTCCCCCAGCCCCTCCCCTCCAAGACCCTCAGTTTGTTTCTGAGTCCAGAGTCTCTTATGTTTCATTTCCCTCCCCGATTTACCCCACTTCCTGTTTCCTTTCTTTCTCCTACTGTCCTCTATATTACTCCTTAATGCACCACAAGTAAGTGAAACCATGTGATACTTGAGTTTCTCTACTTGGCTTATTTCACTCAGCATAATCTCTTCCAATCCAGTCCATGTTGCTACAACAGTTGGGTATTCATCCTTTCTGATGGAGGTGTAATATTCCATTGTATATACGGACTGTATCTTCTTTATCCATTCATCTGTTGAAGGGCACCTTGGCTCTTTCCACAGTTTGGCGATTGTGGCCATTGCTGCAATGAATATTGGGATACATACATATGACCGTTCTTTTCACTACATCTGTATCTTTGGGGTAAATACCCAGTAGTGCAATTGCAGGGTCATATGGTAGCTCTATTTTTAGTTTTTTAAGGAATCTCCACACTTTTCCAAAGCAGCTGTACCAACTTGCATTCCCACCAACAATGTAAGAGGGTTCCCCTTTCTCCACAGCCTCTCCAACACTTGTTGTTTCCTGTCTTGTTAATTTTGGCCATTCTGACTGGTGTAAGGTGGTATCTCAGTGTGGTTTTGATTTGAATTTCCCTGATAGCTAGTGATGATGGACATTTTTTCATGTTAGCCATTTGTATGTCTTCTGTGGAGAAGTGCCTCTTCATGTCTCCTGCCCATTTTTTGATGTGATCATCTTCTTTTTGGATGTTGAGTTTGAGTACTTTATAGATCTTGGATATCAGCCCTTTGTCTGTAGTGTCATTTGCAAATATCCTCTCCCAAGTCTTTTCATTTTGTAAACTGAATCATTGTTAGATCTTAGTAAAACATAGTCCTTTCCCTCTGTCAGTTTTTTGCAAACTATTTCCTTGTCTTCTCAACTTAGGAGTTGAGCCATTAGTCAAAATCTGATGTTCTTTCTTTCTTTCCTTCCTTCCTTCCTTCCTTCCTTCCTTCCTTCCTTCCTTCCTTCTTTCTTTCTTTCTTTCTTTCTTTCTTTCTTTTTTAAGATTTTATTTATTTATTTGCCAGAGAGAAACACAGCTAGAGAGGGAACACAAGCAGGGGGAGTGAGAGAGGGAGAAGCAGGGTTCCTGCCGAGCTAGGAGCCTGATGTGGGGCTGGATCCCAGGTCTCTGGGATCATGACCTGAGCTGAAGGCAGACGCTTAACCATCTGAGCCACCCAGGCATCCCTTAATGTGCTTTCTGTATCGTTCATCACTTAGTCAAACTCTGGGGCAAGTAAAAAGAAAAACAAGGTACTTTCTCCTCTGAATTAACAGTTTTATTTTCATGTAGCTATACACCCTTTCTTGTTTTAAACAAACTGAATTTTCTTGAAGCGTTTTTATTCTTGACAGTTTAGTGATTATGAAGCTGTCTTGTCCACTACAGTAGAAATTGCTCTTTTTATTTGTTTATAAAACACAGCACAAAAGGTTGATGTGGCTATTGAGAGATAGCTAAAGTTGTTTTGGTGACTCTGGATTTTACTAATTATATACTGAGAAAGCTATTGAGCATTTTCTGTGCTCTTGTAACTACCACAGTTGTTTATGTATAGCCTACTTTGGGTTTAAGGTTCAAGGCTTTAACACAAGAGTCAGGCACTATTTTAGGAGCCCTGGATGGCTTGGTCAGTGAAGCGTCTAACCTTTGATTTGGCTCAAGTCATGATCTCAAGGTCGTGAGATAGAGCCATGCGTTGGGCTCTGTGCTCAGCTGGGAGTCTGCCTGAGATGCGTGCTCTCCCTCTGCCTTGCCCTTTTTTGCTGCACTCTTCCTCTTGCTCTCTCTCAAATAAATAAGTAAATCTTTAAAAAAATAAAAAGGAATTATTTCAACCGATTGACTCCATGGGTGGAAACAATTTAGTTTATTTTGAGAGGGAAAGCCTTGCTGTCTCTTTTCCTTCCAGCTCTCCTGGTGACACCATCGACCCGTCTTCCTGGATGGTTCGGTGAAGTAGCCTGGGTTTTAACAGACTTTTCTTCCAGTCCTGGCTTGTCTGTCACCACACACGGTGATATGTGAGGAGTCGCTCAACCTCTCTGGAGAGCTCTGGAGTTGTGGGAAGCAAGATGACTCATTCCAGGACACCGTCCTGTCCACAAGGCTGGGTGATTGATGGCATGTATCTATAAAGAATGAAAAAGCCTCCTCACAGAAGGGAGCTGTTTTGAGTGTTCTGAAAGGAGTTTTGTTTGCTATAAAGCAGGTGCTTTCCTCAGGAGTCATACTCAGGTGTGGCTCAGTGGGCTGTGAAGTGAGGGGCCGTTCTTTCTCTGTTGCATGTGGGTGAAAGGTCCTCTTCTTTGCACCTGTGATGGCTGTGCGTGAGCGTGGGGTCACGTGGTACTTTCTTCAGGGCATAAGGCTCCGTGTGGCTGTTTGCTGGGCTAGACTTAGGGGACATTGCTGTGCCCCCACTCGTGGTACTATACGGGGGCCAGAGCAGCACACACTTTCTGGCCCAGGCTGGCCTCTTTTTCTCCTCTTTGCTTTCAGCTCCTAATCTTCCACTTGTCTTTCTGGAACCTTGTATCCTGACCCACGTGCTCATTCCTGTACTTTCTCTACTTTACGTGGTGCCTCTGTCCTCTGTGCTGGAGGGAAATCTCCTCCTAGGAGGTGTGGATACACTCCGCATTTTGGGACGTTGTTGTTAAGGGAGAGACCGTTGGCCAAAGGACACGTTCTGGTGACCATCTACGCACATGTATCAAGTCACCTTTGCACGTTGTCATTGAGCCCCATCAAAGAAATATGGAAATGCCAAGAAACCTGTGGCCTATCTAGACCTTAGGAGCTTGTCCATATGGTAAAACAACAGAGTTTCTGTATGCTGCTGATAAAACTAGGCTGAAGGGCATGACAACTAATGTGTGATCATTAGGCGGAGCTGTCCGATTCCCAAACATTTCTTGTTGATGTCTGCGGTGGTCCTCTGGTCCTGTTTCCGCTGGTCCCTCCACCACACCTCTTCCTCCTGGTTCTTGTCTTGTGATGTTCTTTGTGTCTGACACTGTTTCCTTTTCCTTCATCCGGGAAGTTGTGACATTTTTAAAAAAGATTTTATGTATTTATTAGAGAGAGAGAGCACGAGCAGGGAGAGGGCAGAAGGAAAGAAACTCAAGCAGAATCCCCCTGAGCATGGAGCCCGATGCAGAGCTGGAGCTCACAACCGTGAGCTCAGAACCTGAGCTGAAATCAAGAGTTGGACCCTTAACCAGCCGAGCCACCCAGGCACCCTGAAGTTCTGACATTTTTTAATCACTTCTTTCCACTGCACTTCATTGATTATCTATCCATTTCCTCTGGTTCAGCCATGGTCTCTGGACAAGTGACTCGAGAGCCTTGTGCTTCTCTCCTGCCTCCCCAGTCTCTTTCCTAAGCTCCTGTTTCATCTTCCATCTACTTTCCATACATTTTTACACGGATAGCCTGTGGTCCTTCAAAAGCAGCACATTTTGCTGAGACCAGCCAGCTGGAACAGCTTTCCCCAGATGGACTTGTTTCTGTTAATGTTATAATCTCCTCCAGGTCAGCCTGGGGTGTAACACTTTACCTTTTATCCTTTTTTGTTGTTACTTTGTTTTGTGTTTCTCCTTCTCGCAATTACCAAGTCCAATTAGAGTATCCCTTATATCTATTTGAGTCCCCTTTTACTACCCTTAGAGTGGATTAACAGTGGAGGCTCACCAGTTGTTTTTCTGAAACCCCCTCCCCCCCCGTTATAAATAGTGTCCACTGCTTCCAGGCTGACCTTCCAGTGACAGGTCACTTCCTGGCATTGGTGTCAGTGCCAGCCGGATGACGTGCATACTACCCAGTTTGAGACTCTGTCATCTGGCAGGTCACCCTTCTTTCTCCCCCACCCCTTCCTCTGAACCTGGCATAGCGGTAGCCCTGAAAATCTAGCAGTGAACCCCATAGTCCGCTCCTGCCTGAAGGAGTATCTGGGGAGAGCCCCCCTAAGAAGTCATATTTGAGGGGTGCCTAGGTGGCTCAGTCAGTTAAGCATCTGACTCTTGATTTCGGCTCAGGTCATGATCTTAGGGTTGTGAGATTGAGCCCTGCTTTGGGCTTGGTGCTGAGTGTGAAGCCTACTTGGGATTCTCCCTCCCCTATTCTCATCCCCTCCACCCCCCACGCATGTGCTCTCTCTCTCCAAAGAAAAATAGAAGTCCTATTTGAGACAAATCTGAAGACTGTGGAAGGGGTTTGACCTACTTATAGGCCAAAAAGGCCCCCTGATGGAGCACAGAATGTAGGCTAGAGAGAGGCAGAAAATGCATCCACGCAACAGAGGAAGGAGTTTGCTTTTTAGGCCAGATGTAGTGTCGAGGGACTTTTGAAGCAGAGTAAAATATCATTTGGTAGACGCCTCAGTGGCGGTGGCTATTCCATTAAGTGGCTTCCTTTGGTTCAGGTCCTGACCTTGGGGTCCTGGGATCGAGCCCTGAGTCGGGCTCCCTGCTCGGTGGGGAGCCTGCTTCTCCCTCTGCCTCTGCCAGCCACTCCCCCTGCTTGTGCTCTCTGTCTCTCTCTATGGCAAATAAATAAATGAAATATAAAAAATAAAAATAAAATATAAAAAATAAAATATCATTTGGGAGAGGGGCAAGGTGGAAGCAAGGAGGCCACGTAGGGGACAAGCTCTTGGCGTTTCCAGATAAGATAATAGCTTGGACTAGATGACCTGTTTTTCAGCCTCAGCCCTATCTGCATTTTGGGCCAGAAAATTCTTTGTTGTGGGGGTTGTCCTGTGCGCCGGGGCATGTTAGAGTCACCCTGGCCAGTGGCTGCCCACTTTGCGCCTCACAACCAGGTGTGTCTCCAGACATGACTGATGATCCCCCCGGGGCAGAACCACCCCAGGCTGTGAGTCAGTGGGCTTGATGGTGGCAGTCAGCAGTGGGTTTGAAACAGACAGTACTCACAGTCAATGGGACATCGAGCAGAGCAAGAGACAGAGATGCAGTAGTGCTTCCTACGTTTGCTTTCAGATCCTGACAGGTGGCGTCAGATCACTTTAGACTCCTGACACTGGTCTCTCTTGCCGCTGTGCCTGTTCTTAGAACCAGCCAACCACCTGTGATGTTGCCCACCCTCCCATTCTCCTCCTTTTCTAACCTCCCCTCCTGCAGGTCTACCTTCAATGCAATCTTCTTGAAGTCTCCAATCAGCCCACCACTGGTGATTCTTTACCCAGTGAATTTCTACAGCCCTGGATCGGTCCTGCCCCTAGATATTTTCTGGGCCTTTCAGGTTCTGTAAACCCCCAGGAAAAAAGGGCCGGGGCTTAAGGGAAAGAGCAGCCTTACTGGATGCTTTAATCACATGGCTTTGCTTCTGTCCCTCTGTTCCCTCTGGTGGCTGTAGGATTATCATCTTCTGGTTATCCTCTGACTGTAATCTGGACCCCAGAACCACTTTTTTTTTACAGGTGAGCCTCTGCTCAGATCTGGAATTGTCACAGAAATGGGACACTTATTATATGCTGCCCTGTGTTAGAATTACTGATATATGACTGTCATCTCCCTGTCAGATAAAGTGCCTGAGAGCAGGAAGGAGCCCTTACATACCTTTACCCCATACACTGCCTGATGCCCAGCACAGTACTGATCATGAATTCGATATTCGGTAAATGTTTGTTGAATGAATAAGTAAATGATTGGATCTGGAACACTGAGATTTTTTTTTTTTTACTCTTGAGTATAATGGTGTTTAAAGAAAATTAGCATTTTTCTATAATAAACATATAATTTTGATAATCAGAAGAAAAGTTTTTAAATTTTTTTAACGAGAGAGTATTAGCTCATAGTTTGAGTCACTGCTGAAATGGATTGGCTTATAAGGAAGAGGGCTTGGTTTTTGGCGTTTATAGTCCGGAGTGCACTTTGGTGATGAGATGTCTGCTCTGTTTCTGTCTTGCAGCTCTGGTCGTCAGCACCACTTCGGCCGGATTTGCGCTGGCCCCCGGACCTTTTGACTTGCCCTGCTTCCTGCTTACTTCTCTGGGCACGGGCCTTGCATCCTGTGCGGCCAACTCTATCAATCAGGTCAGTGGGTCACTTTTCAACTTGCTCGTGGTATTATGACTTTTCCTAGATGGTGGTATTGTCACATTTTGTAAAAAAAAAAAAAAAAAAAGAAAAGAAAAAAAAAAAAAAGATTTCCCTAAGCCACATATAAAGATGGGGAGGTTCCAGGAACTTGGGACACTGTGTCTCCTGGAGAGGTCTCAGGCTGATCTGTTTCCTGTCTTGAGGTGAATGGTTTTTGGCTAAGAGAGAGGTCATGTATTTGCTTCAACTGTCCCTGAGTTGGAAGTGTTTCAGAGCCATCAGACTTTCTGCTCTTACCCGTTTCAGGCTTATTCCCCTGAGCTTATTTTCTGTGTTCTTTCTTTGGTTTGATTTGTTTGTACTTGTTTACATACATTTTTTTTTTTTTTAAGATTGATTTATTTATTTCGGGGGGGTGGGCAGAGGGAGAGAATCCCAAGCCAACCACACAGAGCATGGAGCCCGACATGGGGCTCGATCCTGTGACACTGAGATCATGACCTGAGCCGAAACCAAGAGTCGGATACTCAACCGACTGTGCCCCAGAGGCACGCCAACAATGTATTTTAAATAAGCATATCCAGCTTTTAAAAAAAAATCAGTAATTCAGTATTCAGTAAACGTGTATAGAATCACAGAATATATTAAAAAGTTAATTAGTATATTATTTTTAATGCATCATTTTTGTTCCTCTTTTATTTTAAACATCAAAATAGTTCTCTAAAATTCAGTTCTTCCCCACCCCCTGCCAAGCCTGGTCATTGTGGTGAGTGCCCCCACGCATCCTTTTTCATCAGATACCAGAGTGAAAAAGTCTTGGCTAAAACACAAGGAAAGTTGTTTCATCACCAGAACACCCAGGAGGAGTTGGCCCAGTTTTAAAACAGGAATTCAGCTTACGAGCAGGAAAACAGTGTGGCTGAGTGGATATATAATTTGGTATTCTGTAAAATAGGAGAATTTTAATTTGACGTTGCCTCAGATCATTATGCTTTTACAATGTGTTATCAGCTATTTGGGGAGGGATCAATCTATTTCAAATAAGGTTTATTTTTTTTGTTACTGTTTTTGTTACTATTTTTAATGTCCAAACAGTCCTATAGGGAGGTCCAGCCAATCCTGCCACCCTCCAAACGGACTGTCCCATCTTGTAAACCATGATGCAGTTCTTCCAAGCTGTTCTTCTTTGTGCTCCCCTCCCTTGTTGCTTGGCTAAGAGAAGAATCCTGGCTTCACAATGAGCATGTTTTTAAGGAAATTTTAAATAGAAAGCCATATAAGCAAAATGAATGTGTGTTGCTTTTTCGGGTCTATTTTTCAAAATATTTTTAAAATTATTTTATTTAGTTAAAAGTTTAGGTCATAAGATTAATTCAGAAACACATTTTAGCTTTCCATCCCCTTTTTTCAGTTGAAGAGCTGTACTTATCTTTGAGATACTTACAGCTGTCTCCTGCTTAAATTATATAGATTTAAATAAAAATTTAAAATGAAAGTGTTGACATTTAGAAAAACAACAACTAACTAATAAGCATCAAATGGTTCAGAAATCTCTAAACATTATAAAAAATAATACAGACTTGCCTTGAACTTGAGCTGCCATCCCCTTTCCCTCCCCTGTCCTAAAAGAAAAGGTAGTTCAAGATTTTATCATGAAAAAAAAAAATCCTGTCCCTAGCAAGAAAATATCTATAGAGAAAAAAATGGAATGATTTACATTGAGGCAGAAATTTCCAGAAACTGAACTTAAGCTAAGGTGTCGGAAATTTTAAAAGTTTAAATGTGTGTGGCTTCTTTGTTTTATTGTTTTTTTTGTTTTGTTTTGTTTTATCTTTGTTTTATCTTTGTTTTATCTGTTTACTGTAGGAAGTGTATTTGCTGCAGGGGTAACGTAGGGTCTGTCCATCTCAAACTACTGAAAAGAACCAGACAACGGGGTGGGATTCTTTCTGGAACCGGCAAATGGCATCTTCTGCCTCTTCTGTTAACATTTCCTTCTTAGGTTGGCTTCCTTACCCTGTTCTGCCCTCAACTCATGCAGCCCTCCTGTTCTTCCTTTGGAACACTTCCACATCCTCCCCATGGTCGCTCATCCCGTCAGGCTTCTTCATTGCTGTGTGTTAACAAGGACCCTTAATTTCTTCATCTCTTATTCACTCGTATTGCCTCCTGCTCACCCTGGGCTCCAGTTTTCTTTGGAAACATCACAGGACTTAAACATCTTAATGATCATCATCATTGTTAAATTCCACTGTGATTATGCTATCGGTAAGCTTCCTAAATTACAGTATTTTCTCAATTCGGTTGGATAGATTTTAGTTCTGGTATTATTAAACAGTCACATAAAATAAAGGAAGGCAAGAACATTTTCATTAAGGTTTTTAATTAGTGTAAGCAGAGCAAAGAACACTGGGCAACAAATCTTAAACTGAGTTTTGAATAGCAGGTAAAGAAGTAGTTGTTGGTGAAAAGCAAGAGCTTCCTGTTTTTTTAGGGAGCTGACCTCCAGCTTAAAAAATGCATATATGCGGTTGGTACAGATAAACGTTTTCAGCTTCTGAGTTCTGTGGGAGAAAAAAAATTTCTTTCTGTCTGCATTTATAAAAGGATTCAAATAATATTTCATATTTTTTAAATACTTCTTTTAGCTATTCTTATTTTAGTTCTGAGTGTTTCTTCTTTGGACCCTACTTCTATGATCTCTGTGAAATTAGGAAAAATAAAGCTTTGGAAAACAATTGCTTCATTTGGTTTAGGGAGAGAAAATGAGCTTCAGCTTCTGATTTATGAAATAAGGACTAGTGTATGTATATTTACATACATATATATATGAGAAACCACTAACATTAAAATGTAAGAAGGAATTACATCCATGTTTTGTGAAATATATGCATGCTTCATTTGAAACCATAGTGAGGCCCGAAAGCAGCTCTGCCTTCAAAGGATGAAAACCATAAAATTTAGCAACTGAGATTAAATGTGATAGATGGCTTTGACTGATCGAATCAAAGAAACAAGCGACTCAGAATGAAAAGCGGAGTAAAGTCAAGTGGAATTAATTTAAAAAATTGAAAAAGATAAGACTTGTCAGAAAATTATCAGCATAATGGAGTATTTGACATAGTAGATATTGTTATACTAAACTGTCTTTGGGATTATTTTTTATGTTATATAGAGATGATTTTTTTTTTTAATAGAGGTTAGGAATGGATGTCAATAAATACATTTCTGCAGGGTCCGTTTTGTAGTGCTTGTATTCCCCCACCCAGAGAGAGTCACTTCTTAACATTTTGATTTATATTATTGTAGGCTTTATTTTTATACACACACACAATCTCCACACATATGTTAATTTCTCACAGAAATGATTTTTGTGTATAACACATATAGCTTCTGTATGTTTTCTTCTTTAAATAATGTACCATAAATATTTTCCCCTGTCAATATTTGCTATAACATGATTGTATATAGGTATGCAGTGATTTGTTTAATCGGTTTCTCCTTATTGACATTTTAGGGATTTCTACACTTTTGCCCACATAAATGCTGAGCTAAAATTCTTGTATCTCAATATTTGAACATGTCCTCAGCTATTTCTTTCAATAAATTACTAAAATCATGTGTTAAAAGATACATAGCTTTTGGGTCGCCTGGGTGGCTCAGTTGTTAAGCGTCTACCTTTGGCTCAGGTCATGATTCTGGAGTCCTGGGATCAAACCCGCATCAGGCTCCCTGCTTGGTGGGAAGCCTGCTTCTCCCTCTCTCACTCCCCTGCTTGTGTTTCCTCTCTAGCTGTGTTTCTCTCTATCAAATAAATAAATAAATAAAATCTTTAAAAAAAGAAAAAGACAGTAGCTTTTAAAATAAAAAGTTAAGGGGTGCTTTTAAAATAAAAAGTTAAGGCTCAGTCAGTTAAGTGTCTGATATTGATTTGCATATCAGGTCATGATCTCAGAGTCATGAGATCAAGCCCCACGTTGGACTCTACACTCAGTATGGCGTCTGCTTGAGATTCTCCCTCTCCCTCTGTCCCCACTCCCTCTCTCTCTCTCTCTCTAAAGAAATCTTTTTAAAAAAATAAAAAATTAATTAAGAAGTTAAAATCAAACAAGATATGTATTGTACGAGCAGAGGAATTCCTTCCCAGAAGGTCTTTTGTTTGTGTGTGTGTATGTGTGTTTTTAAATCACCGTGTGCTTCTCAGTGGCACGTATGAAGCGTTCATTACCGCATGTCAGGAACCCTAGGTACCTGACTAGGTTGGTTTGTAGGCAACCCTAGGTACATCCTTTAAATTCAAGTTGTTTTGATTATTAGGAGGCAAAATTTTTTTTTGTTTTTTGGGGAGGGGGAGACTTTTAATGTTTATTGCCCACTGGTGTTTGCCAGTATGTTCTGATGTGTGCAGATTGGATTATTAAGTCTTTGTCATGTAAAGTCTTAATTTTTTCCGCAGTTTTCGTTTGAAGTGCAGTGGTTTCATATGTTTATGCTGTCAGATCTTATAATTTTTAATATAGGGATTCTCAGCCTTGGTGCTCTCACCAGTGTGGGTTGTCCGGCTTTGTTGGCAGGGGTTGTCCTGGGCTTTGTGGGGTGTCACCTGGCATCCCTGGTTTTTACCCGCCCACTGGTTATTAGCAACACACCCCTGAGTTGTGACAACCGAAAATGTCTTCAGACATTGCCAAATGTTCTTTGGGGACCAGATTCGCCCCTGATTGAGAACCACTGCTTTAATGATTTCTACTTTGGAGTTCACTCTTAGATCTTTACCCAAGATTCTGGCTCCAATTTCTGCCTCAGGCATTCTCTGGCTCACATTTCTCTGTGTGTAACTTACCCACTGATAGCTGCGGTGACCATATGTCCTGGTTTATGCTTGTGTTCCTGGTGTATTTGTTAGTAATGCTCCCTTTTTCCCTCTCTACTGTTCGTTTGGACAAGAAATTATATGGGCTCTATTCGTAGCCCACCTGTGCCTTCAATCTTTCACTCCAAATGAGAGGTGGTAAAAGCACCTTCAACTCAAAGATCCAGCCTTGGGTTCTGGCTTTTCTCCTTATGCGGGTGCAGCCTGGATACGTGGGGGTGTCCTCGCTGCTGGCCGGCCCTGGGGCCTGTGTCTCCTTCACCGTTTCTGTAGTCACGGGCAGGATCCGCTGCTGGGCCCAACTGTGGAGCTGCATGAGCACACCGAAAACGGAGCTTAGAGACTCTCCTCCTCCACTGTTCTAGTCTTAGTAAATCATTGAAGAACGATGACAATTTCCTTTGTGTTGGATCTCTTCCATTTTAACAGTACCACCAGCAAGTACCGATTGCACGGTTCTCACTCATGGCCGGGGCAGCTGCTTGCCTAGGTGGGCAGCCTGACCATCAGAGATGTCTTCCACATATGGAGTCAGAGTCTGTGTCCTTATAAGCTTCAGCCTGTCGCACATAGTTCTCCTCTCTGGGAAAGCTCAGTGTGTCTTCTACCATGTGACAGTGCTTTCAGGCTCTCGCTTTCTAAGCACCTGTGGCTTCACCATGTAATTCTTCATCTGTATCTCTTCCCTAGAGAACTCTCAAAGTTGAGACCAACAATTGCGACTCATTTATCCTGCACATCCAGCACCTCTTCCTCACAGCATGTAGTAAGCCAGTAGGGTGAAATTCCCAAGGAAGGCATGTTGGGAATAAAGGAATATGGATGGGGGATGCAGGGGAAAGTAGCAAGAAATGTCCATCATTACAGTAATCGCAGCAAACACTTACTTCGCACTTGCTGTATGCCAAGTAACATTCTAAGCATTTTATATGAGCTCATCTGCTTAAGTCTAGGTTCATAGGGTTCCCCCCAAAAAGAATGGCTTTTTTGAAAGATCAAATAAGTGATGAATGAATTCATAACCTGGACTTAGCTTCTAAGAATCACTGATGTTCTCAGGGACTTTATTTTGGAGAAAATAACAGAAGAAAGGCACAAAATATAAGTAGACTTTCAGATCTGTGAGGTAGGTTATAATTAGAAAGTAAAGCTGATAAGGGTATGTTATCTCTAAGATCTAGTGTCTCTGGGAATGTTGAAGAGTTTTTATGAAAGGAAATGAAAGAGATCAAGAGGTGTGAATGAAGCAAGGTCAAGAAGAGACCTGTTTTTTTGTTTGTTACTGACAGTACTTGAGAGACCTTTCATGGCTGAAATAAGGTAAAAAGGAAGAGCTTTGGATAAAAAGCCCTGAATTATAGGGTGGGTAGGGCCACAGAAAATTCACAGCCTTTTAAACTCTGAAAAGAGAAACAGATAAAGATTTTTCTGTTTTCCCAGTGAATATGAGATTAATATCCAAATGCATCTTTCTTTATTCTCCCTTTCTGTGATGTCTCCTTTGTTTTGACTATGCAGTCTGCCTTGAGCGATAGGAATTGACTTTCATCTTCCCTGTTGAACAGACATGGTTATTAAACTTGGTGGCCTATTCTAGGAGACTAAGACTGATGTTAGCAAACACCAGTGATGTGATTCATAGAACATCCTATGTTAAGAAAAATCAGTATGAGAAATACACTTTTCCTCTGAATGTTGTGATTTGTTTGACTTTGATGTTTTAACTGATGGGCAACTTGTATTCATTCAGTGGCCTCTGAGGTCCATAACTTGTGGCTTATTCAGACGTTTCATATTAGCTACTGCACTAGATCAAATCTGCCTAGAGTCTTCGAATAGCATGTGGGAAAGAGTCTCCAACTAAATATGTTTTTTATATAAGGCAAATGATGAGCATTACTGAACAGTATCCAAAAGAAAACGTAGGAGTCTCTCTTCCTGAATTTATATGACCCTAAATAGTTCCTAAATTGCGTTTGATTCCCCTCTCCGGAACAATCCATCTAAGTAGAGTGAGTTTGGCATTGGTATTCATAACCAAAAGAACTCTAGGTGAAGTTCTGCCAGCAGATGCAGAGATAACGGTAATGTGAACATGTATTTGTAGATAGTATTTTGTAATTTACACGCCACATTAGCTGGCCATTATTGAATTCATTTTATTTATTTTGCTTCTTATGATGTCTCTGTGAGGTGGCATTATTCCAGCGTTGCTGAACAATAAAATGAAATTTCGTGATGTCATTGATCTGAAATGGTCAAATTGGGAGCAGAACCTATGGACCATGGACTCCAGGTTTGCTGCGTTTCCCTCTCAGTTGAAGTGTCCTGGTCCAGTCACCACTTTAGAATAGGATTATTCCCATGGATCCGCGTCTTCCTTCTACCGAGCTAACTGCTGACATCATTGCTCCTAAGTATCAAAGGTGAAGGTGTCCAAGTGGACCTGGTAGTACAGCCGGCTGTCATCGGAGTGGAGGATTTAAAGCACTTTGCCTCTGGGAAGCTAGGTGCTCAATTAACGTTAGCTGTTCTTATTGATATTAATATGGACGTGTGGTCTATGTTTAGCGAGTATCCCTCCATGCTTTCAGAATCTGATTATCCATCAGCTATCTCCAGTGTCAGGGCAGAGAATGGGAAGGGAACAAGTGTTCATTTTCCCCAGTGGACTGACTTGGGTTCTACTTGCAAAGATAATGTGTGTGTGTGTGTGTGTGTGTGTGTGTGTGTGTGTGTGTATGAATATATGTATGCATGTCTTTCGAGTGTGTATGTAACTTGTATTGGAATTCTTTTTTTTTTTTAATATTTTATTTATTTATTTGACAGAGAGAAATACAGCCAGAGAGGGAACACAAGCAGGGGGAGTGAGAGAGGGAGAAGCAGGCTTCCCGCCGAGCAAGGAGCCCGATGTGGGACCCGATCCCAGGTCTCCGGGATCATGACCTGAGCCGAAGGCAGTCGCTTAACCAACTGAGCCACCCAGGCGCCCCCTGTATTGAAATTCTTCACATTTGAAAGTGTGGTCACCATTTTATAAGTGCTGTAGGATGGTGTAGTCGGTTCTGATAAATCTAAGAAGTGCTGGTAAAAATGGTTTATGAATCAAAGAGCAGATGACATAATGGAAATATTACCAATTTGGATTTTTGGAGTTACAATTCTTTGCATATGTCTCTGGGTAGTGTGTCATGATTAGACCTGGTTTGGAGGACTTACTCTTCCTGGATGTCTCTCTGTTGTTCTAACATGAAATCAAGCTGAGTTTCTTCTTAGATATTTTATTTATTTATTTGTCAGAGAGAGAGAGAGAGAGCATGAGCTCGAGTGGCAGAGAGAGAGGGAGAAGCAGACTCCCAGTGAGCAGGGAGCCTGAGGCAGGACTCGATTCCAGGACCCTGGAATCATGACCCGAGCAGAAGGCAGACAGACACCCAACTGAGTCACCCACGCATCCCTCTTTCTTGCCTGCTTTTTTGCTTTCTTTTGTCTGTCTTTCCGTCTTCAGGTATGTTTTGCCTTTCCTAAGAGTCTGTTCATCTGAATCCCAGTAGCCTGTTTGTTTTCGGCTGTGAACTGCAGACTACTCCCCCTACCCACCCCGGTTCTGTAGGTTAGGGGGACTCCTGGCTGACTAAGGCTGATGACATGGATCTGAAGCCAGTTGTGTGGCCTGTTCCGGGGAGACTTGCACATTACTTTATCTCATATGCACTGCCTTTGCCTTCATGACAAACTGCTTTTAAGGTTTAATACATGACAGATTTTGATGCCTTGATATTCGTACAGTAAAGTTTGAGTCTTTTGGTGATTCTAAATTCCCTGCTGAGCTCCCTAGACACTTGAAAGGAACGGAATAGGACTTGGGGTGTCTGGGATGGACAGTGGAGCAAGTGGTTAAGTAAATGCTTAAAAATTCACATTTTCATGACCACCCAGTTTTATTGATTTTCTAAGAAGTTTTAGAAATATTGTTTGGCAAGAAGGGGAAATTACTTACCTGTGTGATTAATCTTAAGGAAAATTTCACTCTGGCATTTCCTTTAGATCCTATGCCAGATTTCTCCCAGAAGCAATGATCACGGAGGGAACAAAGAAATTCTAAAGGATCTGAATGATGGAATGTAGAGATAGGATGAAACAAAAGAGAAAAATTGGTAGTTAATAAGATTTATGTATATGCCTTAAAATTTACAATGCAACCTTAAAAATACTAAGATAATGTGCAGGGTTAGCTTTTATTCCACCTGAGGTTGCTTTGGGACTAGAAGATATTTACCTGCTAGTTTATAAGAAAGAAAACTAACACTGAAATAAAAATCTAGTACTCTATGTGAGTAACGTCATTCTGGTATTGCTTTTGGCGCACGTGTGCTCCATGGTCTAGGACGTGCTGTTGTCCACGCTGCTGTCCTGAGACGAACCAAGTGAGGAGGGTTAACCAAGGTGGTGTGTCATTTCCACTGAGCTTGCTGAAGTTCTGTGCATAAAGATCCATCCCCTGAACTTGCTCATTTCCTCTCCTAATTGAAATTAATTGGGATTAACCGTAAAAATACCTTATGGCCAGAGTTGTAGTCCTTGCAAAAATACTTGGGGATTTGAAAACAGGATATTAGTAAAAGACAGAAGGACCAAGTGAATGGCAAAAGAGCTTATTTAAAGAAACGCGCAGTTAACCTTGGACAATTAGGCAGTCCCCTGATTCAGGGCCTGCCGTGTTTTCTCACAAGGAGGGCAATGGTTGATGTCTTTCATCAGATAGATATTCAGTCATCCCAGCTATCATCTAGGGTAAGTAAAGTGAGCTTATACCAAAAAAAAAAAAAAAAAAAAAAAAAAGACCCTTTTCATAAGTACTTGCTGAACATTCAGGCTTGAAGACTTGGCCGTAATGCCTTTGGAAGACAGGAAAATGTGGACGAGTTCTCACTTGTACAGAAGTCTGTTTATTCTGCATAGTTCAGGTTAAAATTATTGAGGCGGTGGAAGCTGTTGAAATCCCCTTGATGTTCACCTGCCTGTTGGAAAGAAATTTTGATTTGCGTGGGACCAGAAAACAAGACTTCATTAAAGTAGCAGAAAGTGCTGATGATGTCTGGTGGTCTTTTCCTGCAAGTTATTTACAGATAAGACCCTCACACATCTGTTGATGACTTTCGCTAGTGATGGAAAGATCTGTCCTGCCCTGAAGCAGCTCCCAGCTGGTAGAGCAAGGCAGACATGCACGTAAGTACAATAAAACAATTAGTACTGCCGGTGAAATGGGCAGTGCCTTCGGTGTTCAAAGGAAAGTTTAGGGGTGGAGGTCAGGAGCGCTTCACAGAGGACCCAGAGTCTCAGAAGGAAGGTTAGGTGGGTGTTGATCAGGTAGGTGTGTGTGAGAGGAGAACTTCCCAGTCAGAAAGAACATCAAAAGTAAAGACATGGGATGTCAAATTTTATGAATAGGAGACCATCTGGGGAGCTGCACACACTATAGTGTACCAGAAACATAAGGCTCACAGTCCTGACGATACCGGCAGAAATTTGGGCTAAAGAAGTGAGCAAGGCAGGTCATAAAGGGCCTTTCGAGCCTTGCTAAGCATCCAGACTTACCCTGTAGATACTGGGCAGCTGTTGGTAGGCATTAATGAGACCCTAACGCAGGCAATGGTATTCTGTCACTCTAAGGATGGAGAAGACTGTCCTAACTTTGACCTACAGACTCTGCGCGGCCTGTGCCTTTCCCAGCCTCTCCTCCTTCCACGGCCCATACCTTAGATCACAGGGTCTGCCTCGATGTCTGCTAAATTGTCATCCAGTCAACAGGCGTTTCCTGAGTACCTGGTATGTGCCAGGCACCGTGCTGGGCACGCCAGTACCTCGCTTCTCTTGTGGTGTTTTACATAGAACAACAAGAGTTGGGCAATAGGGGCGCCTTGGGGGCTCGGATGCTTAAGCATCTGCCTTCAGCTCAGGTCATGATCCCAGGGTCCAGAGGGCACGTATTGCATGGAACACTGGGTGTGGGGCATAAACAATGAATCTTGGAACACTGAAAAAATAAAATAATGTATTAACAAATAATAAAATAAAAAAAAATTTTAAAGGATCAAGTCCCACATCAGGTTTCCTGCTTGGCCAGGAGTCTGCTGCTCCCTTGCCCTCTGCCTGCCACTCCTCCTGCTTGTGCTCTCTCACTCTCTCTCTCTCTCTCTCTCTGTTAAATGAATAAATAAAATCTTTTTTAAAAAAAGTTTCACAGTAAATATATTAACAAGAAAGTATCAGACAGGGACAGGACTACATGAGAGGTAAAAATAGACAGTGCAACTGTATCAGGGTCCTCATGGACTTCCTGACCCCCTGACCATGCAGCTTTCCTTTGTAGTGCTTTGCACAGTTTCAGGCGAACACTGAGGTGATGGACTATAAGCTCAGAGAGGGCCAGGACCCCGGGAACTGCTCAGAGGCCAATAAAGACTGGTGGTCAAGGACAAGCTCGGGGCAGGATCCACGTCCGCCCCTTATTCACCCTGTGACTTTGGACAGTTGACTTCATCTGGCCTGACAGATGAGGTTGGTGAGAAAATGAAATGATACATTTAGTTCTTAGAGAAGGGCGTGATTCTTAGGAAGCATGCAATTAATGTTAATTATTATTACTATTTATTAGTAAACATTTACTGAGTGGGGAAAGGCAGTAGGGAGAGTTGCTTTGTCTGAAAGTTGGTTTAGGCATTCTGTGAAGCATGGCTGGAGGATAGCCCAATTCAGACAATAAAGTGGATAAGATCCTGAGAGCCTGAGGGGTATCAGCAGGAGAGACGCAGAGTTGGAAGGGCCCAGTCGTTAATCGGGTGTCTGTCCTCGTGAGGAAAAGACAGGTGGAGGTGATTTCGGACATGGGTAGAGTGCCATCCTGTGAGGCAGGGAATCCCAAAGAAGGAGTGAGCCTTGGCATAGAAATAATCATTCAGCTTGGATTTGGGGGTGGATTCCGGGTTTGCTGTTCTCTCTCCCCGTGTATGGGGCGGGGGGTGTGAATCAAGCCCTTAGCGCCTCCCAGCGGATTTGCAGGTTGGGGAGACAACAGGCATACAGAGGGCTGGCCCCATAAAGCTGCTGGCTGGCAGACAGAGGAGCATGACCGAGTCGGGGGGCAAAGCGGAGCAGTGCAGACTGAAGGACAGTCGAGAGGGCCAGACCTGCAGTGCTGTTAAAATCTGTCTTTTTGTGATGGGAAAATAGAGGTATAGAACAAATGGAACGAAGGTTATGGCACAGGAATGCGTATGGATCAGCCTAGAATAAAACCCGTGTCCTGACCTGTGGGCGCTCCAGTCTTGGCCTCCGCTCTTCTCCCTCCGGCACCCTGCTCTCCCTGCACCACCGGGGCCTGCTTCCTGGCCAGTCCCCAGCCCCTCAAGAACTCTCCCACCATGCAGTCTTGGCAGTCCCTGTACTCTCTGCCTGCTCCTTCCCAGCACTGCCCTCCCGTTCCTCTCTTCTGGCAGATTCTTTCTGGTTGTCGTCTGTTTCCTAGAACGTCAGCACTGCAAGAGCAGAGACCTGGTTTTATCCATTGTTCGTTCCCCAGTGCCTAGAAAATTGTCTGAAGTATGGTAGGAGCCCAGACATGTGAATGAATGACTGTTACCCATTGTTTGGTGAGAGAAATAGGCACCAGTTAAAAAAATCACACAGATGCATGTCCAGTTATAACTGTGGTGAGTGGTGTGCAGTGCGGCACACAGGGGCTGCCTGACCTCCAGTCCGGAGGAAGAGGCAGGGAGTTTGATGCTCGGTGCAGGGCATCAAATCTGGAGACCTGCTCACTTTGTTCTTCCCATCTATGGCTTCCTGGGATGGGGAGGGAATTCCCTGGGGAAGGATCTTGCCTGACTTCTCCCCCCGCCCCCAGGCTACTGAGTTTCTGGGACTGTAGTGGAAAGTGATTATAGGCAAGCTTTAGAAACAAGATTTTTTTTTTCCAAGCTCTTCCCTGGTCACTCTTAGGAACTCCTCTTAGTCAACTCCACTTAGTCACTCCTCTTAGCCAACCCGAAAATGTTGCCATTTTCAGAGAGACATGCTTTCGGCTCTCTTCCTTACCCATTTTACTTGCTGTTTTAGGGCTGTGTGGTGGTCTTGATGAATTGAGAGAGGGAGCCCAGCAAGGGGAGCCGCTGCTGTGATCAGCCCAGATAAATGCAGGCCCCGTGTTGCTGGAACCACCACTTCTCCAGTACAAGCTGGAGACTTGGATGTTCATGTGAAATTTCCTGAGTTTTCAGTGTTAAATGTTGGCTCAACAATGACAACAAAATTTGTCTGGAGGACCCCTACCACCACCACCAAACACACACACTCCAGTTCTGGCCTTTGAAATAGGATATTTAATTTATATATCATCATTTACCAAATTTTTTTAAAAAAGAAGACCTGGGGGTGTCTGTGTGGCTCAGTCTTTAAGCAACTGCCTTCCACTCAGGTCATGATCCCAGAGACCCAGGATCGAGCCCCGCATCGGGTTCCACTCTGCATCAGACTCCCTGCTCGGCAGGAAGCCTGCTTCTCCCTCTCTCACTCCCCCTACTTGTGTTCCCTCTCTAGCTGTGTTTCTCTCTGTCAGATAAATAAATAAAATCTTAAAAAAAAAAAAAAAAAGATCTACCTTCTGAAAATACAATTTTTAATGATTAAATAGTGAGACGTGGTTTTCTCTCCTTATTTTCACCACATCGGGAAAAGTGAGGCAGAGTATGTCAGTAGCTTCCTTAGAATCAAGCCGTGGATGCTGAATTGTATTTTGTGGGTTAAGCTGCTAGCTTCTTGAGCTCTACCATGAGGGAGCTCATTATTTTTAAATTAAAATGGGGGAGGGGGGTACAGCTTTAGCACCCAAAAGGTAAAAGCAAGGAAGGTCAAGTAAAAATTGCTTCCAGAAACACCTGGAAATTTCAAATGCGTTTACAATGATTTCTCCACCGATGGCCACGCATTACGTTTCAGAAAGTGCCATTAATTATAATAGAGTAACACACAGATCTTTGTGAAATTTAAGTCCATTGCGTATCAGTACCTTCAAAGACGATGAAAAATCCCAGCCTGCATTTATCTATTCCCCTGTGAGGAGTCACTCCAATGTATATTGTATCATTCCATGTGAAGTTCTTCGGCTTAATCGTCTCTCATTTATTTGCAGTTGTCTGAGGTCGGCTTTCCATCCCGCAGTTGTCAAACAGCTGTCAAATTAAGAGACCAGATCCTAAAGTTCATTTACATTTCATGCCATTCCCTCTCCGTACATTTCTCAGCTTAAGTATTTGAATAGTCGTTCACATTTCTTAATCATCCTATTTCTTTCCCCGCAAATGCCTATACACATATTAAGTACGATATCCCAAGTATCTTTACTGTTTCCCAAGCATTGTTTTAAAAAAATCCACGTGAACTTTAACAACAACAGAAAGTCAACTTGAATTAGACAGCCAATTAATTTCACTGCTCCTTTTTGCAAGAAGAGAAAATCCAATGTATTTAAACATTGTCATGCTGCTTTTCACCCTTACTTTTATCATTCCTGGCAAGTTGAAATCTAAATTGTAATTGACCGTAGAATTCTTAATTTGCTTTCTAAATGTCGGCATAGGGTCATGTAATAGTAACGAAGTCAGCATTCATTTTTAATAATTTGTTGATCAAAGAAATATTCCTGGATATGCCATTGATGTTTTTCTACAAAGTGTCCCAAGCTGCCAGCCAGTGACATTGACGCTGTGCTGCTCTAGAAATGAGGTGTGAAAAGATAAACTGAGGCATCTTAAAATCTTGAAGAGCGTATTCGAGCAACGGTAGATTTGAATCAGGCAGCACCAAACCTGAAGTGTTTAGGAGCATCCCACTGACGGGAGACAGGGAAGAGGCGAGGAAGCAAAGCAGGGAAATTATTTGGGAAATTATTTGATGGGCTGTAGCTTAAGCAGTTGTCTTATTTGGGAACGTCGGCTGTTTGTGATTGGTTGGCCTTGGGTTTTGCTCTCTTTCTTTTTTTTTTTTAAGATTTTATTTATTTGTCACAGAAAGAGAAGGGGAGAGCATAAGCAGGGAGAGTGGCAGGCAGAGGAAGAAGCAGGCTTCACGCTGAGCAAGGAGCCCAGTATGGAACTCAATCCTGGGACCCTGGGATCATGACCTGAGCTGAAGGCAGACACTTAACAAACTGAGCCACCCAGGTGTCCCCTTGGGTTTTGCTCTCTTAACCTTGACGTGTTTTAGGCTCAGGTTTTGCTTTGCTTCTGTCCTAGCTGCAGTTAGAACTACCTGGATGTAACGGCTTCATCGTTCAGTTGGCTTTAATGGAGGGCTGCTCTTAGATATTTGAGGGGTACTGTGGGGTTCAGTCATTTGGTGGAAGAATTACAATCATGTGTAACTGTTAGTTGTTTGGTAGAAAACACCGAGAATCAAAACCCTTAAATTTGGTTATTAGATCAGTAAGTGATAGAGCACAAAATCATTCCCATACAACTTATATTTAACCTTCTGCACTAAGGTCACTTAAACCAATATTTGTTTAGCACTTGTTTTCCATAAATTTGTGTGTTACACCAGGCTTAACCTTTTCTGGATTTTGACACATTCTGCTCTGATCTGAGAGCTCCTTCTCTGTTTCTTGGTTGCAACATAGATTAACTTGCACTTTATGTTTAAGGGGTCTGCATAGAGCACTGGGTGTGGGCCATAAACAATGAATCTTGGAACACTGAAGAAATAAATTATTTAAAAAAATATATAAGGGATCAGCAGGGTCCACTGGCTTCTGAGCCCCTCTCTGGCATATTTTATTTACCTAACTCCCTGGCACTCAGTGAATGGCGGTTGAATAAATGAATGAGAAAATGAGCCTAAGTAAACATTGTTCCTTTGCTATCCTAACTTCAAGGAAGCTATTATTTAAAAGTGAAATTACATTTTACAAGGTAAAGAGAAAGATAATCCCATTATTTGTACAAATTTTCCGGGAAATTTATTCGTCATTTTTGAAAGGATTAGCACTGAGATTGTAATAAAACAAGTGAAATTAAAATTGGGTAATGCTAAACAAGCGGATAAAAGCCAGCTAAAGTGAATGACAGCATAAAAGTTATCTATGACAGCGAAGTAGGTTGTTTCACACAATACTAAATGAAATTGGGTATTAATTTCATCCCCTTTGACATCTGAAGGTTTTTAAAAATTATTCTTCATTGATTGGTCTTCCAGAGTGATTTGGAGATACTGTAATGAGTTAATGTGTTCTCTGTTATTACACAAAATAGTGAAAACACACGTCAGTGATATATTTTCTCGTCGGAAACTTCATTACCAGAGAACTTAGATGGGAGATAAAGGAACCCAGACTCTTCATAGAGCCTACTACCTACCCAACAGCTCCGCTTGGATTTCTGTAAGATCACGAACTCAAATTCCCCATCTTTTACGTCGAACCTGCTCTGACTGCCAGTTCCAGCTGCTGCTAACCAGCCCTATGGGATGGTTGCCCAGGTCAGAGACTTTGGAGTCTTTCATGATCCCCAGCGTTCTCTCAAACCCTACATTCAGTCCTCCAGGAAATGATGGTGATGGTGTGTGCATGCACACACACACACTCACAGTTAGCTGCAGGGTTTGTGGGGAGTGGCTGGAGGATGTTTAGACTCTCCAGCCAGTTCTCACACTGTTCACATTACCAGGACTAGGACTATTGCCTGGGTTATGTTTTTTTTAAGATTTTATTTATTTCTTTATTAATAAAAGAGAGAAAGAGAGAGAGGGAGGGAGAGGAGGAATGAGCAGTGGGACAGGGAGGGGCAGAGAGAGAAGCAGGCTCCCCACTGAGCAGGAAGCCCGATGCAGGCCTTGATCCCAGGACCCTGAGCTGAAGGCAGATACTTAACCAGCTGAGCCACCCAGACACCCCCCTTGCTGGGGTTATTGTAATAACCACCTAACTGGTCTGACTCCTTCTACTTTGGCCCTCTCCAGTCGGTTCTCAGCACAACATTTGAGGTGATGTTCTTAAACGTATATGGGTGGGATCACATCCCTCCTCTGCTGAGACCCTCCGGGCCCATGCAAACACTGTGCCACCCTGCCCCAAATTCTGTCTCTTCACACTTGCAACTTTTTGGTTTTTTTAAGTCTTGAGAAAAAGAAAATGGTCTTACATTTATAATGCATGAATTACAAACATTTATTAGTCATTTGTATTTTCTTATTTAATTGCCATGATTGTTCTGTTGTCTTTTGCCCATTTTAGCATGAAGATATTTTCTTTTTCATTGGTGCCTAAGAGCTTTTGGTGTGTTAAGTCACTTGTAAATATTTTTCCGAGCCTGTTCTTGACACTGCACTTTAATTATGTTTGTTGTTTTGGAACACAGCTGACCCTTGAATAACACAGGTCCACTTACCCATTGTTGTTTTTTTTTTCTATGAATACAGTATGGTACTGGAAATGTATTTTCTCTGCCCCCTGATTTTCTTAGTTACATTTTCTTCCCCTAGCTTCCTTTGTTGTAAGAATACACTTCTTAATACATGCTACATACAGAATATGTGTTCATCGATTGTTGATGTCATAGAGATGTGGGCTTCTGCTCAACAGTAGGCTATCCATGGTTAAGCTTCTGGGGGGTCAAGTTGAAGGTGGATTTTTGGCTGTGCTGGGGTCAACACCCCTGCCCCCTGTGTTGTTCAAGCCTGTACATTTTTAAATATTCAAATCTGTCATTTTACAATGGCTTCTTCCTTGCGAAGAAGAATTAGAAAGACCTTAATTCAAATCTGTCATTTTATAATGGTTTCTTCCTTGAGAAGAAGAATTAGAAAGACCTTAGATCTTAACATGGAGATTCTTTTCAAAAATAGGTTGTGGGTTGGCAACTTAACTTGCTTTGGTCTTAAATTGTCAGCTTCTTATCCTAGGATTAGTCTGAAATGCCACTTTTATAAGAGCTACATTCCTGTACAGTCTAGATTGATGTCTGTTTCTAGAACCACACCCTGTTAAGCAGTGTATCTCTACACTGGAATATCTGAGAAAGGGAGGCTTACACGGTGTGTTTGTTTTTTTCAAGACTTCTGTGGTGCTTCTCGCCAGTTTATTCGATGAATCATTGTTTTGAAGTCCTTAAAAAGAAAAAAAATGGGATTTTAATTAGAACTACATCGTGTCACTAAATTTATTTGAGGAAAGTAGACATCTTTGCACTATTTGGAGTTCTTATCCAAAAGCGTTTCTTGGGTTTTAAGATTTGCTAATACTCAAGGACAAGAAGGTCCTAATACAACCCTGGACAGTGTTAGATCTGCTAATCAATCTGAAGATAAAATCCAGTTTCAGAGACATTAAAGTGTAAGGGAGGAAAGCACATATAAGAATCGGATACACTAATTTTGTACTCTTGGCTCACATTTTAGTAAAATGCAATTGCCACAATTTAGAGCTTGTACTTTTTTTTTTTTTTTTTTGGAGGGTGCATTGCGAAGTTTTCTTAGTCAGCTCTTAAATTTTTAGTTTATTTAAAATAGTTTTGAGCGCCTGGGTGTCTCAGTCATTAAGCAAGCGTCTGCCTTTCGCTCAGGTCATGATCCCAGGCTGGGATCAAGCCCTGCATCAGGCTCCCTGTTCAGTGGGAAGCCTGCATCTCTCTCTCCCACTCCCCCTGTGTTTTCCCTCTCTTGCTCTGTCTCTGTCTGTCAAATAAATAAATTAAATTAAATAGTTTCTTTTTCAACCATTTTTATATCTCCCTGCGCTCAGGCAGCTTTTTTTCTCCCATACAAGTATGTCGTCGTATGTTCTTCGGTTCTTCTTTTATGGTATTGAGAGTAAAAAACAAATGCTTTCCAAAATTGACTTTTTGTTTGTTCCTAGTAGAATTATTTTCAAACCTAAGTTCTGCTGCCTTCTGCTTTTTCTGTTGGGACCCCCGTTTATTCAGCCTTAACCTCAGAGAGGCATATTCAGGTGTGACCTTTGCCCCCCTGCAGTATTTGCTTGGAGCTCCAGCCCTCCTCTCTGCTCCCGGGGTTTGCCACATCGCATACGTTTCTCCCACCTGCCTGGATGGTAGAGACTGTTCATCTGCTCCAAAGTGTTTTCTCTCCTGGTCCCACTTCCTATATTTTGTAGAAGTCTGTAATGTTGGCTTAGTGAGCCAATTGGCTCGTGTATTCAACTCATGTTCTACTGTTTTGTCTTCAGCTGAGCGCCTATTATATATACCAGTCACTAGGCAACAGCGTTCACAGCGGTGAGCGAGAAACAGACAGCTCCTTCCTCTCGGTGCACCTCACGCCTCGGGCGGAGTAAGGAGGCAGGCAAAAAGTCTTTTAAAAATTAGAAGATGCATTAGCGAGTGCTGCAAATGAGAGCTACCACTGGTACTATTGGAGTTGGTAAAAGTGGCAAAAATGATGCTGGAGTGGAGATCCTATAAATGCATTGAGTTTGCCAGGCAAATAAGGAGGAAGAAGGTTCTAGACAGAGTGAATAACGTGCACAGGCCCTGTGGCAGAAGGGAGCATGGTTTAGAATACTGAGAGCACCGTGAATGTGCAGAAACAGGGATGAGGACATGGAGGGAAATGAGGCTGTGTGAGGGGACAGAGATCGGATCGTGTAGTGTATGGTCTTAAGAGCATGTGAAGATTTTTATTTGTTCATTTATTTATTTTGGAAGAGCATTTGGAAGCCATTGTCTTGTGTTAGCAGAAAGAGATAATCTGCTCCAATTTATTCGTTAAGCCAGAATGGACACACAACAGCCAGGAGGCTTTGCCACACTCCACGCAAGACGTGGTGGTGACTTACACACGGATGACGCTGGAAGGGGCAAATCTGAGAGATAGTTAAGAGAAAATGTACAGTGCTAATAAGGGATTAGTGGTGGAGAAGAAAAGGGAGAAAAGTTGTCAAGGATGACTCCTGGGGTGTAGCTTATAAAATCAAGTGGATGGTGATACCACCATTCACCACCCAAAGAGGACCTAGACTTGCTGGAAGGACCGTGAATTCAGTCTGGAAATGTTGAGTTTGAGGTCCCTTCAGTGTAGCCAAGAAGAAATGTCAAGCAGACACATGGACATATGGGGTCTGGAAGTCAGGACAGAAAAATGTGTTGCAAATAGAAACTTGAGAGTCATCTGCATAGAGATGGTGGCTGTAGCTGTGGACACGAGTGAGGTAAATGGACAGCTGGCCCAGTACCAGCCCCGAGGAGCCACACTATTTAATGGCACATGAAAGAGGCTGACCTTGCAGCGGACACTTAGAAGAAAGCCAGGAAGAAAACTGGGGTACCACACAAGTGGAAGGGCATAAGTAAGAAGAAGGGAGTGCCCAGTGGTGTAGAATGCTGTCTGGAGGTTAGTAGGCTGGAGACTAAGAAAGTCTCTTGGAGATGGTGATGAAGAGATCATTGGTGATCCTTAGGAAGAGCTGTTTTAATAGTCCATTGGATTCAGAGGCCACGGGCCCACGGTGGGGCAGAATTCCAGAAGATCGTCCACATGGGGTCAAAGTGAATGGTACTGTAAGGAGTGGTAACCATGGGAAGTAACCACAGAAAGCCAGATTGGAAAGAGAAGTGGAGGATGATGAAATGACTGGTGTGTTCACTCCATGGCGGAGCGGTAGATGACCCCGTCCTCTGCCAAATGGAGCTCGAGGTCACGAGCAGGTGCACCAGCCCGGTGAACCCAGCTGTCCTCCACACTGAGCATGGTGCTGTTGGCCCCTGGCATGTTCTCTGCCGTCTGGTTCTGTATGTGTGAGGTGATCACCACCAGGTACACTTGGGGCATCTACAGAGGCCCCGTGGTGGTCTCACTCTCCATGGGCTTTGGAGTCCTCTTCCAGCTGCTCTGCGTTGGCATTTGTACGTGAGCTCCCAAGGGCTCCAGCTGGGTGGCTTCCCCAAATCCCGGCTTTTGTAAATTAATATGACTACTACTAAAAGTGTCCCACCTGCTGCTCACAATGCAGGTAGATGTGTGACCATCAGGAAAAACAAACAAACAAACAAAAAAACAAGAAGGTGACACAGAGCAGCTGACAGCTTCATATCTTTAAAGCTTAGATCATCCACAGTACAGAAATTGGGATATGGAGAATCGAGATCTCTGTAACACTCTGTCTTCCCGTTCAGGCGTTGCTTGTGTTTCCTTTTCCACTGCCTGTCTTCCATACCATTAATTTCCTTTCTTGACAGTTTCATCTGTCTTTCTGTCTGTCTTTTTTTTTTTTTTTTTTTTTTTTAATGTGTCAAGAGCAGTCACTCCCCCTTCCTGGGTGGAAGGGAACTAATGTAATTAAAAAAAAAAAAGATTTTATTTATTTACTTGACAGAGAGATAGAGAGCACGAGTAGGCAGAGCAGCAGGCAGAGGGAGAAGCAGGCTCTCCACTGAGCAGGGAGCCTGATGCAGGACTCAGTTCCAGGACCCTGGGACCATGACCTGAGCCAAAGGCAGATGGTTAACCGACTGAGCCACCCAGGTGCCCTCTTTCTGTCTTTCTGGAATCTGTGCATGGTGTCATACTTGCTCTGCCCATGACTAATTTCCTTCATGGTGGATTTTGCTCTTTAATATTTCTAGTGCCAATTTTAATTCTATAATGATAGTTTTAAAATTATTAGTTAATATCTTCCAGATCTCTTTTCATATTATGCTTGCCTCAGTCAGCCACATTTCATCTCACCTTGGATTTTGCGCTTGACAATCTGAATTCTGTTACGAATAAGAAGGAAACATCCATTTAAAAATATATATGTATTTTTTCCCAGATATTTCTAAGAACAGTGATGAGGAAAAAATAATAAGTTGCAAAACTTAAGCCAGAGCAAAGTTAACAGTTAGGGATTCATATCTTCATACCCTGCCCTGTTGCCAGGTGGCCCCCCCCAGCTTATCCACTTTGCTCTAAGCAGCGCAGTAATCAACATGAAAGTGAAACTAGTCATGAGTTCCAGCAGTTGTGGTGTCCTGATAGAAAAGTTGTATAGCATCGTGGTGTGAGCCGACGTGTGTGACATGCGGCAAATTCATTAACCTTTCTGTGTTTTGGTTTCTTCATCTGTAAAATGGATCCAGTAATGGTAGTATCCACCTGTAGCATGTGCTGTCATCGGAGACAAGTAAATAGGATGTTATTTGTACTCTTACAGACTAGTGGGATGTACAGTTGAGCATAGAAAGTAAATAAGGGAAGTGAAACGATCTGCACTGTCGTAGAAGAAAGATTCTCTCTGGCTTGGATGGTGGAAAGAGTTAGGGCAGGCTTCCAGAGGAGAGGGTACATTGATTTTGAAGATGACCGGATGGCTTCAGTCAGAAGAAATAACCTGAGCCCGGACAGGGGCACTAGAAAGCACATATGCAGGCATGCATGTGTGTGATATGGAAGGACTTAGAATGTCAGGTTACAGAAAGAAAGTCTTTGGCCATAAGACTGGAGTCATATTGTTGAGTGTCAGAATTGCCTGGTAGGAGTTCAGTTTTAATTCAGGAGGAAATAGAGAGCCATTGACACAGGAAAAGCCCGGAGGCATGTTGACCTTGAGGATATGATTACCACAGCCCCGGCAAGTGCAGGCAACGAGAACTCAGAAATGATGGTGATAATAAGGAAGAGGAAATGAATTTTGGGGGGAAAAAGGGGCCTTCCTTCTGAGAACATTAATTGACCTTGGGCCCTGACTTTATTACTATGCAGATGCACATGTTGGCCTAGGGGGCAGCCTACTTTCTGTGATCAGTGTCCTCTTCTGTGAGAACAGGACAGGCTGCAAAAAGGTCCCTGCGTGTCACCCAGGCAGGGGAAGTCACCGTCATCCAGTGAAACCAAAATATAACTTTGCCATTCCTGGTCTTCCCAGAACCCTGCTAGCCTACTTTTTGTAGTTTAGCAAACTTTCTTTGGTTACATTTTTTTTTTTTTTTTGAGGAGTGAAAATCAAGAAAAATTTGATACAATTATAAATAAGACTGCTGAGAGAAAGCATTTCTCCTGTACTTTCATGATGAGAGATTAGCAGTGCTTTTTCATGAAATTGAAAAAAAATTTTTTTTCTTTAGAAATACCAAACTTTCTATTTAAGTTTTTAGTTCTCTCTTATTCCATTAATAAATTCCCTAACTTTGGATACCTAGAAATTTCAATAATGTTAGAATTTGGGTATATTACAAGTGAAACAAACTTGGCTAATGATCATTTCTTAGAAAGTCTTCCTCTTACTTGAGGCTCTGGATGGTAGTGGAGGGACCAGGAATTTTTTTGTAGTAGCTGCTGGTCAGATGGCAGTGGCCACTGTGTCAGGGAAGAATAAACCCAACCTGTGGCTTCCAGTCCTTCCTTTTGGGTGTTTTTTCTCCTGTAGACGTTTTTTTACTGACACTTCTCCAGTTTGCTGAAGGCAGAATGGAGTGAGATGGTCAGCATTCTGTCTCTTGTAAGAGGAAACTCGTTTGTGTCTTTGTGGACACTCTGTGAGACCCGATCTCACCTGAGTCGAAATTTTACCAGTATCAGAGCTGTAAGTAGAGGACTGCTCCCTTTTCCAGTCCACACATGATCCTCTTCTGTCAGGTAAATGCCCAATAATCTGCCTCCACCTTCTCTCTGATATGTTACTAGATTGGTTCCATTGGGTTGGTTCCTGCCTTTGCTGGAACAGCATTAATGCTCTCTGCTTTCGGCAAGGAGTCTCTGAGGTTTTGTGCCTGCATGCTGGCCCAGTGGTCCTCTCTCCTCCCAGTCTCTTCTATTTTCTGGTCCCTAGTCAAGTGGGTTATGCTCGCAGCAGGTAAGCCCTCCAGGTTTGCGCTGTGTGTGCCTCACTGTCCCCCTCTGGCTCTGCCTTGGCCACTCTGCCAACACCTACAATCCAATGCCGATGATACTAGGGAGCATCACTTGAGTCACAAGGCACTTTACACATACCATCTGATTTTATTTTCATAGGCATTGTTTTCACCACCTGACAGAGGAACAAACAGATGGATGCCCAGAGGAGTTAATGCTTCACCTGAGGTCATTTGGCCAAATGGCAGAGCTAGGAAGTCATTCCAGTTCTAGCTGACTCCCGAGCTCTTTGCAGCTTGACTCTGACGTTCTCCTGACGTCTAACCTCATTTGACCAAATCTTGACTCACACGACCCCATCTATTCCAAAATACCATTGCTGCAGTCAACCACGTTAGTATCTTTCATGATTATGCATTTGTCAGATACCAGTTAAATTTGGCCTATACCCAGAGAAACCAAGGTAGTGAAAAAGGGCTTGAGAGGGCACCTGGGTGACTCAGAGGGTTAAGCCTCTGCCTTCGGCTCAGGTCACCATCTCTGGGTCCTGGGATCTAGCCGCATATGGGACCCCCCACTCAGCGGGGAGTCTGCCTCTCCCTCAGCCCCTCCTCCTGGGCTCAGGGTCACCCAATGAGCACAGTAGGAAACCGAGGCTCAGAGTTCAAATGCCTTGCCTTATATCATAGCTCAAACTCAAAATCCGTTTCTTCTCTCACTAAATCTGCTTCTTCTGTCCATTCATGCAGTAGACTTCTGATCTGGGGAAGTGATTCCTGGAATTTCTCTTTAAGCTGCAGATTCACAATCTGCTGTAAGGAATCTGGATCTCCAGATCATAAATCGCTTCCTAGCAGCATTAACTCAATAATATTCTTGAGATTATATGGTGAGAACTGACTCACGTAGGCAATATTGTTGATGCGTGAGCTGTGAAAATTAAAACTTTAAGAATTCCAGATTTTCCCGCAGTTGTGGATTAAAGTAGCCTGGACCATGATGGAAACACATGAAACTAATTTGTCTGATTAAAAAGAAAAAAAAATTACACAAATCATAAAATTAGGAAGGCAGTTTATAATGGAAGGCATTAAATAGAGAATGTAAATGTTATTTCTGTGGTCTATTTGGTATTACATTTTAAAGTAAATAATGTTTCCCGAAGAAACTGTGAAATTGATTAATAAATCCCCTCTCCTCCCCTGTGAGGCCACCTCGAGCCAGGGTTCTGTGTGCACGGAGAAGGGTTCTCAGGCTCACGGGGGCGTGGAAGGGCTGCCAATATGAGAACAACAGGTGCGTGCAATTTATGTTCAAGAGTAGTTTAAGTATCTTTAATCAGTCCGTTTTAAGTCAAACCATATGATGTTCAGACAGAGACATGTTTGCATTCAGTATCAAGTACTTTTCCCTTTCCTAGTAGTACCCTGCTGTGAAACTAAGCTTGCCTTTTGTTACTTAAAAGCAGATAAAATGTTTACAACAGTTACAGTTGATTGCATGGTGGTTAGTTTCACATTTCTCACTCCTGTGATGTGACTGCAGGTCTCCAAAGAATAAATCAGGTACCTGCCTCTTGCTTTCTGCTCAGTCCAGCTATAAATAGGTTAGCTGTTGCATCAAATATTGCAAGATGACCACTGTTAGACGCATGCAACTCTCTTCTGGTGCTGGCAAGAACTGCTTCATCTAAACTTTGTGAACCGTGAACACGCGCTTTACAGAGATTTGTGTTTAGAGTTCGTTCCCCTTGATTGCCGTTTCTCCCAGGATAGAAAAGTGGGGGAGAGTTGCTGCGAAGCAGAGTTCTGTCCTCCTAAGACGAGTCCACAAGAAGCTCCATTCTGGATTTTTCCTGACTTCCATTAACACGGAATTAAGAGGTGAAAGTAAAATTTCCATAGGACAGTTCAAAGTCGGTTATGTTTCTTATTCTGTTCAGAATATTAGAGCTTGGGTCTAGCCCTGCTGTTCTTGCTTGGCGTGGATTTGTTCTCACAGTTCATGTGCACATGTCATTTGTTAATGGGCCTCTTGATAATTAAGATAGTGTATTCATTTCATAACACCCGGTTGTTAGGTGATTGCTTGTGGGAATTACATAAAGAGGAAAAAAATGACCTGTCATGTTCTTGCACTCAGTGGTCCAGTGCAGAGAGCCCTCCCCAGCTTTCTTGGCTTGTACCCCTGTGCTATGATTTCTCTACCTGTCGAAATGTGAAGTCTTGGTTCCCACTCGAAGGAGGGATGCTCAAGGTTAGGCGTTTCCATGCTGTGCAAATCCGTGGCGGGTGCTGGGTGTCATTTGTTCCGTGGCAGGTCACCATGCTTTTATAAGTTAAGCTTGAAGCAAATACCCTGCGATTTTAGAGATGTTCCTTTTTGTGTGAAGTTATTTAAATCTCCTTCTTTTTCCTCTTGCATTATCTGTTTTCACTTCAGTTTGAGATAGAGAATGGCCAGTAAGAGCAGGTGACAAATTGATTTATGAGATGCCGGTTGGGCTTCCCCCCCCTCCCCCCCCCCGCTGAAATGTGAACTTCATCTTTAAATGTGCTTACACAGGTTGTCACCAATGAATGCTCCTTGGTAAAATAACTACAGGAATGTTTTTACCCTGTCACCTCCAGTTGGAACATTTCATGGAGGCACTGAAAAATTAGAAGGTTCTAGTCCCATAGCTGATAGGAAAGGACAGCATGGCCTTCTTGCCCACCATTGACATCTTGCTAATAAAAATGTTACTGAGTCCTGCAACTGCCCAGAAAGGAAGTTGAGGTGCCATTGTAACATTTGCAGTGTGAAATTTGCTCTTTGCTGAATTAGCCTTGGCGCAGTATCAAGGTGCTTCCCGGCCAGGGAGAGGGAAACACTGAGGCTGTTGAAAAATAAATTTTTACTTGAATCTTGAAAACCACATTGTAAAATTTAAAACATACTCGGAGGCCAGGATTCCCAGCCAGCGGATGAAATGCAGCTCTTTTGAGAGGCAAATAAATTTGAGGACGGATTGCAAAGGGAGATGCCCGTGGATTTAAAGAACTGAACCAGGACTCCTTCAAGAGTGAGTGAGGAAGGCTTATGGGTATTCATCTTTATTGTATGTTCCCTGAGAAGACTTCACAGCTAATGTTCTGGGTAGTAGAAGGCATCCAGTTTACTTTCAGTCTTTAAAATACATGTCAGAACTTAAGTAGGGGTAGACAGCAGCACTAATCATATTAAGCACAGTGTCTGAACTCACGGTGAATGCATAATTAATGTATTGTTTTAGAGGACCTAATATATTAGGCAAGGGCAAGAGCTTCATGCAGAGCCTGTTCTGTGGGCGAGGAGGAGGGCTCTTTGGTGGTACTTCTTTGCACGGCTGCGGCGAACCGTGCTCACTAAATCTGTTTTGTTACACCTCTAATACGCGCCAAAGCCATCAGACAACCCCCATTAAAGTGTTTGCCACAGAGAACTCTCTCTGGGATAGTAAATGCTAATTCAGTGTCAATTAGAAAAATGCTTCCAACAAAACACCGAGATTAATAAGGGTCCTTGTGTTGATTCATTGCTGGGATTTCCACCACCCCCCATTCCTTATAAGGATCCGTCTTTCATTACCTGCTATTTATTATTTTAAATATGTTTAGCTTGAAGGCACTTTACCATTTCATCTTTATTTTAAAATGTACCCAAATGTTTACTTCTCCATCAATATCCATTTAAACTAAAGCCGTTTGGGTCTCACTAATTTAAATTCCTTTAGTCAAGCCATTGAATAAAAGGTTTAGTACAAACCCTTGAATTACTGCATTCAAACACACTTTTGAAAGTTTCTGATTTCTATAATCCTCTTCTTGGTTTTAAAGATGTAGAATGCACACTCTAAAAATAAATTCAGCTCTAAGAAACCTCCCCATTGCCACCGCTAATTAATAACTGAAAACTAACTTCTCTGCAGCTTTCAAACTTTATATAGATGTGTTGAGGTTTTAATAATGGGATTCTTATTTCCCATATATAGTTTAGCAGCAGTGGTCATGATTCTGTATTTCTTATTATTTTGATGAAAATCATTTTTATTAAGCTCATTGATATGAGAGTTTTTGGAAAGGAGGAGGGAGGTGTCAGCCAGGTGGGGACATGTGATGGGGAGAATTTAGTCATGTGCCTTTGGTAAATTTATTTGTCTCACACTCCTTTAGTATTAAAACCCTATACGTATGCATATATATAATACATATAATATATATATACTGCTCTGTGTAACGTTTTATTAGTGTTTAAAAATTATAAGGAAATATTTAAGTATTTAAGTATTAGTCAGTGTGAGTTACTGAAATATGCTAAATTATATTGATTTGGTCTCTGATCTGTTTTTAACTTTAGAGAAAAATAAGTTGTTAATAACTGTAATTCATGTTTCCTTAAATAATAGACTTATAGATCCGGTGCAAAGGACCAAAAGTCCCAGGCTTCATATTTAAATCTTTGAAATATAATCTTGAAAGAAAATTTGACCAAGACTGTGGTAATACTTTTGAATTAGCTTTGGCTCTTTTTAAGAGAGTTAGTTTTAACACACATTATGGAGCAATGTGTAAATTTAAGCTATTTGCTTTCTTTGCTAAACCAACTTCTCTACTGTAGAGGCCTTTTTTTTTTAACTTAATGTTTTGAATAGATTGTTTTTTGAAGAGTATTTTTCCTGTATCCACTTCCCTGGTGCTCCCACTAAGTCAAGGTGGGGCATTGAGATATCCTAATGGGATTGGCAATAGCTCGGCCATAATAAGGATATCTTACTATTTATTATTTGTACCTTGGTTTTCTCAAATATTTACGTAGTGCTGGCAAAGAAGAACAGGCAGGATATATTCTGATATAAAGTCTCAAAGTGTGTAACTGAAAATAAGATGAAATCGGTTTAAATTTTCCCTACCTGAAGGAAGTTTTAAGATCATGTAGAAAACTTTAAATGCCGTAAATGTATTCTCCCTGTTCGATTTATGTAGGTCAAAAACTAAGAAAGAATATTAAGCTAGCGAGTTGCAGTAAATAAAAATTTTATGTACATGTGTGAATGTGCTGCCTGGAGAATTTGTGCGTTTTGCCCTGTGCTTCAATTAAAATGTTAATATTGTTACTCTGTCATTCTGTATTTAAAATTAATTTTTTAAAAAAAACACTAGATGTTCTACTAATTACATGCTACTGAGAAGCTATTATTTTGCCCTCAAGTACCAAAACACTCTGGTAACATGGCCACATCAAAGTTGGTGCTACCTTCAGAAGTGTTTTTAATTTTTTCAAAAGTTGCATTTTTAATAGTAATTTGAATCTTTAACTCTGTCCGTATATGTGTGTGTGCATGTGTGTGTGGTTTTTAAATTATAGCATGGAACCTTGAAGGCCTAGCCAGTACCCCAAATTTGTTGCAGATGCTGTATATAAATCTGATTTATCTTTTTTTTTTCTTTACAGCAGAGACATTTTCTGTTTAATTTTAATCTCTTTGGTACCTCTCATAGTTTAATAAGCAAACTTCACTCAATGGAATGCTTAGTAAAAAGTAAAAATAGGGAAACAAGCTATCTTACGCTCTTACATAGAATTTAAAACTCAAAAAGGATTGTGAAATTATGTTATGTTATCTTCTTTAACTCCACAGTTTGAGCATTTGCATTTTCAGCTGCTATTTGTGTTTTCAGTTATATACTTAGGAGATAAAAATGTTAGCTTTGAGCATGGGAAGGAAATAGTGCTTACTTGACAAAAAGGTCTCCCTGTAGTCATTAATAAGAAATACTAAATATCAGATATGTATTTTTGTTTTCAGTTACGACTTGTTTATAATACCTGTTTCCTGTTCTTCTGTATTTCAGAAATATACTGTCTCTCAAATATTCTTTGGTCGCAATAAACCATCAAAATTGGGTGACTCAGAACACACATCCAGAATCCTCCTAATAGAGTGTGCATATTGTAGGGATTCCCTAATTGTTTTGTATGCATGAATTCTTGTAAAAATGCTTTCAGCTCAAATATTTAGATAATTAAATAAAAGGGTATTGGCAGAGGGGAACAGGGTGCTTTGAGAGGGAAGTTAAGTACATTATGGGGGGATTTATGATTGTACAGCTGGACCGAGTTACGGCAGGCACACAGAATCTAAACAAAAGCATTTTACTTTAAGAAGAACATATCTCAAGGTACGTTTCTGAAATCTGTATTTCTGGTTTTGTTTTTTTTTTAAACACCTGTTTTGCATTAGTAAAAATAAATCTTTTTCTTTAGATGTAAGATATTGCTAGGGACATTAGGCTTAAATTTTAGTTTGCAGAAATGAAATTTCTTCCCTTTGATGAAATAGTACTTTTATAGTCTTACGGCCGTGTATAAATAATGGAACCTTTCTTCAGCTGATGAGCCCCTTACCATGAAGAGCTATTTACTGAGGCTCTCAGTTTCTCCTACCTGAATTCCATTGTTTGATTTCTGGTTATACACATACTGTCTGAATCAGCTTAAAGCTTCCTGTTGCGTTTACCTCCTTTGTAATCTGTACTGGGATCTTATTCTTAGTGCTGATGTGAGTAGAGCTATTTTTACTTTGTCTTATATGGGTAAACAAGCTCGTTCAACTTTCTGTATTTTTGTTTGCTTCTCCTCTGTTTCTTTAAGGCCTCTTGAGAAAACTCATAATCACCTCGCAGTGATTTTCTTCATTGCACTGTAATTACTTACTGCCGGCCACATGTCCCGTTAGCAAAAGATGCAAAGATGGTTGTGCTCCAGAAAGACAGACCTCTTCCCCTTGAAATACGCGCCTATAGAAAAGTTGCCTTTCTCAGAGCTCTGATAGCAGGAGGACAGGAAAGACTAGGTGAAATATGGCCAAATACGGTTGTGTTTCTGTTTATTGAAAAATCACCATCGCAAGCCTACTTCTCCTTTTTCAGCCTGCATGTCAGCTTGTCTAGGAAGTTCTACAGTCGCTGATGAAGAAACCCAGATCAATTAGCTGGTGATACTCCTTAATCCCACGTGTGGATACCTGCGGGCCCTGGTGTCTTCTCCTGGCTCCTGCCTCCCAGGAGAATACAGGGGATGTGCTGAAGTCTGCCAGTGCCCACCTGGCGTTTCAACACAAGTCAAGGAAGGAAAATCCTTTGGTTGTGATTAGGAGGTTTTTAGTCCCCAGTTAAATTACACTAGAAAAGTAAGTAGCCAAGGGGTGAATGTATTCTGCTTCCTTTAGAATAATTCCACTCTTGCTAGAAAACGCTGCTTCCATATTTGTAAAATATTTTTACAAGTCAGTTCGCTAGATATATTACTGTTATTGCCTGACTTTACCTCTTTAAGATAAAATCTGAGTCCTGTCTGTCAATGATTGGGGGATTTGAAGCCCAGTCATTGCCTCTGTAATGGAACTTTGTAGGCAATTAAACATTCTCAGGAACTTCTAACTAAGTTGTTTGTAGTAAATGGGAAACTATATGATAATTTACTGGTTCCTGTCACACATTTGGGAGTGGAACAAGCCTGGACTCAAATTCCAGCCCCGCTTACTTACAAGATACATGGTTCAAGTAACTGCTTAATCTTGTTGACCCTCCACTTTTTCATATAGAAACCGAGGCCTCTAACATCTGCCCTATAGAATTTGTTTCTGAGAATTACACAAGGCCTGTAATTTTTAAAACTTTTGTCTTGCCATCTTCTTCATCACTGTCTTTGTCTTATTGGCCATCATCTATGGTCACTGCTGTCTTTGCCACATCCCATCTTCGTGGCCCTCTTCCTCATTGTCTTCATCTTTGTTGTTGTCCCTCCTTCCTTTGCTGTGTTTTTTCCCTCCTCATTGTCCTGCCCCTCATCTCTCCCTCCTCCTTAGTTCCTCTTCTCCCCCATCATCTCCTAGAATATAAGACCTTCGGGAACCTTCTCAGAGCTTTGGGGACTCTTCCGGCACTGAAAAACCCTGAATTCTCCGGGCCACGTTCAGAAAGCCCTCACAGAGTGGCTCTTCAGGAATTTAGCTCCCCACTGTATCCTAGCAGCACACCATAGATGCTTAATAACCTTCTTCTCAAATGAATGATTGGGATTTCCCTTGTGACATGTTGTTCAGATATAGTCAAGTCATTTAAATGAATGACCAACTGGTCATTGATTTGTAAGTGTCTTAAAAATGGCAGTTTATTGAAGAGGAAGTTCGATAGTTGCTGTAGTTTAAAAGAATAACCACAAAGCAGCTTATAGAAACTAAGATGTGTCCATGGAAGGAATGACTCTGTAGTCATTACTGATGACGAGGCAGGTCTGTCTGTGTATATAATTTTAACAGTGGTGACATTCACTATATATTGCTAAGTGAGAGTGCATATTACAAAACAGTCCATGCAGAGGTGCAGATAAAACTATATTAACTCTTTATATATAAGTAGCAGTACTGCAGTTTTTCTTGTATTTTCCATATTTTTCCATTTTCTCTGATTCAGTAATTAGAAAACAAAGCATAAAACTTGCTTAAAGCCCAAGAACACTGTTCTATACATTAAATGACAAATAAACAGACCACCTCGCCTGTTGTGACATGGGGTTTTGAAAACTCCCATCAGACTTAAGGTTATCATTAAAGTCTTGATTACGTTTCCATAATTAAACACGATAGGGCTCTTTTGCTGGGATTTTCCCAGCACTTCACAGTTGTGGATGTTTCCTTCACAATAGAATACACCATCCCCCAGTTTAATCCAATAACTAAAAACTGATCACTGGTACCACTGCTTTCAGTTTTTCATCTTCCACTCGTTTTGCAGATGTGAGAGAAGACACAATAAAATATTTAAATCCTTTCACAAGCACTGTTGTGGAGACCAAAGAAGCAATACCACCAAATGCAAATGTAACAAGCTCTGTTAATACCTCAGCTTTATTATTTATTAGCCGATGTACAAAAGTTAGAACTCGTATCACAGAAGACCATTTTACGTATATCTTGAAGGCATAATGTACAAGGAGGAACATACAGACGTTGAAGACTGTATGGGAGATGAGGCGAATGAGTTCTCAGAACCCATTCTAACATCCCTCTGATATATGGAATAGTCCCTTTTAAACACAGGGACAAAAACCTGTGTGCAAGGCTGATATTCAACCATTACTCGTTGTTCAAATAGGGTTGATAAATAACTCCTGCCCCTCGGATGCCTCCCTTCCCCCCTTTCTGGGACTCCTAGGCTCCAGACACGTGGCGATAGCTAGGGGGCCGCTATCCCTAATGGACTGGCCCTATGCCTCTGCTCTACTAGTTGCTAAATATTTTGAAGTGCCCCTGCTCTGTATCACTTACATGATGTGGTTAAAAAGATTGCAGCAACAGTCTTTTCAGCAAAAAGGACCTCCGTTTTATGCAGTTAAACCTCAGCCCAAGGGAAAACCTAGAAGCAACCAAACAGGATACAATATAGAGACACAAAAAGTGCCACAAACCTACCCATCTCATTTTACCTAAGGTTGTGTAAAAATATGTCTCTGACAAAGCACTTTCAAGTGAAATAATATGTGTGGAAACATTATGTAAGCTGTGAAGTACTGTTTAAGGGTAATTTATTCATAAGCCCGCGAGGCTGATATATTGAAAATGTTCCATGAGACTAGGTGGATTGCAGCTAAAATACTGTTGAATGAAATGCAGGCTGGTGATAAGAGCAGCAGGCCTTCATTGAGCACTTAGAATGTGCTTAGAATGTGCCAGACACTGGTGTGTACGATTACCTGTACGGTTCCCACAACAACTCTGAGGGGTAGATATGATCATCCTGTTCTAGAGCCGATGAAACAGCAGAAAAATGCCCCTCCATTGGCTTGTGTTTCCCTTGTGTTCCCTGGCTTAAGTTACTCACACCAGGGAGCCTCTGGCCCTTTGACTTTCCTACTCTCCTGGAACCCTGGGGAGATGTTACAACTACTTCTGTGTCTGGCAGAACCCCTTAGCAAAGGCCAAGGGAGTAGGAAGGGGACAGTTCCAATTCTCAGCTCACTTCCAGCGTGGAAGGTGAGTCCCCTGTGAGGGGATGCGTTCTGGCGCCGGCTTTGCACAAAGTGGCATAGTTTTATGTAAGCAGATGTGACCAGATGATCGGGTTGTACCATGAGCTGTACTGGATGGAACCCACAGGAAAAACAGAGCATCCCATTTCTGATATCCTACTGGTGATCACTTAGAAAGCAATAGTATTGGAACTATTAGAAAGCAGGGTTTTCCTATTCAGTGATCATACCCATACTGTGACCATGTGAGAGTAGCACTTGCACAGGAGTACCATGAAACCAACAAGCCCAGTGTTCTGAAGAATATTGACGTGTATATTGCCATACTGACATTCATCGGGCGCGGAACGTCACCGGGAAGGAGACTGGAGCCACAGCCAGTGGCTCTTTGACCGAGTCCTTTTCATTTAGAGAATCTTCTGACTGAAAGAAGATGGGAGATTAAATGATAAAATGAGAATAAGTGGGTTGTTTATGATTTCCTAGTAACTTGACTTTTTCTTTTTCTGTATGTGCATTTTTATTCTTTGTATCTATGTTGGAGTACTTAAATTTGCTTGTGTTTAGGTTTCATTTTCCATTATATTCCCACGTTCTGTGTTAGAATTTAAACACGAACAAAATACCACATCATTCTTCACCCAAACATCATGAAGTCATTGCAGATGAGGTGAGGAGATAAAGTAATTGGATTAGAAATGGGTGGTTTAAGTTTACACCATTTTATTGTATCAGGAATTTTTGATATTTGAGACGTCGATCTCCACAGCTGTGCGATCGCTTGTGACTGGGATGTGTATATGAAACCAGGTTCTGTAATTTTCTTATTTTCAATGCTGAAGGAGGGTCAGTGTAGATGCTCAAATCTACTGCCTAAGAAAACTTCATCTGAAGTAAAACAACTGATGGATAAATTTATACAACACAGAGGTATGATCCTTGTATTACTACACAGTCCTTTCTTTGATTCTCTGCTTTCCATCACATTGAATTTATAAGCATTTTAGTGAATGGCAGCAGCAATGTATGGGCATAATGGTTTGTGTTTAAACATTTCCTCTCCATAGCTTTCTCCTAATCTTAAAAAATAGCATTTTACTTTTTTTTTTTAGTCTGACAAATATACAGACCTATTGCGGGCTATTTGTTTATCAAGTGTTAAATTTTCAGTAGAATATATATGGAGTTTAACCTCCTAACCCATTAAATTATTTGAGAAGGAGAAAAAAGAAATCTTTCTGTTGCTTAAGAAACATCGGTATCAAAAACAGTCCTGGTTATTTTGAGTTTTTCCCGTATTTATGGTGATGTTAAATCATTGCATAAGAGATTTTTAGGTAATATTAGAGAAAAAGCATGCATTGTTGCTATAGGAATTTATTAATCTAATCACGCTGAAGGAATTGTGTGATTAGAACTTGAACTGTTACTTTTATAAGTGTAGTTCATTTTAGGTTTATTTTCCTAAATGAACCAGTATAAATCAGTTTTGAGGGTTTTGTTGAAAATTTTAAGTTAAAAATTTGTGATGTAACTTTGGTAGCTTATTTATAGAGATATGTGTGGTGCTTATCAAGTTCTTTACAAAGGAGCCAGGAAAAGCTTGGGTTAATGTAGACTTTATAGAATTCCCAGGGATGTCCATCAAATGTATTAAAAATAAGCCATTTAGTTAATAATTATTGGAAATGCTGTTTTAAAACTTTGTATCGTAGTAATTAAGCTCTGTATTCATTTCGTTAGATTGGGCTGCAATTACGTTTTGTACTTTTTATGAAAACCAAAAATCAAAATGTGATAATTGTTGAATGTGTTTTTTAAATTAATTAAAGTATTTTAAAATGTGTATTTACATCTGAACAAGAGAATTATCAATAAAATACTTTTATGACTCATACACCAGAGGAAGCTTTGAGGGAGTCTCTGGTTGTCCGTTAATCTGTTATTAGTGTAGCTACAGTTAGAATATGTTACTTTGTACTAACTAGATTTGTGAAAGGTTCAAACTGTGGACTATCTCTGAAGAAATCCAATATAGTTGTTTTCCAGATTAAATTGAAATAATAAAGTCCTTGAAGAGTCTCTTACAGTTAGGAGTAATCTTTGAGCATGGGTATTGTGTCTATTTTTTGTATACCCCTTTGTAGCTAATAGTTTTAACTAACTGAATTAACAAACATGATTTGTAATTATACGCAATGTGTGACGTAAAGGACTGGATAAAATATGCTTGAAGATACTTAAACATTTGATTATCAAGAATTTCAAATGCTTGCCATCACTATCAACATGAAGTTCCATGAAAAGTATGAAAAGATACTATAGAGAAAGAGCTTCCTAAATGGAGATCAGTTTCATCCTGATTTTAATATGGATGATGAAAAAAATGACTAATTAGTAAAGTTTAAATTAATGAAATTTTATCATAATTGAAATTAAGGAAAATAGCCTTTTAAAAAAGAGTCTCTATATTTTCTCATTAGTTCTAGTGTAAGAAATCTTAATTAATGAAATGTTAGCCTGAGTTGATACAAATGAGACTGTTTGTTATCATATAGAAATCTTTTCTTTTTGTAAAATACGTTCAGTAGCAGAGATACTTAATGACTTGCGTTTTATAGAGAGGATCTCTGGTGTCCATAATGTTTCTTTGAGTCCATGTTTCTCTGACTTCTTTTTAGTTCTCTGCTTTGGTGTTAAAGAATTCCTTTTGATACCACAAATGTTAATAATAATCCTTCAGTTACTTGTAGTTGAAGTCTTCGTGATTCAGACTCCCTAATGTCTTCAGGTTCAACAGATGTTAGTGCCTGAAAGAAAAAGCAATGATTCTCTGAAATCCATTACATATAGATCATTAAAGAGTACAGTTTTTTGTATTTCACTGAGTTGTCCCTGACACTGGTAACCTTTAGGAATATTATTGATGGAAATACTTACATGCTCGTTAATATCCTCTTAAAGACTATGAAGGAGATAAAAATAAAGTTACCTTCTCCATTCACTTCAGTAAATAACCTCTATGTTAGAAAATGTTTGTTTTCTGGAAAAAAATTAACCGGGTCTTAGAACTACCTTAATGGTTGTTCTTACTGAAGGATGAAAAGCAGCCGCCTTTGTTAGATAGTGTTTCAGCACAGAATCACTCTGTAAGATACCTACCTAATTTTGTTCTGTACATGGGACACAGATGTTTTCACCTCCGAAAAAGGGGTTGTGAGCCATAAAAAGGAGATCAGGCCTGTTCCCAAAGAGTACGTGTGGCGTAGTACACTCTTAGAGGGGATTTTGAAGTCCACTAGCTTATTCATAAGCTAAGAAGGCAGCAGCACCATTCAGCTTAACCCACAGAAAGTATGCCTTCCAAAGTAGTAGTTCTTGGACTAGACAGAAGTAAAGTAAACATTCTGGGTGGTTTCTTAAATTGGACTCTTTATTTTGAGATCATCATAGATGGGCATGCAATTTTAAGACGTGAGAGAGAGCCCATGTCCACACTTCCCCCGTGGGAACATCTCTGGAATTCGAGCACAATACATAGCCCGGATATTGACTCTCCCTCATGTGGGAAAAAGGCTTTTTACTTCTATCCACATGGCCAAAGCACAGCACCATTATTTTTCTTTTATTCTGAATAAGGACAGCAGTCTGTAACTATACACACAAAAATTATCTTTAAAAGTTAACCTAATGTATAATGGGATTTCTGTTATTGCTTTGGGGGCACAAATATTCATACAGTTAAGCTGTTCATTTTTAAATAGTTGAATCTTACAAATTTTACATGAAATGGCTTTTGGCTTTCCTGTACAGTTTAGTTAATTGTTCTGTTGACAGATTTTGTTTGGATTTTTAAAATCAGAATCATCTGTAGACTATATTAAGTTGCAGTCTCAGTAATTTTTGGTAATTAACCAGTATCACAATGACAAAATCCCTTTGGAAGGCATGCAGCCATTTTTGTTAGGAATGAAAGTATGTTAGGGTGGATTTAGCAAGCACATTGCTGATTTTAGACATTAGATTATTATTTCTCAGATTTTACTGTCTATAAAGAATCACCTGGGTTACTGAAAATGCAAGGTCCTATCTCCACTTTGCTTTTAGAAGTTCTGGGTGGGGCCTAGGGATTTGCATTTATAATTAAGTACCACAGAGGGTTTTAGTGCCAGTGCCCCCCTCAAAACTACACTTTGAAAAACACTTCCTTAGATATTTTACCATTCTACTGTAGAAGCAGTAGACTGTTTTCAATTTTTTCCTGTGTATAAAGAACAACATTTTCATTTTCTAGATTTTTGTTCAACTATGGGGTTACTGTTTTTCATAGTCTTCTCATTTATTGGACTTTGTAGATTTCAGTGTTATAATTCAGTAACACCTCTGCCCTCCAGCTAAAATCTTTTTTCAAGCCTATGGCTAAGAACTTGGGAGATGCAGAGGTACTTGTCCAGTAAAGAAGAGAGCTTGGGATGGAGACAGAGAGACACCCTAAAAGCACCTCCTTCTATAATTGCATTTAATCAAGCTGGCTTTGTTTTGTTATTTCCATCAAGCCTGTATTAATTTTTTTTTTTAAGATTTTATTTATTTGACAGAGAGAAACACAGCCAGAGAGGGAATACAAGCAGGGGGAGTGAGAGAGGGAGAAGCAGGCTTCCCGCCGAGCAGGGAGCCCGATGTGGGACTCGATCCCAGGTCTCCGGGATCATGACCTGAGCCAAAGGCAGTCGCCCAACCAACTGAGCCACCCAGGCACCCCGCCTGTATTATTTTTAAGTAATAACAGAAATAATTGAAAGCAATAAGCTAAGGATTAGAGATGAAGGTAAAGAGGAAGGAAACAGTAGCATTCGACAAAATAAAGACAACGTTAAGCAGATTTATTTTTAAAAAAAACTTCAGAGTGAGAGGGGTGTCACGTGAAGGTGTGCATCTTGCCTTGCTAGAAACCAGGTGAAGTGATGCTTAGTAAATTGTTTTGAAAGTTCAGAACGGGAAGAAGTTTCAGCAAAATTTCCCTCAAAACTGAGTTAAACTTTATAAACGTAGCTATTCAAAGCAGAAAATAACGTGGTGAGTCTAGAAAATTCATCGGCACGCAACATTTTACTTCCCAGAGAGGACAGAAAAATGAGATGTGACTTGCTCGCTTGAGTTTTGAAGAATAGGGTTTGAGAGAAGGGTCTTTCAGGAAAAGCTAGGTAATTACAAATACCTTGTTTTAGACTTTTTTCCTTGCTTTTAACAGACAAGTCTTCACTTGTTTTCATTATTGTCTGGTTTGGGTAGCCCTCTCCATTCAGCTTGGCTGTGACCCACTAATGTTTTAGGAAGTTTCTCACCATACAGCACAAGGGAGACCTGGGTTATTTAGATTCCATACTTACCTGTTTTCCTGATACGGCCGTGTCAAACCTTATAGCAAATCTCTTACATTTTCCTGTTAGGTTTTGTTTTTTTTTCCCCTTAATCATCTTATTTATGGGGTTAGCCGAAAAAGAGCTTCCATTCGACTGACAATATTAGGATGTAAGTATATAGGGAAAGGAGACAGAGAGACCTATACGATTGGAGTCTGTTCATACAGATGTTTGCATTGAAAAATCAACATTTTACCAACCTAAAGATGGCTGGTGACATGAAGGTTTAGGATGTAGTATACCTCCTCTGTTCAAATCTTTTCATTTGTGTTTTTTATTTTTCATTTAAAATCATCATCTGAACTTCATGTTTACTTCAGTTGTCCTAAGAACTTTGGTTTTCATTTTTTTTTTAAGATTTTATTTATTTATTTGTCAGAGAGAGAGAGAGAGAGAGAGAGAGAACATGAACAGGGAAAGCCACAGGCAGAGGGAGAAGCAGGCCCCGCTGAGCAGGGAGCCGGATGCGGGGCTCCATCCCAGGACCCTGGGATCATGACCTGAGCCGAAGGCAGATGCTTAACGACTGAGCCACCCAGGCACCCCACAATTCTCCTTTTGGAAATCAATGTATCCTAAGTGAAAGATAGTAAATATTTATACCTTTTTAAAACACTGAACAGAGATGAAGAGATTGAAAATAATTCTCCCTGTGCTAGTTATTACATATTTAATGTTTTAATACAGAAAATTGGATGGATAGTATTAAAATATCATGGTTAGGATGCTTATGTGAGACCATAAGAACTTTCTAAAATACGTTAGTACAAAATGATAAATAATGAAGAGAGGAAAAATAAATAGCATTAAGATGAAGTGGAAAGTCTACTGTATTGAGTATCAAAAGGAAGGGAGGATTTGAGTCCAGAACATTCTGGGAGGAAAAATCTCTCCCAAATTGGGAAATCATTGCTATTTTCAGTTTTAAATGCAATTTGTAAGTCTAAACTAATTGACATGTTCTTCAACAAATTACCTATTTTCTGTTTTGTTTGTTGGTTTGTTTGGCTTGTTCTTTGTAATTCTGTTCGAGCTCTTTAATTCCAAAGTGTTCTTGAATGGCAGAGGCAATTCAATATATATCAGCACATTTCTAACAACCTAGCCATCTTCCTATATTAAAATAATCTCTGAATCCCAAAAACTCTGATTCCAGCGGTTTCAACTGTTTCTTAAAGATGATCATTAAAGGAGACACTGGAATAGTTTCCTTACAGGGGAAATAACATCACTCAATAATATTAGTTCTTCTCTAATTTTTTTTCTGTACACCCACAAATTAGCATACTATATAGGACATGCCGTAATCTGACTTCATACCAAGTCATGAACGTCCCAGGTCACTAAATACTGTTTGCTTTGATAACATTTTTAAAACTCTTATCAATTGTGCCATTGCATGGATCAAGAAAATTTACATTGACTAGGGCCGTATTATTGGATATTGGAATTCTGCCTAATTTATAAGTGATTCCACAGCCCATACACGTACCACTGGTTCTTTGTGAAAAGAATAAAGTCATTAAAAACACAGTCTCACCGCGATCCTCCTCAGGCTGACTGTTCTATCGTTGGCAAGACTGGTGTTCTTTGAGTTATTTGTGAAGGTCAGCCCTACAGCTCTTGGGAACCAGCCACAAAAGTTGACTTAGACTTTCGGCCTGAGTTCTCAGTTGTGCTATACGCCAGTGCCTAGTGGGCCAAATTTTGGATGTACCAGTGTTGAGAATCATAATCTGTCCCTCCACTGAACTCATTACTGGCAGATACTTTTTGCATTTCTGTGAATCCTATCATACTGCCTCTTACTGTTTCATACATAAGTATCCTATCTCCTGAGCTAGGCTGTGAGCTGAAGTCAGGGTCTGTACCTCGCACTGCTTAACCATCCCTTGCTGGCTCTTGGCTCTTGCTCAAGCATAAAATGCTGTGTGTTTCGTGGGGTAGTGATTAAACACAGGGACTGTGGAGTCACACTGTCTGGGTTCAAACCCAAACCTTACGACCTAGGTTACTTACTTGATTTTCCCTCGTCCGTCAAATGCTGATCATGGTACAACATACCTACCAGAAATGCAGTGAGGGGGACGCCTGGGTGGCTCAGTTGGGTAAGCGGCTGCCTTCCGCTCAGGTCATGATCCTGGAGTCCCAGGATCGAGTACCACATCGGGCTCCCTGCTCTACAGCGAGTCTGCTGCTCCCTCTGACCCCCCGCCCCCGTTCTCTCTCTCTCTTTCTCTCTCTCTCTCTCTCTCTCAAATAAACAAGATCTTGAGAGAGAGAGAGAGAAGAAGAAGAAAAGAATAAACAAAATCTTAAGAGAGAGAGAAGAAGAAGGGAAGGAAGGAAAGAAAAGAAAAGATAAGATATGAGATAGTGGTTAACACACAGAACACTTTGCACAAGCTTGGGAACAGTAAACACTCAGTACACAATAACTACTAGTAGTACATGGTTCCCGATTCAAGAAACAAATCAGTGCATTGCAGTAGCCTGAGCAGCATTAAAAAAGACATGTCCCATTGGTGCTCTGTATTTTGCCTGTCTGTTACATTCATTCAATTATGAAACAACCATAGATTTTCACCTGCTTTGGTAAAGCTGTGAATGGTTATCATGAGAGGCATTTACGAGCGCTTTTAACAAACGCTCTCAATATTCGCTAGGATCTGTCAGTTCTTTATTCATAACAGACTTGCCGGTTACCCTGTACGAAATGTATTTCCTGCGTCACTACATCCATAGCTGTGAATGTGCATGGTTTTTTCCAGTGGAAAGCTGATCAAAATAAAAGGTTTTATAATTTTATAATGGAAGTTACATAAGAAAGTTTCAGATGAAACAGCCCAGTTCCACTTTTTTTAATGCCTAAATGAACCAATGGGATTTCTTGGCAATATAAAGTTGTGTAGTGATTGCAGACTTAAATGTTTCCTTCATTGACATCACGACTCAAAGTGGAAAAGCTGCAGACATGCACATTTGAAGCCTTATTAAACCAAGGAGGATCCCTTTGTTGCCTCTAGTACTTAGTATCAAAAATGGTTTCAGCTTGTAACATTTACTGGATTCGGGCCTGGACTATGGGTCTAAACGTCTGTAAATTCTTGAGCAAACTAGAGCATGCTACAGTAATAATAAACATAAAACAAGTATTCTGAGAAACGTGGACTTAGCAGGCTGCCGCTGCCCATAAACAAATCAAGCTCTGGGAAATATCATTTTAGAAAAGTGTTCCCAAAAGTAAAGAAATCTTTCTTCTAGAAGGAGCTTCTTCTAGAAGTCTATTTGACCTGTGGTCTTTGTAAGGACTTTCCCCGCTCAGACTCACCTTCCAAAGCGTTAGTGGTGAACATTTTACATTTCTAATGTGTTTTTGGAAAACCTAAAAAATTCACTGTGGTTTGGGAAATGTAATGTAATATTTTTGCTTTAAAATTGTCCCAAACCATGTGTAAATCCTTTTTAAAAGAATATAGCCACATGTATCTATATAATTTATTCTTTATGTTTATTTCTCTCTCTCCTTTTTTACAATAAAAGAAAACTTTGGAAAGAGAACAAAAAAACTATAGATCCACCACTCTGAAATAAACAGTAAAGTATAAATTGAACCATTAATTTATAATTAAATTTAGAGTGAATCATTAATCATTAAATGTAGAGTTTCTCATTGCCTTTGTAAAAAACATTTTCCCTTTTCATTTATAAGTGACATTGAAATATATTCTTGTTTTTACATTCCTGTTTATGTTTTTATTTTTAATTTTAAGACTTTTATATTAAGAGTAATCTCATTGACCAGTTGTGAGACCATACAGAATTTAGATTATTAAATGTGTAATATATGTGGCCAATAATCTTCAGTGAGCCTGTTCTTCATTTAATTGCAGCATTAGATCTGGTTTCTTGGTCCCACAGCTTTCAAAGCTTTTGCTTATGGTGATATTTTCTTGAAAAGAAAACTTCTAATAGAATTAATTTTAAGTCATCACATTATGATAAATGATGAAGGAAATGATGTCTCAAGTATATTTAACAGCATTTTGAAAAAGTAATTTATTTAAACTGGATGCTGCTTTATTGCTGTTCCTCATATATTCTTTTAAAAACTCACACATGGATATTATCTAGGATTTTCAAACCTGATGATAAATCATAGTACTAATTTATCTATCTCTTGACAAAATCCGAAGTCCAAAATGCGACTTGTCTTATTAATTTGTATTATAACTATGAAGCCTGCCTTTTATAAGAGCGTGGGGGTATTTTGATCTAGTTTTACTGTGGAATGAAAGTCACCAACATCTAGATAGGCTAAGCTAAATAGAGTTAGGGTTAGATGATCTGGCATTGCAGCCTGTTTTCTTATAAAGACACTTACTCTCTAGCATTGTTTTGTGTCATTACGGATTTAATTATAAGGGGTCTGTTTACCTTTATTTGCTATAGACTTTATGGGAGTGGTTGTGGTGGTTGTTAATTAACGTTTTATCCTGGCACGTAGAATTGAGACTTTCTCTGCCTCCCTCAAGAGAAAGAGTACCTGACATGGAAGATTTTTCTTAAAAAATATAAAATTGCATTAAATTGAGAACTGTGGGCCATTTGACATTCCTAAAGTGACATCTCGCATTAGAAATGCCCTCAATTAAGTTTAAAAGTGTTTTATCTGTAAAATGTGACTTGGGATATTGTTTAAAATTTAGTCCACAGCCAGCTTTTCATCCTTTGTTATTTTACCATCATCGTTGCTAGTGCGGGGCCATCCAGGCCTTCCTGTGTCCCCCCCAACCAGGAATAAGAAAGGGAGGATGGACATCTCTTAGGAAACCTGTCCTCCTACTAGTGAATTTAAAAAGAAACTCGAAAGAAATGTAGTCAGTAAAACTAAAACCTTTTATGTTTGCAAGTATTTCCTTGAGACATTAACACACTCTCTTTAGCTCATATTTGTCAGAAAATTAGACTGCTGCTTTATACACGTAGTTGTACAAACACAGAAAGTTGTGTGTGTGTGTTTGTATTCCTAATATTTTAAGAATTGCCTCTGAGACAGAAAATTGTGATGCAGACAGGAGCATACAGGCATAAAATCTGTTGTAATTCTTTTTAAAAATGCTTCATTTTTTAATACCGAGGTCTAGTTGACGTAGGGTGTTACATTAGTTTCAGGTGTACAACCTAGTGATTCAACAGTTCTGTGTATTAAGCTGTGTTCACCACAATAACTGTAGTTACCGTCATTCCCCATACACCATTATCACACCTGTTGTAATTCTTTAAATATTGGGATTTGATGACCAAATGCCACTTAGTTAGCTGTATAACCTTACTAATAAATTCATAATCACAAATCAGTTACTGTAATTCATAGGCATTTGGAAATGTTGCCTGCTTTCTGGGGTCCAACTGATATTTGGCAGAAAAGTTAGATATATTTAAATTATCTTTATGCCATTTTTAATTCATTAAATTAAAACTTTTCAAGAAAGTTGTTCTTGGAAAACTCAGAGCGATCTCTGAACCCGACTGTACCTTTTCTTTTTTACCAAATCCTCATAAGTAGGAATTTTTAGCTACATGTCTTAGAAAAGTAAACATTTTTACCAGTTTGGTCCCGATTGGACGACTGGAAATATTTTATATGTGGATTGACCTCTTTGTTATTTTCAGATCATTCTGGAAGGTGGTGTGTGCACAATAGACACCTCTCCAAACACAGTGACTGTGCCTATGGTGTATTACGGGGTTTTGTTTGGTTTTTCAGGGAAGAAGCCACATGCTTGAACTGTTAAGGGTTCTGGGCTGTTACCCAATGTCCTGTGCACTGTGTGTGACAAATGTCTAGCCCTACCAGAGGAATTTTCAGCTGTTTCATGGCTTTTAGCAGAGAGACCGTGCAGATGGTTTGGCTCCCCACTTGGACATACATTCTGTACGTATCAGCCTCAGAATTAAAGCATTTCCAGTGAATCAGGGTGAAGGGAAAGCAGTGGGAATATAGAAACAGGAACAACTATAAAACCTGTCAGAAGTATATCACTTAGTGACTACTGTGTAACACTTTCTTAAGCCCTCTTTGAAAATGTCTGGGTTTATTTTATGTGCTATCTTTATCCTTTGATGCAAACGTTATTTCTCATATTTATTTATTGTCATTTTGATGTAATAGTCATTGTTTTAATTCACCATACAATTTTTTTAACTGAAATTCATAAAGAAGCTCATCTTGTATTACACTTTCTTTAAACATGAAGATTTTTAGTAGATTATTTTGAACTATTTGCAGTGAATCGGTAAGAGCATTTTCTAGGATCGTGGGGGAAGTGGGCAACAGAGAAATTTTACTAAAATTGAAATCCATTTTAAGTGTTCCCCTATCACAGAATCTGAGAGGTGGAAGGAACAGGGAGGGTCATGAAAAGGAGAGGTCTCAGGTCACTTTGCTAAGATAACATTTGCTAAGAAAGTTGGTGTCTCCTAGCAAACCAGATCCTTTCCCTTTTCAGCCACACTGTATCCAAAGTTCAAAAATAAACTGTAATCTTAGAAGAAATGTGTTAAGCTTTCAACATGTTACTGAAAATTTACAGAAAGAATGTGTTAACTGTTTTTTCAAAGGTATATATTCTCCAATAGGCGAAATGAACGGGACATGTATTTTTTTCACCATTCCCCGCCCCCCCCCCACCTCCCGTTCGTTCCCCTCCCCTTTCTCTCTGCTGTGCAGAGCAATGCAGTGATTAAACCAACAGGTGCCAGGAGTCGCTGGAGCAAACTGGCTTTGTGCCCATATGCATACAGTGGAGATACTGTCTCAGTCCAGGTTCTGGTGTATTGCTGTGTCCTTAGGAGGAAAAGGATAACCCAGTTGAAATACATACTGTAACTCCTGAGGGATTAAGTGTGTTTCCTTTGCTTTATAGTTCAGAATTTTACAGTTTCTTTGTTGGGGAGTTCTCAGATTGCTTAATGATTTCTCTAGCCCCTCGTCCCGGCCCGTTGTGACTAGATGTGTGTTACAGCCACATTTGAACTGCTGTCTATTTCCCAGTTTTATTGCGCGCTGTATAACCTTTCGCTTTCTGAGTATCCTTCCATCCTCCTTCTGCGGAGTGCTAAAGAAGATGATCTTACTTCTTTCCTGCCTTTTAAAAAATGGTCATGTCCTCATTTCTTTTTCTGTTTCTTTTTTTTTTTTTTTAAGAGCGGCATTTAAGCTTTTTGTGGTATTTGAGGGAGCTGTTTCCAGGGTCAGACTCTTGTCATATTATTTTATCACTGTTCATGTTGTCAGTAAGCATGCCTATTTTCTTTTATAGTTGTGGAGGGATCCGTAAGGATTTATTAATGTGATAACCTTGTGTCCCTATTAGAGTAGGATGAAGTACATAGTGCTAGTTGAGAAAAGATTTTCTCCCATCTCTTAAGCCCTAGTTTAAAAAGTGTGTGTGTGTTTAATTTTGCAATCTAAATGTCTGTTCCGATCAATAGCCTTTAATGGGCCTTATTAGTACATTTATTTGTTGTTCTTCATGACTGGCCTTCAGAATAAACTATTTTATAAATGTTTTTTTGCAAAGATGGGATTATAGTCCTTGGCAGCTGTTAGAGCAGAAATTCCTTTGAGCTTATTTGGAGGTTTTGGAGGGCTCTTAACTTCACCCGGGATACCCCCTGCTACTGATCACCCTGGCTCAGATGTGGGCCCCAAACTTCACAAATACTAACAAGAGAGACTGTCTCGCTCTTCCAGATGTTACCTTGTGCTCAAGTCAGGTAGTGACATCGGGGGGGATGTGGGGCTGAGAGAAAATGGGGGTACTCCTGTCAAAGGCTGAAAGCTGAGTGTGTAGTAGAGAAAAGGGATGGTTGATAGATAGCTTTCCTGGGAGCTGGGAGGACCAGGATCGCCAGCCTGCTGAAGGGACCAGCCCTGGGTGGGAGAGGAGGCCGCGGGTGTCCAGTGAGTATCCACTGTCATGTCCTGTTGGATGTCATGTGTGGAAGGGAGGTAGCAGGGAGGAGCGGCCAGATGTTGGAACCTCCTTGTAGAGAGGCACAGGCCGAGTTGGCGGGAGAGGTCGTGCAGGTCTGCCAGGGCGCGGAAGAGCTGTGTGAAGCAGGGTGCCATCATCTTGCAGTGGGGAGGGCTGGCTTCCCAGCACACCCTCAGGTCCCCCTAGCACACTCAGAGAAAAGCCAACTGCGGGCAGTGCAGCAAGTTGTGGGGCGGTGGCCGCATTAGCCTGAGGCTAGCCCCCCTGCACAGATGGGGGTGGGCGGGGAGCTGGCAGCATCCGCTCCTTTGTGGGTGGACAGGTGGCTCCGAGGGCGGAGAGAGGAGCTCAAGGCCACGGCCCATGGCGGCCTGTCTTGTGTCTGGAAGGATTGCTTTGGCCACTGTGTGCAAAATTAGTACCGGGGATCCCTGCTGGCACCAGGAAGTTTTTGGAGGCTGTTGTAACCTGGGGGACAAGAAGGGGGGGGCGGGCCAGAATTCAGAGAGAGGCTCTGAGCCCATGGGGCTGGAAATAGGTGTGCTTGAAAAATGCTCAGGATCAACGTTTTGTCCTTCTGTGATTCTTTCGGGGGGTGGCGGGGGAGGAGTTCTAATTGGCTAATCCCCCATTAATAACCTAAAGAGGGTCTCTCCACATATTGTATTTGTATCATAAATACAGAGTTTTTTAATATCTTTTTTCCAAAGTAGAAAACACATGGTCTTTATAGACAACTGTAAAATACAGAAAGGTAAAAGGATAATAAATCACCCCATATCTTTCTACCCAGAGAAAAATCTTGTAAATATTTTGATATATGTTCCTTCTACTGTTTTTCAGAAAACAGTGTTACATATTGAGATCCCTCAGGCAGGAGACAGGGTGACCTATTGGACCGTTTTTGAAGCTGGTCAAAATTGATGAGACTTTCTCAGTTTTGTTACTTACAGAATGTGGTCTCTCCTGAGTACCGAGTGACCTTTTAGGCCTTTCTGTTATCTTCCTTTAAGGGTGAGGCCTTCATGTACAGCTTAATAAGAGAGAGATGGCTTGAGTGCCATGTTTAGAAGAACACACTGCCCCAGTCACCACCTGGGATGAAAAACTTATGTGCTGGTTGCTGCAGAGGCCTCCTGGGGAAAATGCATGGGAACAAGGAGCCTTGCTGAACGTGTTTATTCTAGGTATGGGAGAACATTGGTAAGAGGAATGGCCAACCGGGGATCTCAGCTGAGTGGTAAGCCAAAGCAATGGCCTCTGGAATCCTGCTGGCTAAGGTCCCTCTCCCTGTGCTTTATTTATCTTTGTCAGCATCCCTTTTAACTTGGTCTGAGATTGATTGAGACATTATCTTGGACCTTGGAAGCTGGGAGCCATATTGGATTGACAAACACTGTTGACAGCTTTGACAAGATGGATGGAAAAACAAACTCCTGACCAGGCTCACCTGTTTGTGTCTCTGTTGAGTCTGGAGAGGAATGTCGCTCTCGTGATTCAGCATAGGGAAAGGAAAAGTTGCGCCCTCTTATCACAGTCAATATTCTCTGAGCCTGACTTTCAGACATCTCTAGAACACATCTGTTTTTTTCTTTTTTTGCACAGGGTTTAATTAGTCAGAGTAAGAATAGGGAAGCTCATCCCGTGGGGCAGGTTATGTTTCTATCCACTCTTGGTATCTGTGTCATGTTCACTCGGGAAATTCAGTAGTATTGTAAGTACGTGTTATCTGTGAAGATCAATAGGTGCATTTTCTATGTGAGCATCATCTCTTTGGAGTCATAATAATTACTAATGTGAAAGCATGGTATAATAACTCATAACAGGCATCTAATAAATATTTATCCGTTGGTGGGATAGTGTCCTATATATTTAAGCATATGAGTGTGAGGCAAAAACAATGATCTGTTTACTATAGTATTAAATGGAACTATTAAATTCATTCCCAAATTGATTATGAGTCACTGATTAATATAAATTACTGTTCTCATATTGATTAATGCCTTTCAGATACTTAAACTAGGAATATCTTTTCTGCTGTAGGCAAGTTACTTTGTAAGTGTGATGTGTGAAATGAAGTGATTTGGGGTTGTTAGTTCTACAGTGAGCCATAAATAATTTTGCTGCTTCCGTCTGCCTGACGTCTTCCTACTTTCTTCTGGCAATCCAATTTTTCTTTTCTACAGAGAAGATAACATTGGCTGCTGGAGGGAGATACAGCATCGTGGCGTCTGTCTGCCAGCACCCCTCCCCTGCTCGTAGGATAGTTCCCTCCACCCCTAGACATGAGGATGGTTCTGGATTCTTCTTTTAGAGCTATCAGGAAATCAGCCTTCCGTCTGGGTTGCCAGGAGCGTAGGAGTCCAAGGCTGCCTATATGTTTTGGCTGCTCCATGGAAAGGACCCGCAAGCAGGAATATGTCAGGTACATTCCAGAAATCATGGTGGCACATTTGACCCAGAATCTAGTCATTCCTAAAAGCAGGCACCACCACAAAGAGAAAGTTCCATTTCTCTTGGTGCCACTTTGTGTTGTCCTTCTGCCTTTAGCAGCTCTGGGGGCCTGAGGGGGAAAGACAGAATACAGGATCTCTGGAGGGGAAGAAGCAGAAGGGACTGTATGACGGGTTGGAAGGAAGATGGTGAGGTAGGACAGCTGAGTACAAAGGAAAAAGCTTAAAATTTTAGAAAAGAATTCCAAAGGACTGCTGGAGTTTTATGAGGAAGGAGACTGGAAAACTTGTTTTGAAAATGAGCATAAATAGAAAGTAAGTTGTTTGCTGAAGGAAAAAGCAAGGGATTATTCTCTTCTGTGTAGTACATTGCTCTACATTTGAAATATTTTCTAGTCTTCATGTATTAGGCCATTGGAGGCAAGAGGGTCAGTCCCATACGGGGTTGATGGGAAACTGTGAAGGGCCAAGAGGTAACCTGACCCCAGGAATCCCTGTTGGGTCTCTTTTTCACTTCCCTTTATCCTAGTCCATGGCCACAAACAACCGAAGGGAAGGGAGGACATATTTTCCTAGATTTTGGTTTGTAAAATCTGAGGAAAGATGCTTAGCGGCGCAGTTCGAATCAGATACCTGCTCGGTAAGCCAGTCACTGTCCAGGTGTGGATGCTGGGTTATATGGCCGCACTGGGTCCCAATGAACACAGCCTTTCAAAGATAGGCCAGGCACAAGCCTGACCCCGAGAGAACCAGTGTGGCCTGAGCAGCTGTCCAGATTGTGTTCAGTACGGTGTGTATTATTTCTGCCAGTATTTAAAGTAGTCAGGATATATGGAAAAGGGGGACAGAATGGTATATTCTAAGGGCTGGCAATACTGCATTTGTATTTTGCTTTAATACAAGTTGCAAGAGTTTTACTTCACTGCTCAGAAGTAGTTAGAGCCAACCAAAATGATAAAGAACATTATGAAAACTTACAAAGCACTGGAATGAAATGTGAGTAGATGAAGCCAGCTGGAGGTTCTAAAGTCTTTAAATTTCTCATCTAACTGTCCTACACTTTATGTTTCGGAAATGTGCTTTAAATATCTAAATGAAAGCGGTAAACCTAACTGTAGAAAATGCATGAAAAACGGAATAAAGGGACATAATGAGCCCTGGTCCCTTGGGGGTAGGAAGGATTGCTGAACGCTTGCTGAAATGAACCATCGGTATTCAATCGTGTGGTTCCCACGGTCCTTCTACCCAGAAGCTGCCATCCTGCTGAATATAAGCCCTCGTGGAGGTCAGACGCTGCTGCCAAGTTCTGGTACCATCCAGGTGGACTGCACGTTTGTGTTGGTTCTAGACCTCAGTTCCCATCTTTGGATGGCAGACATGCCAGAAATGTTGACAGGCGAGCATCCTTTCTTCATCCAGATGAAATCACTCATAGTGTTCCTGAACTAAGACTTGAGAACTGCCAAAATAGTTATTTATGTAAGGGTTTCTGTGTTCCATTAGATAACACCTTACCAGCGTTTGAATAACATAGTCTGTAATTGGAATCCTCATTACTCCCATGCAATTAAATTAATAGGTTATGAAGGAAAGATTATTTCAAATACCTATAGAGTGTGTTTGAATGTCGAGGTTAGAGAGAGAATTTAAACAGACAGAACATTTTAATTACACATAACTTGAACTAGTTCATTAAGGAATATAGACTTTTGGGGGTGAAGAATTCTTTAATACTTATAAATCATTTTTAAGTGAATGTAATACAATGCTAAGATATACATATTTATTTGCCGTGATGGTTCGTTGAATAAATTACTTTTGCCTATTTGCATAGCTCTCTTAACATTAAGAATTATAAATGCATGTGTCTCAGGAAGCCTGTCACTCAGAACTCCAGATAAGATGAGCATATTGAAAAGTTAAGTCATGGGCGCCTGGGTGGCTCAGTTGGTTAAGCCACTGCCTTCGGCTCAGGTCATGATCCTGGAGTCTTGGGATCGAGGCCTGCATCGGGCTCCCAGCTCTGCAGGGCTGACCTACCCTCTGCCCCCGATTCTCACTGTCTCTCAAATAAATACATAAAATCTTTAAAAAATTTTTAAAAAGAAAGAAAAGTTAAATACTTTTAAATAGTGGCACCGTTGACAGTAACAGAGAAGAAGCGTATATTGGGGTTTGATCAGAACACAGGGGAAGGGAGGGAAAACTAAATAGGAAGAAATCAAAGAGGGAGAGGAACCATGAGAGACTCTGGACTCTGGGAAACAAATGGTTAACAGAAAGGAGGAGGGTGGGGAGACGGGGTAACCGGATGATGGGTATTAAGGAGGGCATGTGCTGTGATGAGCACTGGGTGTTATATACCACTGATGTATCGTTGAACACTACATCAGAAACTAACAGTGTACTATGTGTCGGCAAACTGAACATGATAAAAAAATTTTTAAAGTAAAAAAATTTTTTTAATTAAAATGCAAATATGAAAATAAAAGAATTAAAATTAAAAAAAATAGAGGAATGTGAGAACCACTGTGAGTGGTGTGAGGGATATATTATGGGGAATCAAGCCAATGTGGTCCTGGGCCAAGGTAAGCAAAGAAGAAAGTAGCAGAGCGGGTCGAGCCACTGTGATCTGCAAGACTGATCTGAAACTCATCAGAACAAACCCGAACACGTGTCCGTCTCTGGCTGCTTGCAAGCCCGCAGCTTGGATGAGGCAGGTACCCTGCCGAAGAGCGGGTGCGTTTCCCCATGGAGCTGCACGTAGCTTTGGCCGGGTGTGAATGAGAGGTGGACAGGCTCGGGGACCGCAGCCCAGGAAGCTGGCAGGAGCTGCAGCCGTGGTGCCCGGGGCAGGCCACTGGGGCGGCCAGCTGACCCTCAGCTGTGGAGTGAGCACTGCTGCGACTTCAGCACCACCTCCCAAGTCCTGTGCCAGCTCCATGGCTCCCCTAAGAGTCCGGCTGTGCAGGCACGGGAATGTGGGGCAGGCTCGTTCCCGGTTAACTGAGTTGACGTAGCACATACCCAGTAGCCATCGTAGTTCGCCCCTTGTCAGCTTAGTGCTCAGACACATTTCTCACATTTCTTCTCTTCCAGAGAAGGCAATAGCAAAACTGAGTTTATGCCAAACAGGATGAAATGAACCCTCTTACAACCCAACATTCACTAATCTAAAATTGACCAGTTCCTTTCTGCGTCTTTGGGTGATGTTCCTTCCTCTTCAAGCTGGGTCACTGTCTCCCTTGTTGTGCAGCCTCAACTGTGAGACACGAGATAAAATACTGTTAACATACACTCAGTGGTAGGAGAGTGGGAGAGAGGAATAAAAACTTTGGTTTATATATACGAATACGATCTTAGGAAAATAAAAGTATTCTGATTCCTTGTTTCTGCCCCTGCTTACAGGACCACAGCTGGTATTTATAACTACCTTTTTCGGCCAGCCATTCCATATTCTCTTTGTCCTAGGCAGGCACCTTGGATGGTACTAGTTCTTGCCACTGGAGAGGACCCAAAACTGAGTTCTAGAAGGGTCTGGAAGTGGGGCTCTTAAATGCTGCTCTTAGGAATGTAAATGGCAGATCCCCTTTGTGAAGCTGTGTGCACTTGCAGAGGCTGTTGGGCTAGAGGGTATAGCAGGATGTTGATTTTTTTTTTTTTTCATCTCCACTGCCACAGCCTTGTTAGGCCCTCATCATCTGTCACCTGGGCCATTTCAGCCAAAACCATCTTCCCCAAGTGGCGGTCAGAGTGACTTGCCGAAAAAGGGGCCCCTCCATGTTAGCGTGGCATGGGAAGCTCTCCACGATCTGCCTCCTCCCTCCCCCCGCCTCTGGAGCATCATCTCCAGCCATCCAGGGACACCAATGGTAATAGTCGTTAAACGAGTCCGTATTAAGCACTTGGTCCCTGCCAAACATGATGCTGTGTATCAGTAGCTTATTAATCCCCACATTAACCTTGCAAGTTGCATGTTATTACCCCTCATTTCACAGACAAGGAAACTGGCTTTCAGACAGCATCACAAAGCTGCTAGTCATTGGTAAAGCTGAAACGTAACCCTCATCTTTCCCTGCAAAGGCTGGGGGGACCTTTTACCGCTGTGCTATCCTGAACTCTTTCTAGCTACTGGAGCAGATCATGAGATTTCGGCCCCCCTCCCCCATGCCTTTTTTTCTGTATGTTTCCCCTTGCATCTAGGCTGCACTTCTTCCCTCCAATCTCCTTAAAGCATCTGACTCCTACTGGGTCCTAAGTCTGTTTAAGAGTGCTTGAAGGATGTTGGCCCTACCCTGCCTGCCTCCCCAGCTGGTTCAGAGCTCTTTTTAGTGCATCTCTCTTTCATTGTACTGTGCACATTATTATAATCATCTGTATCCTGGTCTTCCCATTTGATTAAAGGTCAGCAAACCTTTTTCAGTGAAGGGCCAGAGAGAAAATACTTTAGGTTTTGTGGGCCATACTATCTCTGTTGCAACTACCCAACCCAGACTCTGGGATATGAGGGCAGCCATAGAAGGCATAGGCAGCGAGTTTCGGTGAGTCCCAGCTCTACTAATGGACACTGAAATCAGACTCTCCTATAATTTTCACATGTTGCAGAATATTCTTCTGCTTTGGATTTATTTTTCCAGTCATTAAAAAACAAACAAGCAAAACACATTATCATCTTGGGAGCCGTAAAGAAGCAGGTGCAGGGGCGCCTGGGTGGCTCATCTGGTTGGGCGACTGCCTTCGGCTCAGGTCATGATCCTGGAGACCCGGGGTCGAGCCCCACATCGGGCTCCCTGCTCAGCAGGAAGCCTGCTTCTCCCTCTCTCACTCCCCCTGCTTGTGTTCCCTCTCTGGCTGTGTTTCTCTCTGTCAAATAAATAAATAAAATCTTAATAAATAAATAAATTAAAAAAAAAAAAAAGAAGAAGAAGCAGGTGCAGGTGGCCCGGACGTGGCCCATGAGCTCGCTGACCTCTACAATATAGTATGAATTTCGGGAAAGCAGATCTAGTACCTCATTGTTAGGGTTACCATACTAGTGTATCGTCCGGATCGGGCTGCTTTGAGAGTGAGAAGGGTTGCTGTTCATGATGCTGGGATCACAGGTGTATACGGGGAGCTGCCCCAGCCAGAGAGAGGTGGTGACGCCAATCACCATGTCATCTTGTTCACTGTGTGTGGTTTCATCTGGGGTCCTAATTATCTCAGCCCTGGTTCTTGACTTTAGTGGCCCATTTCCACTGGTTAATTCCCAGGCTTGGTTCTGAAATCGTCTAGAGCGTGAAAGCTTTACCCCCACAATACTTAACTTCCTCTGAAGGAAACAACTGTATGTTTAACTGTGGTTTTCAGAGCGGATTAAAGTAAAACCAAGCATATTCCAGACAATTAATGCTTATAATTTTTTTGGAAGATTTTATTTATTAGAGAGAGAGCATGAGTGGGGCGAGGAACAGAGGGGAAAGGGAGAGGCAGGCTCCCTGCTGAGCAGGGAACCCCAATCTGGGCTGGTTCCCAGGACCCTGAAATCATGACCAGAACCAAAGGCAGATGTTTAACCTACTGAGCCACTGAGGCGCCCCCTTTTGCATATAATTTTTAAATATATCTCTCCCTGAGAATTTTCCTCCATTGAGTACCAAGAGTATGAGTTTGTATGATAAAAATTAAAATGGCATTTACTGTGGACAGAAGTATAGAACTGAAGCAGAAGAGAAGAATTGTTCCATGTTATATTTAATAATGTCTTCTTTTTTTCAATCTTTCTGCAGTTTTTTGAGGTGCCGTTTGACTCAAACATGAATAGGACAAAGAACAGACCTCTGGTTCGTGGACAGATCAGGTAAAATCATGAATAGAAGTCTCTTTCACCTTCTAGAACATTCCTTTGCTTGTTTATCCTGAATCATGTCCCAGCCTTTTGCCCCCAAAGGGCACATTGATTTGGATGCACAGTACTTTTCAACTCTCCCCAAATGTACTACAGAGCACTTAAAATAGTCCTAAGATTTGCCATTGTGTTGTGGGAGTAACTCATCCATGGATTTCTTTATGAAATTCCATTTTGAAGCACAGACTTGTTTCACTTGTAGTGGCTGAGGATGAAAACATTCCATTAACACAGATGATTTCAGACAAATCCATATAGGGTCTCTGAAGAAAGATCTGTCTGAAGCCTTACTTTTTCAGACAAACTGATAATGCTGTTATCTGCCGAGTAAAGCACTACCCGCACTACTCTCCTTTCTACCAAATTCAATTAAGTAGAACTAAAAGGCATATAAATATTTTAATATCACTAATGGTTAATAATTAAACATTTTACTTCCTGGAGACCTTGAAACTGGCATTTTAAAATATTTTTTTTCACATCCGGTGGATATCATAAGCCAAGAAGAACACTTCACTTAATCAGTGAATCCTCTCCTATTTCCAGGCAGTGCCCTCATGGAGCTTAAAATGTATTGGGGTAACTTGTGGATGAAGTAATCGCACGTATTCTGTAAAACCATAAAGGAAACAAATGTGGGTAAAGTCAGAGGTCTATGTAAAAATGATTTTTCATATTGGCTGTTTGGAGCCATTCAGTTCTTCAGTGAATTTAAAATACCATGATACTTACTACAAAGAGCAATGAAAACATAGAACAGAAATCTCAGAGCCACTGATAGGCAATTTCCTTTTTTGAGATATAAATCTGCTGCACTTGTATTTAAAGTGTCAAAAGTGCTTTTGTTTGGGTGGAGTTGTTCTAGAAGCGCAAATGCAAGTTCTGTGACCCACCTCAAAAGCTAGAAACTGCCCACGCCCCTGGTCAGATGACAGGGAAGGGCTTACGCTTTCCCCAAAAACCCGGGGAATATGGGACAAGCCCAGCAAGTAGCCCTTAGGCATCTAATGATGATCAGATAAAATCCTGCCATTGTCCTCATATCTCAGTGTGGTCATTTCCTGCACCCATGAAAGCCAAGTGGACCGGTGCGTCCAGGGAGAGGCGCAAGTGGCCTTGGCTGTTGGCATTGGCAACACCCGTCCTTTACGGGGAGACAGGCTGTCTTGTTAAACCGGTACCTTCATCTTTTGTTTGCAAGACAACCCGGGCAGAATCTCATCTATGATAATAAACCTTAATTGCTACGTAAAGTAGCCTCTAAAAGGGCAAATGATAGGGCTGAAAAAAGGACTCCAACTTACGAGTGGAGCTGGCACGTATTTTATCAGACAGGTACAAGGAGCCATTCCGAGTCTGGGGAGAAGAAATCTTGCCCTGAGAATCATAGTTCTAAAACGGAAGACTTTTTACCTCGCCACTTAGGGTTTATTATCACCTGGTAAATGATTAACTACTACTCAGATATGTTATAACTGGGTGGCTCTTGGGGGCTGGGAGTGGTATAGTAGAAACTCTTACAGACCACCCATTAGCATTAATTTCTCAACTCTGGTTCTGACATCCACAATGGCTCTTGGGCATTTAAAAAGCCCAGCAGTTTATTTTGAAATTCTCTTGTTTGGTATTCAGTGCCGCATTTGACTTGGGCTAATATGCCTTATTGAACCTATCCCACTTCACAAACTGTGCAGTTTGGGTGTGAAGTGTAGGTTCCCGATGTTATTGACGGGTCTTGGAAGGAAGTCCTTAGACATCTTTGCTGATGACAGCTGTTTCCATCTCAGTACCTAGTTTGGCCTCTCTCTCTTTTGAAGAAATACTGTGAGCATTTATGGGAAAATATATAATGTTAATTTTTTTAAGTAATCACAGTTTATTTTGAAAATTTTTACTGGAGTACTTCTAAGGAGTTAAAGAAATTTACTTAAGGAAAGGGATGCCTGGACTAGTTGTTGCTTTTGGGTTTCTTTTTTTCTTTTGAGAACTGGGAAGATCGGTACAGTTGTGCACATGTGTGGCTACCATTCTCTGAACTTTTCGTCGTTTATTCCAGAAAAACATGGCAGGGTAGGTGGGCACCGAACAGTATGCGGAACTGACCCAGAAGTAGTACTTTTTGCTTGTTTAATTTAGTCTTTATTCCAGAAGGATTAAAGGTATCATAAGACTGTATTTTAGCCAAGAAGAGAAATGTGTAAAGAAAGTCAGGGTCACAGAGAATAGAATATGTGGTAAATGGTAAGAGCAAGGAAAGCTTCTCCAGTTCACACAGTTAATAAGGTTGAACTGTGGATTTCATTCTGCATTCCCAGTGAAATCACAGCTCAATTGTATGGGTAAGCATTATGTGCATTATTAATATTTAATTCTCCCTGCAGCACTGTAAGATAGATGATGTTGAGTGCTCCCAGTATGCAGGTGAGAAACTGAGGATCCAAGTAATACAGAAAAGTGGCAGAACCAAAATTTGGCTTACTCCATTGGACTCCCTGCCCTGAGTCCCTAACAACTACACATGACTGTCTCTGAAAGTCTCTTAGTCCTTGAGAAGAAAACACCACTCTAAGGAGACCAAACTTCTGCATCACCATCACTTGGTGATGATCTTGGAAGAATGTCCTATGTGACTTCCATGGAGCAAGCAAATCCTTTCCTAAGGCTTCTCTCCATGCAAGCCCAGGGGAAAATACCAAAGAACATGTCCTGCTGAGAACCGCTTCGAGTGAATCACCTTGAAGCAAGTGGGCTGGAAGAAACTCGTGGTCAGACATGTTGTCATGTCCAGCGTTTCAGCTTGATCCAGGAATTAAAGATTTGTTGGGGTTTTTGTTTTGTTTTGCTTTGTTTTGTTTTGTTTTGTTTGTTTGTTTTTTGAGGGAGTGAGTAAGAGAGCAGGGACAGAGGGAAAGAGAGCAAGAAAATCTCAACCAGACTCTGCTGAGCATGGAGCCTGATGCGGGGCTCAATCCCAGGACCCTCAGATCATGACCTGAGCAAAACCAAGAGTCGGGTGCTCAACCGACTGAGCCACTCAGGTGCCCCTGATCCACGGGTTAAACTGAGACCATGAAAGAGAGAGGAAAGAAGGTATCAGTCTCAAAGTGTGTCAGACAATGTGGGGAATGTCCTCCACCACATGACACGATTGTGAAGTGGGCTGAAAATGGAGTGACCATATGTCCTGGTTTCCACAGGATCACTGATGGCATCCCAGTCTCACTCTCAGTAATGTCCAAGCTGGATGGTGACTGTGTCACCTGATAGAAAGGGATGGCGGGGATGGCTCTGATGTTCACAGAATTCCCTTATTTTTAAATCTGTTTCCCATAAATTCCAATTACTTTTCTTTCTTTCTTTCTTTCTTTCTTTCTTTCTTTCTTTCTTTCTTTCTTTCTTTCTTTCTTTTTTTTGACTAGAGGAGAAAAAAGCACATAAATGGAAAGTATGTTGTGTCTAAATCAGTTTGTATGTACACACTGTAACATATACCCCTCTAAATAGCTTTTTAAAGATGACACTCGGTGTCTTTACATTTGCTTATAAATTAGAGAAGATAAGTCAAGTCAACTATCTAGTCTGGACATTTCTGGCAAAAATGTCATGGTTCTGAATGACTTGTCAGGAGGGAGTTGGGCTTAGAGCTCCCTTTTGATTCTCTGGCAGAGAACAGAGCGTAGACTTCACATTACATATCAAGAACTCACATTGAAGGGCAAGTCAACTCACCTAAGGAGTCAAATGCCTAAGTCACGTAATGAAGGTAAATGTCAAGAGAAGTTAATCCTCTTATTGGAAAGTCAGATTCAGTGTGATCCAGATTTTAGCTTGGTGACTGGAGAAAGTAAGCCAGCAATTTTTTAAAAAATCTGTGTAATAAAAGGCATTTCAGTCTTTAGATGTTCTTCATATGGTCAGAGTCTAGTGAAAAATGTTACTTAACAGACTCAAAGTTTGGGCAAGTCACTGAATTAACCTTTCCCCACCACCTCTCCCACTGGAAGGATTGCACTTCCGACCTTGTAGCATTGCCATGCCGGTAACAACAAGGTCCATAAAATCGTGCAAATACATGTGCATTGTTGGGAAGAAGGTTTAAAACTCAAGGGAAAAAAAAGAATAGGAGTTCACCTGTTTCCAAAATTTGCTTTAAAATATAAATATTCCGATACTTAACACATAAAAAAGAAATTTAGATGTTTCTAGAGTTAAGGAGAAAGAAGCAAAACACTTGGAAAGAGAAAGAACTCAGAAAGTGGCAGGTGTACGTGTTTCTGTGGCCATACCAGTGCTGGTATGACCACCCAGCGGTGGCATTACTGAATCCTTCCTGCTACCACCATCATGACACATTTGTAAGAGAAGATTGTCCCCGTAGAGGAGTGTGCCAGTTGCCAGGGTTCCTAAGAGGTGGATGGCAGGCTCTCCATTCTCTTAGGACTGCATGGAAGAGGTGGTGGGCCGGATGTCTCAGGATACGAAATGTTTCCGTGAGAAGTATGGTTTACTCCATAAATGTACCTCTGAATGCACCCGCCAGCCAGACCCCATGCCAGACCCCAGAGGTGCCCTGGTCAGCGCAGCAGGAAGGGCATGCCAGGTGATGCGGTAGCACGAACAGGAGAACCTGACCCAGACCAGGGAGATCCAGGGTGGACTCAGTAGAGGGGTGAGGTCTTGAAGCTGAGAACCAGAGGATGAGCAAGAGCTGGCCCAGCCTGTTCTTTTCCAGGTTCCGTTCCTTCCTCCTCTGTACGTACCTTCGTTGGTGGTTGCTAGCCTCCTTCTGATCTCATTCATTCTTTGCAGACACTGCACTGTATACTCTCTATACCTCTGGTCCAGATGGCTCTTCTGGGTGGAGACCCTTTGGAAGTCTCTTTTGGGGTGCTTTCAGAGGCATCTCAGCTTCTGGAAGTATATATCCCAGTATATCACTTCCTCTCCCACGCTGGCCCACATTCGAGAGTCAGGCGCCTGTGAGTCACTCTGGACTTTCTACACCACCCCTTCATCCACGTGTGGGCCAGACTGTGTCTTTCCAGCCCCCAGAAGCACCCTGGAGTCTGCCCTCTCACCCCACTGCACTCAGCAGAGCATTCCCAGCTCGCCCTGGCCATTAGAACCACTCCCCAGCTGTCTCCAGCCACTTTTTCTGGCTGTCTCTTCTTCGCACCTTCTCCCTCAGTGATCCCATCAGTTTCCAGCTTAAACCCTTCAGGTGTCTTCTAAATATCTTTAAGAGGAAACACTTGTTTTCAGTGCTTTACTGCGTCTTAGAAGGCCTTTCAGAGTCTGCACCTTCCCCATCTGTGCAGCCTCACCGCCTTGCGTCGGTCACTCTACTCATTCATCCCTTTGTGTTACGTTGTGCCTGAATGGGACTGCTGGTGTTGTTACCTCTCTTGCCAGCGCGCTGACCTTGCCCTTCTGTGACCCGGGTGGGCATTGTGCCAGGTGTTCCCTCCCTGGAAGGCACGGCTCCTGCCATGCTCTGGCGATGTTTCATGTAGGAGCATGTGGCGGTCCAATGTGTCTTTGCCGCACACCGCGCAGTACCACGGGGCATACTGTTTCCTCGTGGCTCCTGCTCTGGAATGTGCATATTCTTGCAAGACAAAGGGTGGGTCCTCCAGCTGCACCCCCAGCACCCAGGATCACTTACATGAAGCCGTTTCCTGAGTGCCTGCTCTGTGCCCGGCACTGTTTTTAATGCCGCGATCCCGGAAGGAACAAAGCAGATAAGAATCCCTCACATCTGGGAGCCTGCATTCCGGCCATCACACCTGGCAGGTCACTGATACTTACTGAGGGATGGGTGCACCGATGGATGGACAGACAGATGGACCGACATTAGAGAAGTAGAAGTGACCCTCCAAGTGAGGGGAATACAGAAGCGAAGACTCTGAGATGGGAATACTTGGCACACAACGTCAAGGGGATGAGGAGGCCGAGCAGTTGGGAGAAAGCATGAGCAAGGGTGGGGTGGGCTCTAGGCCTTGGCAAATGAGCCGGCTTTGGATAGGACAGGCGGAAGGTAAAGCAAAGGTCATACCAGGCAAGATGAGCATGAGGAGTAAAGGTGCATAAAGGAGTATAAAATATATGTTTAAGGATAAAAATAAATGACTTGGCCAGACTTTGAGGGAAGGATTTGAAGGAGCGTAGGGAGGAAGCAAAGCCAGGGAGGAGGCTGAGGAAACGTGCCTGCCACACCACATTGTGAGGGCTGTTGTATAGGGATTGGACCGTAGTGTGTGTTGTGCTGGGGCTCTTCAGTGCAAGACAAGAAAAAGAAACCAACAGGCCTGTGTCTTGGAAAGGAAGAAATGAACTCTTCATTGCAGACAGTGTGATAGTTTACATGGAAAATGCAAATTAATTTACAAAAAAGCTCCAAGAACGAGTAAGTGAATATTGCAGGGCCATGAGACACAAGGTCAGGACACAGAACCAGGCTGCAGAAAGCAAACAAAGAATTCTTACGTGAAATGCAAAAAGCACAAACTGTAGATGAAGTAGTTGTTAAATTAGATTTCACCAAAATAAAAATTTCTGCCCTCCCAGAAACACTTCTGAAAATGACCAGACCAGCGGCAGAGTGGAAGAGAATATTTGCAAAGCATGGGAGCTCATGAGAGTCGTGTCCAGAATACATACAGAATCCCTGAAACCCACTAATAAAACCACCCAATTAAAACATGGACAAAACATTCAACAAATACTCTCCTAAAAAAGACATACAGGGCCCCTGGGTGGCTCAGTTGGTTAAGCATCTGCCTTCAACTCAGATCAAGATTCCAGGGTGCTGGCATTGCACTCCCTGCTCAGCAGGGAGTCTGCTTCTTCCTCTCCCTCTGCTCATGTTTTCTCGAGTAAAATCTTTTTTAAAAATAAATAAAAATTTAAAAATAAAGAAGACATACAGATATCAAATAAACACGAAAGGTGTTCAACATCACTAGTCATTAGGGGAAATGCAAATGAAAACCACAGTGAGGGACACCTGGGCAGCTCAGTCCTTAGGCATCTGCCTTTGGCTCAGGTCATGATCCTGGAGTCCTGGGATCCAGCCCCGCATCAGGCTCCCTCCATGGTGGGAAGCCTGCTTCTCCCTCTCTCACTCCCTCTTCTTGTGTTCCCTCTCTAGCTGTGTTTCTCTCTGTCAAATAAATAAATAAAATCTTTAAAAAAAAAAAAAAACAAAACCCACAGTGAGACACCACTGCAATACCTATGGAAACAGATAGCATTTTTCTTTTAATTTTTATTTATTTGAGAGAGAGAGAATGAGAAAGAGAGAACATGAGAGGGAAAAGGTCAGAGGGAGAAACAGACTCCCTGCTGAGCAGAGGACACCCCCACCCCCCCCACCCCCTGCCATGCGGTACTGGATCCTGGGACTCCGGGATCATGACCTGAGCCAAAGGCAGTCGTTAACCAACTGAGCCACCCAGGCGCCCCAACAGTTAACATTTTTAAAACAATAATACCAAGTGCTGTCAGGGATATGGAAAGACCAGCATTCTCCTGGGTTGCTGGTGTGAATACAAAGGGGTACAATCACTTTCTGTAAAACAGTTTGGCAGATTCCTATAAAGTGAAATGAGATTTGCCATATAACCCCACTCCTGCCTGTCTCTAGTAACACATGTCCATACAAAGACCTATACGTGAATATTTGAAACGGTTTGATTTGTTATTACTGAAAGCATCCTAACTGTCCCTCAGCTGGCGAATGTGTGTAGGTACAATGACGTGGACAGTTTCAAAGCATTATAAGTGAAAGATACCAGAGGTTACATATTCCATGAGTATGACATTTTGGAAAGCCAAAATTTGAAGGACAGAAATCAGATCAGTGGTGACCAAGAACTGGGGAGAAAGAAGGGGATGGAGTATGGAGGAGCATGTTCAGAACTTTGTGAGGGGATGGAAATATTCTATATCCTGATCGTGACAGTGCTTACACAATTGTACATCTTTTTCAGAACTCAGAACTAACTGTACACCTGAAACGTGAATTTTACTGTGTGTGAAATGGCTTGGTTTTCCCTGGGGACCATACATAAGAAGTTGGGGGGCACCCTGCCTGGACTCAGAATCCAGCTTCTCCACCTGCTTCCCCAGGCCGGAGCATGGTAGTAAACTGCTGTATTCTCTTCTGTAAAATGGGGAGACCACCCTTACTTCATAGGGTTGGATGAGAACATGACTCTTCTCCCTTTTTTTTTAGACAATTTTTTTAAAAGATTTTATTTATTTATTTGACAGAGAGGGATTGCAAATAGGCAGAGAGGCAGGTGAGAGAGGGGAAGCAGGCTTCCCGCTGGGCAGGGAGCCCGATGTGGGACTTGATCCCAGGACCCTGAGATCATGACCTGAGCCGAAGGCAGAGGCTTAACCCTCTGAGCCACCCAGGCACACCATGAGCCTTCTTCTAAAGTGGACGATGAATGACTGTGTGGTCATCACTGCATTTCGACAACCATGTGCTGAGCATCTCTGGCTGTTAGGCTCCAACTAAATGCTGGAATATGGCTGACATGACCCGGTTCCTGCCCTCATTACGGGCCCTGGGGGAGGCAGAAAGTAAACAGTGAACAAAGAAATCGTATTTACTTGTTTATTAATTTTTATTTTGGGGGGACAAGTAAATTTTAAAAGATCATTCTAGGTGGCCATCAGTTGTGCAAAGAAATAAACAAACGGGTAATATGGAGCAATTGGTGGAGACCGTTTGAGGCAGGGAAGTAGAGAGCCACCGCTCTTGAGGAAGTGGTGTATGCATTTGAGACCCGAAGGGTAAGGATGTGGAGAGAGCTGCAGGTGCAAAACCCCGGCAGTCGGGGTGAAGAGAAGGGAGGCTGCAGTGGCCAGAGCGAGCAGAGCCCTGGGGGATGAGGTCAGAAGTACAGCATAGTCTGACTTGAATCCTCTGGGCAGTGGGATGCTGGAAATGAGTCTGTAAGTATGGGATCTCTGTGATCGCATTTCTATATATAAAAGAACTCTTCAGAATGTACCAGAGCGTCACAAGAGTGAGCGGAGGCCTGGTATGGGCCCAGGGGAGAGGATGATGGCGTGGGCCCGGGCAGTCACGGTGGAGGTCAAGTTTGCTGTTGCTCCCTTCAGAACACAGCTGGCCGCTGTTGCCTGCAAATTCACTTGAGTCCTGTCTGATTTTCAAAGCCTTTCCATCATATTGCCTACATAACATGCCAAGTCTGTGTATTGAAGGTATCACTCACTACTAATAAAAGAAAGACTGTCTTCCTTATCAGCTGTGGGGAAAATATTGTTTTTCCTAGTGGATAGAAAGATGACTTTGTTTTCTTTTTTAACCACTAAGAGGATATGTTTAAGTCCGTCGTAACTCTTGCAGGCCCACAAGAAGCGATTACTTTGATTGTTCCAGAGAACGCTGTGGTCGTCACAATAATTGCAGGTGGTTAATAGAAGCATCCTTTTGCAGCTTCCGTTTACCAAATATAATTCCTGTGGAAACATTTGACCCCATGGCTCTCTGTGCTTTTTACTTCAGCCCTGGGTCTTTTGTGGCAGAATTATTTATCAGAGTCTTTAATGGCTTGGGGCCACTTGATGAATTGGAGCACATTGTAGCTCACATCACTTAGGAAGCGTCCCAGATGCTCGTGGCTAAACACGGAGTCCTGGTGCCTTTGGCTAGCTAGAGAGCTCCAGCATCTGGCGTCTCTGTCTGCATCCGAGGACGCCTGGAGACAGTGGCTCCACAGGGTCCCAGTGGCGCCTCACCGCAGAGTTTATCCCTTGTGAACTTGGAGCCAACTGCCTCTGCTCCGCTGGGGCTGAGTGTCAGCACTCAGTTGTCACAGCCTGAGCGATCCATAGCTCTGGTGTCTGGGGACACGTGTCAGTAAGGAACTTGTCATGGGCAAAACCAGGAAGCCTGACGCCTCTGAGCCTCCTGTTTCCTTTCCTTCCACCCCCTTCCATGTAATGGGTATGCAGTGCCCTCAAGCTCCTTCCACTCACTGGAGCTGCCAAGTTGGTCCTCATTGGATAAGATGGATCTGGTAGTTTGAGGATGGCCAAGGTGAGGGGTCAGAGGAGGAGGGGTGGTTGGAAGGAGATGTCCGCAGTAGTTCTTCCTAAGATGCACTTCAGTTCTGCTTAGGAGGACCAAATATTTTTCCAAAGCAGATGATAAACAGAAGCTGACACCTGTTTTTGGTGGTTGTTGGGGGGCCCCTGAGGCCCTTGGGACCCTGTTTCTCTCTGTGGTCCCCAAGCTCAAAGACCTAGCTCACTTGAGAGCAGGTGTTGGGCTCAGACTCTCCCTGGGGTCTCCTGTACCTCTTCCAATCCCACTGTCCCACTGAGGCCCTTCCTTCTGACTTCGTATTTAGACATGTGGTCCTTCTGTCTTGGAGAAAAGTCAGTCAGCTGCTGCATCTAGTTTTTCTCGTCCTTTCCTTAGCACCAAACTTCTGGAAAGGGTGGCCCCCTCAGAGCTTCAGTGACAGGTTGGCTCCCTCCCCCACTGTCCACCTCTGCTTTTCTCTGTACTTGCAATTTCATTTTCCTCTCTTGGCACCTTGGCTCTTCTGATCCCACTTCCACTTGAACGGACTCAGCATCAAAATGGCAACCTCAGCCTTAGCCCCCGGGTGTCCTGGCTGGGGCTGGATGTGTCATCCCAGGTCCAGTCCCCTGGGGCAAGGGAAGAGGATGCAGGGGGGTGTGAAGCGTGGGGGCAGGGGTGGGGGGTTGGAGTGGGGAGCCTGGGGACTCACGCAGAGGACCTAAGGCTTCTCCTTCCATTGAACTTGAGCTTGCTTTTGGCCAGATGTGTATCTCAGGTGCTCATTCTGCTTTGTTGCTTTCTAGCCGTGACCCACCTCCCCCACACACCAGTGTACACACTTTATGTCAGATTCTTTCCGGCAAGACACTAGATTTGGTGTTTCCTGAGTCTTGTGTTTTGCCTCACCTATGCAGAGAGGTACACATCCTCACTCCTCTGTGGGAGCGTTCCCTTTTCTGTCAAAGCCAGAGTTTTCTGCTTGAGGTTCTCTGTTAGGTTATCTACAGGTTCTGTTTCTGTGTTAGGTTATCTTTGTTTGCAGAGAAGACAGAGGGTTGCACATGCCTTTAGTCCACCATTTTTACCCATTTTGAGGTCCCTCAGACTTAAATTTCTAATGTGTTCTTAACATGTATTTTTTGTTAAGTAATAACCTTCCTGGGTCTATTGTAACCCAAATGAATTGTTCTTAAGAATGTCAAGATCTAGCGTTTCTTCTGTGTATTTTAGAATTAAATAATTCCTTTGTCCAATGCATTAAGAATTTATTGATTACCGATAATGTTACCAGCACTGGCAGTTCTGTTTTTATAATGCTCAAAAGGCTTATAATCTGGGTGAAAAATTAGCCAGAGGCATAAAACGCTTTGCAGACGCCAAGGCAGCCATCCAATACACACTGAGTGAAACGAGGGAATCAGGACAAACAAGAAGGGCTCTGGGGGGTCAGGAAAAGGAGGTTCGGGTGAGGACAGCCTGGACAGCAAAAGAGCTTCCTGAAAGCGGGCCTGGGCCAGGCCTCCTTCCTTGTTATTTTGAAACGCAGTGTATCTTGATGACCTCTCCTGGAATCAGCCACATTTCCCAGCTTGGTGATGTTGACAGGACAAGGGTAATCCAGAACTGGGAAGCTGTAGGTGTGGGCTGCAGGCCGGAGAGATGGAGGGATGAGAGCAGACTGAAAGGTTATTGAGACAGGACAAATGAAAACACTTGGGGTCGGGCTCGGCCAGTACCTGCTGTTTAAATAAATGATGAAGATGGAGTTTTCGAAGTGAAATGAATGGATTGTTTAGTTGGCATTATTAACTTAAAGAACGGGGTTTAGCTTAAGCATTATAGGGCTTTACAGGAGACATTTTTCAAATTTACTGAAGGTTTTACCAGTAAGCACTTAAGCAAATGTAAACATTTTGCAGGCTGCAGGGGAGCTGTGACTATCATTCATCACCCAGGCCTCCTGGTCCCGCAGACAAGTACCCAGACCCGGCGAACACTCCGCAGAGTTTCTGAGGATTGTTATGATTAGTCGCTGGGCGTGTATATATTGCAAATGTGATAAGAACATAAACATTTTGTAAGTATAGAGGTGTCTTTTTTTTTTTTTTTTTTTTTTTTTTAGTGTTAGCCAGTCATTTGAAGGGGCAGGAGGAACAAATTTGGTCTCAACTTAAGAATTGTGGTGCTCAGGTAGAGGCTTGTGTTCTGAAAATCGTTCCCCATGACAAACCCTGCAGGCTGAAGAGTCAGCAGAAAGGTTTTCTACACATCCTCATGCTTCGCCATGGCAGTGGGCAGAAGAGGGGAGCACTGGTGTTTCCTGGAAGTGAATTTTCCTTTCTCTCCTTGTCATAAGGAAGAAGAAAGCATGTACGCTTATTTTGAAGCAGCATGAGTTATGAACATTTCCTCATCAGCCGTCCTGGAGATGGGGGAGTCTTCAGTTCCCATGTCCCATCTTAAAACCAAAAAGCATTCAGATATTCTCATAAATATAAATACAAAATGTTGACTGTCACATCCTAGTAACCCAGTTAATCCCTTGTGGCCACTTAAGCAGTCAGTCCTAGGAGCCAGCCCCTTTTATTGATCACCTGGAATCGGTGAGGCGTCCTGTCACTTTCTCTCTGTCTTCTGAAATGAGACGAGGTGAAAAGATCCGGCATGATGGAAGCCAGTCCTGACGACCCGGGAGTGGTCTCAAGGCGGTTTTGCTCCCTCTTGCACATGGTCCATAAAGTCTTTCTCAGCCAGCGTTTGGGGTGCACCAGCCTCGGATATGGGGACTGGAAAGATGAATGGTCCAGAGTGCAGGCAACAGAGCAATTTGGATGCAGTGGGATGGGCAGGAGAGGCAACAGATCTGTCCAGGGAAGGACTGAGACGCCCATGAGAGCCAAGGGCATGGGGACCACCTGAAGGAGAGCAGGCTGTGGGGAAGCGTGCTTGGAGGCCTTGTTCGGATGTTGAGGCTGAGTCTCAGAAGCTGGGCAGAAATGGCCACACAAGACTGAAGAAAGTACGGGAGGGGTCCACTCTAGGGCCATGAAGCGATCTGTGTTTCATAGCAGAGACCTCTCACCTGGGCTGCTGTGGCCAGCAGTGAAAAATAGAAAACATTAACAAAAAGTCTAGATTTCTGGGCTTTTTTGCACATTGCCACATGGTCTCTGCCGGTCAGACCTGAAGACCAGTTCCCACCATTGGTCACCATGCATGGTTCTTCAGGGAGGCCCCCTTTGCCCCTTCACATAGCCAGCCTGGTCCCTGTGCACGTCCTGGCGTCTACACACAGTACCCTCGACTATACGCTGGGGTCCCAGGCTCTGCTGGCAGTGGAGTCACTTGCACCTTCGTCTGGCGGTAGCGGCTGCCCCCAGGTACTCCCCAGAGCTTCAGGATGGGTGGTGTTGGTCCCTAGGCTCGCTTCTCAGAAACTGTGTTTTATTAACGCTTTCCAAAGACTCCTTAAGATTCAGTGACCCTCACTTTGCAGGGGTGAACAAAGCTGCTTTTTGAAATAGAACCCTATAAATTAAAAGGGGGAGGAAAATTAAACCCTCTGGCTCGACCAGGGAAAAAGAAAAATATCAAGGTATTGTGGGAGCTGGGGGTAGCAGAGGACTGTAGGAGTCGGAGGAATACACTGAGATGGGACCCCTTGCTGGAAACTTGGTTTCCATGGATGGGATCAAACTACAGGAATCTCTTCTTGAAAATTCCAGTCTTCGAACAGTTTATCCTTAATTTAGGTTGAATGGAGGTAGCAAAACGCAAGAGTCCCCGTTTGCTTTCTCATTAGAGGTCACATTGCATCTGAAAGGTCCACAGTGAGTAAGGCTCATCTTCACTCCCCCTCACCCCTGCCTATCTTGCTTATCTCCCTCCTAGATTAGTAAGATTTTTTCAGTTGCTTTTGGAAACTCATTCCCCTCGGACCTGCTTTATTTTCTTCCTTGGGAGAAGGAAAAAGTTTTTCTTAATATACTGCCACAAGCCCACGTCCTGAATACACTCATGCCAAACGTACTTGCTTATTCTTGAATTTCTCTTAAACATTTTTTTTTAAGATTTATTTATTTATGTGAGAGAGAGAGAGTACACATGGTGGGTGGGAAGGTGGAAGAAGAAGGAGAGAGAGAACCTCAAGCAGACTCCCCTCTGAGTATACGGCCCATTATGGGGCTCAGTCCCATGACCCTGAGATTGTGACCCGAGCCAAAATCAAGAGTCAGACACTCAACTGACTGAGCCACCCAGGTGCCCTTAAACGTGTTTTTGAATTTAATTTTTTGGCAGGTTACCATCATTTTATATGTAATTGATAGCTTTCCCAAAAGTGCTATAATTAATTTTCTTTTAAATATGTTTTGCATCTACCTTTTTCTTCACCTGTTCCTTAAATTCTGAATTTTCATCAGTCCTTGTATCTGTAACTTGAATCTTGTTCAGAAATAGAAAACTCCTGAATAAGATGCTGGGGAGACATTTTTTAAGCAGTTATTTGTAGAGACTTTCCCCAAAAAACTCAGGTCAGAGCTCAAATGTGGGATTTATACAGGAAATTAAAGCTCAATTGGCTCGGTTTGATTAAGCTTTAGGTTTTCTTTTGTCTTTTAAAGAAGGAGATTTTATTTTGTAATTTAAAAACCATTTATTCTGGAAGAATGACCAAGAAGTATGAGATTAATTTTTGTGTAAACCAATTACCTACAGAGCTGCTTAAGTATAAAGCCTTCTTGACTTAACTTTAATGTTTCACAGACCTCTCCAGCACATGACTTAAACAGAAAGAACACGTCTCTCTAGTAAGTTATTTCAAAGTCAAGTCATTTGAATTACGTTTATTAAGTGCAATAAATAGTCATCAGATTGAAGCTTGCATATTTTTTCTCATTTGTTCCCAATTTCTACAGAAAATTCCACGTCAATACAGCCACTAAGGACTGGTGCTTAGTAAACAAATATAGTATTTTAAAAGAAGTAGAAATAATTCATAAAAACGTGCGCACAGAGTCTCCTTCCCTACCTAGTCTGTTGTTTCTTTTCGGAAGTAGCCTTGGGCAGGAAAGGCAAAGGAGAAGGCCACCTGTGCACTGATGCTCAGTAGAAAGGTATCTCAGTTTGAAATGTAAGTCAGTTTTGGATATGGGTTTGGAAATAAATCATCACTCACCTCTCAGCATGAGCCATGAACCTATTTGCCTATGTGAATGAATATGAAAAAATCATTTAGTTCAATGGCTAGATCTTTTTTTCTGCCACCATCCTACCTCCCCTCCCATAGTGCTGTTTGCTTTCTTTGTCCCTTTATTCCATTTTATTAAAAATCAGAAATTGTTTGCAATACCATCACACCTCATTTCTATGCTTTGCTGATCTTCCGCATGTCAGTTATCTCTGGTAACAACCATTTGCAGAGATACAAATCTCCTCTCCTTAATAAAGGCCATTACAATGTCTCAAATACACAAAAGCACCAACACGTGAAGAGGGGAAAAAAAATATTTTCCATGCGATCCATTTAGCTCTTTCTGGTGCTGGTTTATTTTACTTTTATTTTTATTTTTGTAATTTGATACGATAAAGTTAAATTCTTAAAGTTACTAAAAATAAAAAGTTTTGCCATTGCAATTATTATTAGAAAATGCTACACAGGGCACCTGGGTGGCTCAGTCGGTTAAGCATCTGCCTTTGGCTCAGGTCATGATTCCAGGGTTCTGGGATGAGCCCCCACATTGGGCTCCCTGCTCAGCAGAGAGTCTGTTTCTCCCTCTGCTCCTCCCCCCACTTGTGCTCACTCTCTTAAAAGTAAATAAAAAAATCTTTTAAAAAAAGAAAATGCTACACAACCATCATACTTTTATAACTTACAATTGAGATGACATTCTTGAGTCTATATATCTGTTTTCGTATTCTAATGGATATCCGTATGTCTTTGTAAGTTTGAAGAAATTAAATCAGGGGGAACAGTTTACTGCAAGTTTATCAACCCCTAACTTCAGTTCTGCCTCCTTTCTATTTAGATAATGCTGTCTCATCTTACCGGTTCTTCTTTGTGCAGCCGATGTGGCAGTTTGAGAATTCATCATGCTAACATTTGCTTAACGTCTACCTTCCTTTTGAGACTAAACATTGCAGTCTGTTTTGTTCACTGTTGTATACCTCGGCTTTAGCATAGTGACTATACCAGTAGTGAGAGAAATCGTAATAAATGCACGAGAGACCACGTGAACACGGGGTGCTCATTCGGTGAGCACTGTGCTAAGTGCTTAATTTACATTTCTGCTTTTAACTTGTAACCCTGAATTACCTCCCATTCTACAGATTAAGAAACTAAGACCAGCGGGTTAAATAATTTACTCAAGGTCATACAGCTCAATGAGCCAGAGCCCCTGCCCTCCCTGTGTAGTCTTGTTCCTGAGCCTTTTTGTGTAAGCCTTTGGCGTGAGCTCCAGCTTTGCCATGGAAAGACAAAACTCTGTCTTTGCCTAAGACACTCCCGATTTTACAGTTGAGGAGACTAAGGATCAGAGAGGTTAGATAATTTGCCCCCTTTTACATAACTAGTTCAAGTCAGAACTTGAACTCAGACTACCTAATTCCTGTCCGCCATGCTTCGTTAGTTAATGCTCCTGTGGGAAAACAAGAATATCATACTATTATTACTAAAAAGAACATGAACACATTTTACTTATTTATTTTTAAAGATTGCATTTATTTATTTATTTATTTATTTATTTATTTATTTTTTATTTATTTGACAGAGAGAAAGACAGCTAGAGAGGGAACACAAGCTGAGGGAGTGAGAGGGAGAAGCAGGCTTCCCACTGAGCAGGGAGCCCCATGCAGGGCTCAGTCCTGGAACTCTGGATCATGACCCGAGCTGAAGGCAGACCCTTAACTGAGCCACCAGGCACCCCATGAACACATTATGAAAACGTTCCAGGAGACACAATAGTAGAAATAGTATAGCAAACCCCAGCCATCTTGTCTCTCAGAAGCCACAAGATTATCAAGACTTTGACACGCTTGCTTCATCTCACCCTTGTGGTGGCGAAAACACTAAGCAGCATGACTAGATTGAATCAAGGTGAATGGGGCCGAGAGGCGGAGGGGTGTACCTGCAGTTGCTCAGTGGGTTGAAAACAGCTAGGCTGCTGCCCTGTGTTCTTTCCACTTAGAATATGTCAGGAGACATATATCAAAAGACAGCCAGAAATGGGTGACCTACTCCGGCCAGCTACACTGCACTCAGCCCCAGAGGGGGGGTGGAGATGGAGGCCTCCTCTAGACTCAGCCTCCGTTCGCTTGGCCAGGTGTAGGCCAGATGGGACCGGCACCACACTCGTAAATGGCACAGCGGCGAATCTCAGACTTCAGCAAGCCTCCAGGTCGCCTGGATCCCTAACAGGTCCCTAGGTGATGCTGATGCTGGGGTGGGTCTGAGGACCACACTCCGACAGAACCCCGGGCCCCACCAAGGAGAGTTCCAGCTCAGCCCAGGGAATCCCAAGGAAGTCTGCCTGGTCTTTCTTCTCATTTTGCTTCTAGAAATCAGGCCTCAGAGCAGCACTTGCAGTGGAAGCCACCTGCTAAGGAATTTAGATGATAAAAGGAGCAAAAGGACTAATAGGGGGGAAAATGTTTAAGAAAAATATTTAAAGGGCGCCTGGGTGGCTCAGTCGTTAAGCATCTGCTTTTGGCTCAGGTCATGATCCTGAAGTTCCAGGATGGAGCCCCGCATCACTCCCTGCCTGGCAGGAAGCCTGCTTCTCCCTCTCCCTCCCCCACTCCTTCTGTGATCCCTCTCTTGCTTTCTCTCTCTGTCAAATAAATAAAATCTTAAAAAAAAATTTTAAGCAAAATTTTACATAGTAAATGATAAAAAGGGAAATAATTCTGGGTTGTGTGTGTGTGTGTGTGTGTGTGTGTGTGTGTGTGTATCCAGGTTTGGGATACTTTCCAAGACCCGTCCAGAAGTGGAAGAGAGCAGATGGGTAGATGGGGTTTTTTTGATCAAGGGCTGAGCACTATGATTAGGAGGGAGAGTATGTTGAGTTGTTGACCTAAAATAAAATAAGAAGTCAGTCGTCAACAAAATTAGCCTTCAAGTCTTTGAGGTGTAGCCTGGGCTTTTATGTGTACTAGGGCAGAAAATCATAGTTGTATTTAGCAGAGATGATAAAGGAACACACTTGACTAATCCTTTTCTGCATCAGAAATAGATCTCTTTATTAAAATGGCTAAATTTGGGGTTCCACGTGGGTGACTCCGTGGGCTAAGCATCTGACTCCTGATTTCGGCTCCAGTCATGATCTCACGATTGTGAGACTGAGTGGCGCCTCAGGCTCCAGCTCAGGACAGAGTCTGCTTCTCTCCCCCAGCCACTCCCCCTGCTCACACGTGCTCGCTCGCTCGAACTCCCTCTCTCGAGTAAATAAATCTTTAAAAAAAATTTTTTTTAAGGATTTTATTTATTTCACAGAGAGATACAGAGTAGATACAAGTAGAACAGCAGGCAGAGGGAGAGAGAGAAGCAGGCTCCCCGCTAAACAGGGAGCCTGAAGCTCGTGACCTGAGCCAAAAGCGGATGCTTAACTGACTGAGCCACCCAGGAGCCTCAGAAACAGATCTCTTTATCAAAACTACTACATTTAAGCCATTTTAACATCACCATGATTGTTAAAGATTTCATGGTAAATCACACTTTAGAAAAATAGCTGAGAGGCCATTTGGTCTCTTCCTTCATTCCAGAACAATCACTGTTGATAGTGCTCTTCCTGCCGGCAATGCTCGCCATTCTTTTCCTCGAAAATGCCTAACACCGACTTCTCTTGTGAGGGGAGCAAAGGCTTGTCTATCTTCGCTGGTCCTCAATGGCGGACCGAGGGGTCCTTGTGAAAAGCACATTTGATCGTTTTCTTCCCTTGTTGAAAAAACATAAAACTTTGTTGACCCTACATTTGCTCAGAGGCGATGTGCAGATAGATGTCCCAGCGTGGCCTTTCCGGGGCTCTCTGATACCTCCACCCACCCAATACTTCTTGCTAGAATCCTTCCCTGCCCACACCCAGTACTCACACGCTGTCCATTAGTGGTCCTAGAGTGCCCATCCACTTAACTATCTCACTCCATATAAGTGCCCCAAGACAAGGACAGTGTCTGTCTAGCCCCCCACATTATTCCCCTGGTCCGTCCTAGATTTATTGTGGTTTTTTCCTTTTCACTATAGTGCTTCCCATCATTTTCATCTCGGAAATGCAATAGGAAATTAGGCTGATTCTACAACAGGGTAAGACCAAAGGAGCTTTTAAACCGATAGGTGGTTTCCAGCAGAAGGCAACAACCTGGAGACTCCAGCCACCCCAGAACCTCAGCAGACCCAAGAAATCAGAGAGTCAGTAGTCGTGTTACCGTAGCGTGCCCCCACATATCAGCTGGATCAAATAATTGAACAAAAAATAAGTCTGAGTTTGGATCCTGTTTCCAGGTTACTTTGCTTGTATAGTTGACCCTTGAAGGACACAAGTTTGAACTGTGTGGGTCCACCCATATGCAGATTTTTTTCATTAAATCTCTTAGAAAGTTTTTAGGAAATTTGCAACAATTGGAAAAAAACAAAAACTGCATAGCACAGAAATTTCAAAAAAATTTACAAGTTAGGTATGTCATGAATACGGATACATATGTAGATACTAGTCTACTTTGTCGTTTTTTAGACTATCGTAAGTATACACACATCTATTATAAAAAGTTAAATTGTACCAAAACTTATACACAAACATTTGCAGAGTGTACATGGTGCCCAAATGTAAAAGATGCCGTATCATAACCGCATAAAAGCATAAAATTAACCATAATAATTTCATAACCGCCTCCCATTGCCGTTGTGGTGAGCTCCAGTGTCGTGAGAATCCATTTAAAATGCCTTGTGTGGTGCTAATCATCTCTGCATGAGCAGTTCATCTCTCCAGCAAATTGCGTATCAGGGTTCAAAGGGTTCTCTTGCAGTTCTTAACTATCGGTAGTTAAGTTTGGGGGGAGTCAAAAGTTACACGTGGATGTTTGCTTTTTTCATTTTTATTTATTTTTAGAGAGAGAGTGTGTGCAAGTGGTGAGGGGAGGGGCAGAGGGAGAGAGGAGAATCTCAAGCAGGTCCCACACTCAGCATGAAGCCCAACTCATGGGTCAATCTCACAACCCTGAGATCATGACCTGAGCCGAAATCTAGAGTCAGATGCTTAAGTGACTGAGCCACCGAGGCGCCTTTGGATTTTCAACTGTACATTGGGCTCAGCACCCCATCCCTTTCACTGTCTAGAGGTCATCTCAATGTCTCATCTGTGAAATGGGAATAATCCTATCCAAATAAACATGTTTTGCTTTATTTTTTGGTTTTGTTTTTAGTTTTAATACCATATCCAGTGTTGTTACGGTTTCTTGTGCAAGGAGGAAAAATATGTCCCTTGAGCCTCTAGGTGCTGGGGATGGTCAAGGCTACCTAGGTAAATAGCTTCCTTTTTGCTTATGGAGCTTGTCAGTCTCCCTAATTTCCATCCGTGCCCCTGAGCACACTGATTGAAACACCAAAATTAAGCCTCACGATTTTCTGGGATGCCTACAAGAGTCAGAAACTAAACTTCCATGTGAAATTGCCTATCTCAATAAATTAAATTCATGTGTGCTTTTCTAAAAGGGCTTTTCATAACACTAATACCTTTGAATTCAGCTGGCTTCCACAGACTCAAGAGAAGGAGGGAACAACCTTCTTCTTTTTTTTGTTTTTAAACACAGGGCCCAATTCAGGAAAAATAAAAATGTTTATGAGCCACATTTTTCTCCCACCCAAAATAAAACTCACTTTTTACGGTCCCATAGGAAAACAAACAAAAAAAAGATAAACTCATTCTTAAAACCGATAAACGACCTTATTGTAAGAAGGACAACAGTTGTAACATTTTCACTGCTTTTTGTCCATCTTTTCTGGGCATAGGTGAGATGTAACAACACAGAGCCATTTTGCTGATTTTTCATCTGGGGAGTGAGGCCAGTTAATGTGGTCGTGGGCCTTCTCTGGCAGGAGCAGAGGCACTGGTGGGAATTGTCAGGAAAGGCAAGACAGGATGAAAGTTCCAGGGGGCCGAGTGACTGCCATGGAAATGAGGGACCCCCTGCTCCAGAAAGGTAGCCGGAAGGCCAAGTAGAAATTCACCATCCCTATGGAGCATGTGTGAACAAGCACCTTGGCAACAATGTATCAGCATATGTTCTCTTCTCCATCAAAACAACCCCTTTCAAGGCACTTGAGTGGCTCAGTCGGTGAAGGGGTTAACTGTGCCTTGGGCTCAGGTCATGATCTCAGGGTCCTGGGATCGAGACTGACTTTGGGCTCCCTGCTCAGTGGGGAGTCTGCTTCTCCCTCTGCCTGCTGCTCCCCCTGCTTGTGCTCTCTTTTTCTGTCAAATGAAGGAATAAAATCTTTAAAAAACAAAACTCCCCCTCTGCTGGGGTCCATCTTCAAGGGTGGTGGCCACAAGATCTGATCTGATCAAGTGGAATCACTGAGGACCGTCCAGTTGCCTCAGGTGAAATTATGGCCTCCATACAGAGAAGGCAGGCTTGAGGGGCCTTCTCATGTTGCTTAAGAAAGAATAAATGGGGGGAAAGGGCTGGGTGGCTCAGTTGGTTAAGCAAGTGCCTTTGGCTCAGGTCATGACTATAGGGCCCTGGGATAGAGTCCCACAACGGGCTCCTTGCTCAGCGGGGAGTCTGCTTCTAGTCTCTGCCGCTCCCCCTGCTTATACTCTCTGGCTCTCTCGCACGGTCAAATAAAAAATAAAATCTTAAAAAAAAAGAAGTGGGCTCTGATGAGAATCGGTGTTAGAATCGTCATTGGCAGTAGAGAGTTGTATTTGACCGTATTCACTGCATGTGTGACCTTGTAGGACTCCCCTTGAAATCCCGCGGCTCTGAAACCAGCTGTGGCATGGAAGGAAACTCAGCTGGGAGTGCCCTGTCACTTCGGAGCCATCCCCTGGTGTTTTGCTGTGGGCAGGGCACTGGTCCCATGCTGAGCCTGTCATTCATTACAGATAGACACAGACACACAATCGTTATCCATTGCTGCTAACGGGGTGATGTTTTTAAGTAAAGTATAAATACACGGGCGAAGGGTTTCCAGAGTTAGACACTGGTTCTGCCCAGATGTTACAGTATTGCGCATTGGGAGTGGCTTATCTATAGCTCCAACAACCACCCCCCCCCCAGGTGGCTCAGTCGGTTAAACATCTGATCTCAGGGTCCTGGAATCCAGTGCCACCTTGGGCTCCCTGCTCATGAGGAGCCTGCTTCTCCTTCTCCACTGCCCCTCCCCTGATTTGCGCTTTCTTGCTCACTCTCTCTCAAATAAATAAAACCTTAAGAAAAAAAGGGCAAAAACTAGAATTCTGGGAAGAGCAGTGCCGCCCAGAGCCGGGAAGAGCAGTGCCGCCCAGCATGCAACAGCCATGAAGGGGCGCAGCGTGCGTGCAAATCCCGGGCCCCCTCACCTCCACTCTTTAACTTCATTCCTAGCTGGCAAGTGCAAGAGGAGCGGCCAGAACGCCTGCCCACATCATTTAGGTGTCGCAGAGAGGTACCGGGAGGAAGGCGAGCCAGCACGCCTCCCCATCCTGCAGCCAGGCAGGCGGATGGTCCTCTCCCACAGCTCTGACCCCGTGCGCCGCGTGCCTAACTGGACTGGAAAGTGATGGCTCTGTGCTCCCTGCTGTTTTTCAGCCCCTTGCTCGCTGTGACCTTCGCCACTTGCTGCGCCGTCCCAGGAATCGCCCTCCTAACCTGGGGGGTGAACCCCCTCACGGGAGCCCTGGGGGTCTTCAACATTTTCCTGTATACTTGCTGCTACACCCCGCTGAAGAGGATCAGCATTGCCAACACGTGGGTGGGCGCCGTGGTCGGGGCTGTGCCGCCCGTCATGGGCTGGACAGCCGCCACCGGCAGCCTCGACGCTGGTGAGTATCACGCGTCTGACGGGTCCCCTTCTGCCCGCAGGACCCCCCGCGCGGTGTACGGGAGCCACGCCGGCCATAGCGCCCTCTGCCGGCGAGAGGGTGCTAGTTGGCGGCCTCGCCCTCCCGGAACGCTAGCCCGCGCTGGTCTGCTGCAGTCTGTCCTCGCTCTCTGGGTGCACGGGTGGGTACGGGGGTCTGAACTACTGTGAATGCACAGCCGAAGCGGGGCCTGCCCGCCTTCCAGGCCAGCGCGTGCTTTCCGGAGCGGGGAACCTTGGGGGAGACACTAAAGGAAAAGCAGTGACTGCACAGGTAGAATGAAAAGCAAGTAAGCAAGTACCTAAAAATCAGGGATTTGATTGAGGCTGATGATTCCTTTGGGGTGTCCCGCATCGTGAGGACGGGGGTCTGGGAGCGGGCCTCCAGCTCTCCTCTCCAAGCGGATGCTCCCTTGTGGGCAGCCCCCTGCCTCAGCTCTTCACTCCCACACAGCCAGGTTATTCCTTCCCACCCCCTGGTAAAGGAGCAGACCTATTTTTTCATTAGTTTCTAATTTATTTTTATATGATTTGCTTAAATTATTCATGGTGCCCACAATAAAACCATTGAAACACATCTACTTTTTGGTGGCATGTCACCACGAAATTTGTGGGATAAAAATAACTTATTTTTGCCATGTGTAAGGGAAGCCTCACGGTCTCATTAGCCAAGTAATTAGTGTTTTTGACCAACACTTAGGAAGGAAGTGGTGAGGTTTCCTGCAATATATGTTAGTACATATTTTTCACATGAGAGATCAAAAGGTAAACCATTGCCCCATAAGCCACATTTCTGAAGCTTTTCATAAAAGCCCTTACACTCTGACTTGGCAAGCTTACAAGGGCAATTACACCTTTAGCATGATCGTCTCTTAGAACAGTTTTAATATCCTGTAAATGTTGGGAGTTTCATGAATCTACAAATAAAATATTCTAGAACATACAAGCTCCTTTGCTTGGTGATAAACCCCGAGCCAGAATCTCATCCATGTGAGGGCCGTGGCAGCGGGGTGGTGACAAGTCGGTGCTCTGGAGCAGGGGTGCCTGGGTTCAGAGCCCAGCTGCACCTCTCATTAGCCACGTGCCCTTTGGGACGTTCTAGACTTCTTTATGCTATGGTCTCCTCTCCCATGCGGTCCTTTCTCATGGAGTTGTCATTAGGATTAAGTGAGTTATTATTAAGTATTCCTTATTGGTACAGTAGATGGCTTCATACAGATCCAGAAAGGTCATGAGATTTTATTGATGCGCAAACTCTGAACAATTTGTAGTTGTTACCAGACTTGGTGGGAAAGACCGCTGGATCCTTAGTGATGGCTGTCTTGGGCAGGGGTGGAAAAGGTGGGAAGCCTGGGATTGCTATCTCTAGCCTAGATGGTGTCTGAATTTCCCCCCTCGTTTACAATTTATAGTTAAAGAGCATACCACCAAATTCCTGGGTGGATTCCTCCTCCTAGTTCTGCCTGGAGCCCTAATCTGGACCCAAATGTCTGTCTCCCCTAACCCCAAAAAAACATAGCTCTCCCCTCCTGTACCTCTCCAGAACTCTCTAGTGATTGCCTGGACGTCCGAGGTGGGACCCCTGCAAGCCACCCCCACGTGCAGTGACGTGGTGCCCCAAGTCACCTGCCTGTTGGACAGGTGTGCTAGAACCTCATGCAGGCTCCTCAAACCCAGTCTAAAGGAACCAGGCCCCCCCAAACTGGGAACCCCCAGAGTCATGGCTGGGGCCAAGTATGACAGCCCCCGGAGACTGGTGTCCCTAGAGATGAGGGCAGGCTGGTCCAGGGCCACACAGAACTTGGTCACCTCTGTCGGTCACCTAGATTCTTGCTGAGGGGTCAAAGGCCTTTGTTGTATTTCCAGGCCGTTCCCTCGAGAGGATTTTGAGCCTCAGCATGTGTTGGCTAGAGTTACATCCCCAGAGGCCAGAGAAAGAAAGAACTTTACAAACGTCTTCCCACTTGGGAAGGAGTCCTTAGTGTTCAGGGACGGTGTGAATTTGGCTAAACTGCTAATAGTCATATTTAAAATAAATTTTTTTTTTAATTTGGGGTATAGTCTTTCTGTAATCCAAAATCAATCATTTGTAAACAGATTCCTTAGTGAGGGACAGCTGAGGGCCAGACTTAGGTTGCAGGGTAAAAATGCATGTTTATCTTAAAAAATGAGACCCCATCACCTACCTGAAGTCACCTTGACATCAGGCCGAGCCATCCAAAACAGGCTGGTGTCACCACAGAGAGAAGTTCCTCTGGCAGTTGACCTGCATTTACTTCGTTTTTCTTCAAATCCTAGAGGCTCATGGCAGGGCACACAATTATGGCTTGCTTTACTGCCCCCCCCCAAATGCTAATCGCCCCCTGCCCCCGTCCCGGGTCCAGTCCTACACTTGACGTCTTGTCAGATTTACAGAGTGTTACTTTACATGATGCTTTAAGCTGCTTCAGAAAAAAAGTTCAAAACATGAATTTGCTAGAGCAGACTTGAAATAAGTAGCAAATCTTTGACTAAAATTGAATGAATGAATGAATGAATGAATGAATGAATGAGTCATTGAATAAGTACCTTCCATTTTACAGCTGACAAACCAGGTTAATCCCAGGTCACTTGCCAAATATTTACAGGGCCTCAGCCCTGCTCCAGGGCCCATAAAGTGATCCAAAGAAATAAGGTGGAATCTGAGAGAATGTAGTTTCAACATTGATGTCACTGGGATTTTAGACACTGGGTTGAATAGGAATATATATATATGGTTTTGTCACCTTCTAGAACCGTACCATCCATTAGGACACCCCACTCGCCACATGTGGCTATTTAAATTTCAGTGTAAACTAAATAAACATAAACACTGAGTTCTTCAGTCCGGAGCCATATTTCAGCCGCTCACGGCCACACAAGGCCAGGACCCGCCATGTGGCCAGGAGCTGCCGTACTGATGGCCCAGAGGGAGAGCATTTCCATCGTTGCGGAAAGTTCATGGGTCAGTTCTGCCGAGAAGGACACATTGTTGTCCTTATGAACCTGTGTTCCATCTTGTGAGTTCGTGCTTTCAATACTAGCGCATGGTATGAGACTGCACCTGTGGTCTCCCCAGATTCTAAAGCAGTGGTTCTGCAATTGATGTGCCCCTCAGAATCACTTGGTGGGCTTGCTAAAACAAAGATTCCTGGGGCCCGAGAACCTGCATTGCTGGCAAGCTGCCAGGTGATGGCTGTGCCCCTGGTCCAAGGGCCACTTTAAGAGCCACTAGCCTGAAAAGAGCCAGAGCCCCCTGCCCTCATCCCGGGTCCAGTCCTACACTTGAAGTCTTATCAGATTTACAGAGTGTTACTTTACATGATGCTTTAAGCTGCTTCTAGAAACCTAAGAAAAGGCTTCTTAGAAGCCTAAGAAAGCTCTGGCTGTCAGGGTATCTTGGAAAGACCTAAGGATTTGGGCAGATGGTGTTGTTTGAGATGCACTCACGCACAGAGGTTAGGGCTCTCGTCTGAGTTCTTATCTCAGGGGACATGTTTGCTTGAAGCGCCCTGCTGAGACAAAAAGTGGCCCCAAATATTTCCCTTTTGTGGGCTCTCCAAATCATTTTGTCTTTAACCCTCCAAAGAGCGGTCACTTCGGAGAAGGGTGTGAACAGAAGTCTTTGAAGTACTCCTGTGCACTTCAGTGATAGGAAGGAAGAGAGGAGGATGGAGGAGAGGCAGGGAGACCGCCCACTCAGCTCAGGAGCCTGCTTCGTCCCACAGTGCCATGAGGACCTACTCTGTGCTGGGCACTAAGGAATTCAGCCTTTACCGAAAGGCCCTTAAAGACCCCTTGCAAGTTTAAGCGGGAGAGCAGCAGGGCCCAGAGTTCGGGATTATCTAACAGTGTACCATAAGTGGGATCTCCCTGTATTGGATGTATTGGAAAGCAGTACTTTGCTCAGTCCTCCTTGGTCCTCCCAAGCCTGGGTGCCTTCCGTCAACTCCTGCCCCCTTTCCAGTAGGCCTCTGCCTGTCCTGGGCCTGGCCTCCACTATCCTGCCTTTCCTAGTCACGTTTCACCCCTCAGGTATTTAGCGAAGCATCCTTCGGGTTCTCCTTTGAAAGAGCAGCTTGTGAACACCCGTGAGTCTCCAGGTGGGAGTGGATGCGGGGGGTGTGTGAGGTGTGTGTGTGAAGGGAGGCGCACTCCACTGAATACCATCCGTGCCTTTGCCCCCTCATGGCCTCTTTCCCAGGACATCAAATACCTAACACTGACATCTTGGTCCCTCAGCCGCCTAGAGATTGTGGGAGCCTCCGTAAAGGCCCCTTCCTGGGCCCAGCAGTTGATTGACAGGACTGGAGAGGAAGAGCTTGAGGTTTATGGGCGATGGAAACCCTACAGCTTCCAGACCTGTGTAGTTGAGAAGATAAAAAATAAGTAGCCCTAGAAAACGATCCGTGTCCCAGACGGCCCCAGATGGCTTACGGGAGTAAGGAAATGTTAATGTTCCAAAATACTTTTCCCCATTCTCAGCGTCCAGATCTTTTTGTGGTTTCTGTGGTGGCTACAAAGACCAATTAAGACCTCCAGGGGATCTGAGCACTGAAGAGGGAGATTACGCCTTCCGTCCTCCAGTCAAGACCAAAAACCTAAAATAAGCATAAGGACATCCCATGGGGTTCTGATCACCCCTCCCCCCTCCCACAAAAAAGCATTTCTCATCGCTCTAGCTGCCCGTGGGCGGCGTGGGTGCAGAGCAAGTGCACCTGCCCCACGGTACCCCAACACCTGGAGAGGGAGGCCGGAATTGGGGTGGGAGGGGGGAGGGGTGATCAGATTAGCGGATGGAAACTGGGAAACCTACACCAGTGCGAGTTCTTGATACCTGCTCTCTCGCGGCTGATGCTGTCCTAGCCCGAAAAACAGGTTGCTCTGCACAAATAGCGCTGCGCGGTGGGGTTTTCATCCCCTGGGGCTGTATTGTCACACCCTGGGCTCCAGCACAGAAAGCCCCGTTTGTGGCAAGCACGTCCATAGAGGTGATCATCATCACGGGCCTGTACCTGTGTCTGTTTCCCTCCCGGATGCGGGGTTAAGCCTTTCCTCCCACCTGCCTGATTACTTTGCCTTCTTTTTTTTTTTAAAGCTGAACTGCTATTAGTAGAAAACTGTAAAAATGCTTATAAGAAAAAAAAAATTAATAAATAAATAAACCCGGAAAGGCCAACCAAGAGGGCCCTTTGTGGCCCCCCATGTGGCCGGGACAGCAGGGAGACAAGTGACCCACGAGGGTCCCCGGGGAAGGAGTCTCTGCAGATAAAGTGCAGGCTGCAGACAGCCCAGCTCTGAGCAGGCCTGGAGCCCTACAAGTTAGGCTTCTCAACAGTGTTTACACAACTCTGGAGATGACTTTAGTTTATCTTGGAGGCCTCAGGGTAAAGTACTGCCCCTCCTCCTTGCCAAAGCCCGCTCACTGGACCTCATGCTCTCTCTCTCTAGCGCTCCCCCTCCCCCATTGCCCCCACTGCCTTAAAAAGGCTCTGATTCTATTTGGTCATTTTCCCCCAGTCTGACCCAATCCCAAATCTTGGGTGTTTGCAGAATGGGCCAGGGTGACAGTCTTGTTTGTAATTCAAATGTTGCTGTGTGGTAAACATTAATTATGTCAGCCAACATTTAGTAACAAATGAGGGCTCAGCCCTGGACCCTTATCAGGAAGTGACATTTGGCAGATGGATGGTTTTAGTAACTTTTTAAAAAAGAGAAGGAGGTTTTTTTAGTCTCAGCTGGTAAACTACAAAATGTTAAATACTGTTTCTCTATATTTACCTCCTTTATTCCAGGATGAGAAAAAAGAATAGAACAGAGGGAATGTTCCATTCGCTCACCCATTCAACAAATATTTATTGAGGCCTTCCTAAGTACCTGGCCCTCTTGAACCCAAGCACCTTCAAAGACTCCCTTTAGAATACTAGTTCAGCTTGAAATGAAACTTGAAAGTGAGCGTCTGTGTTCATTCTAATGAGACTTTTTTTTCCCTTAACTAGCCTCAGAGGGTTGCATTAATTAAGACAAATGATATATTTAAAGACGGGGGAACAAGGAACATTTTCATGAGAATATTAGCAAACCAAATGATATTAGAGCTCTAGTCTCTTCGTAGACAAAACCCACAAAAGGCTGAGAAAGGACGTCGGAAAAAAATGTTTTTGCCAGACGGTATAATTGGAGGCCGTCTTTGGTACGACCGAGGAAGTGCGGTCGGTCCGGGGTTGACCAGTTGATCATGGCTGTCAGGGAGCCAGGCCAGTGCCTTCCTGAGGGAAATGAGAGCACCGTGGAAGGGGCAGCCTCTAGATGCATGTTTAGTCAGTACTGTTCAGGGAACATACTAGTATTCAGGTAAGAGAGACAGAAATGCCGTCAGGTGTGAGTTGGGAGAGTACGGAACATTGGGATATCTTGCAGAACCTGCAGAGATGCCCCAAATTAACTTCCCAAAAGGAGGGTGGGGACTTTTTCTAGAGTCAGAGCTTCGTGCTTCCTTCACCTCAGAGTCTCCCTTCAGATAGAAGCCTCAGGTGACTCTCTGGGGACAGGTGACTCGGGATGGGGACAGTGGGCGCTGTGCAGTACAGGGAGGGATGGAGAGCGCCTGTGCCCCTGCTCCATGGGCCTCTTTGTCATTCCTGAGTCACTTCCAAAAACTTCCAGGGCAAGCTGTCACTGCCCACTCCAGTCCTTATTTTCAGAGGACCTGCAGTCTTGCCTTTCGTCAGTTGATCAACTGGCCCCACACCCTCTTCCCTTTATGCCCAGCATCATAGAAGTCTATTCGACACTGGAAGCCGACCTGTTTCACAAGCCCCTTTGTGTTCGCCCTCAAAGGGAAGGCTTCAGAATCTGTGACCATGAAGCTTTGGGTTGGGCTGTGCTCCCCCAGCCAGCCCCCAGTTTACATAACCGTGTACCCCGGGAAGTACAAATACAACCAGTCAGGGAACAGACCAGCTACCCAGGGCCACATTTAGAAGGCGCCTTTTGTGCTGGGGAGGGCCCAGCACCAAGTTCACAGGAGCTGTTTCTTTGTCTTTTTCAAAGCCATGGGTGGACAGTGAATGACAATGAATGGGTTTGAGGTCCAGGCGGGAAGGGGTTGAATGTGAGCCCACCAGGCTGCAGAGGAAGCAAACCACTGAACCTCGTTCCAGGGACTCAGAGCTCCAACTTGAAGATTTTTGTCTCCATCCTCTCGGGAAACCACGTGGCTGCAATTGGATTGGGACTCAGAGACCAGCTGCAGGTCCCAGTTTACAAATCACTTATTCCAGGAAGCCTTCCCTGACCTCCCTAAGGCTGACCTGGGTCTTCCTCCTCTGTGTCTCCTGTAAGCACTCCACCTAAGATGACCTTCAGAGGCCGTCGTCTGGTTCCGTGTTATCTCCCTCCCTGGCCTGAGTCCAGCTGAGGGCCTTGAGGACACAGTGCACTCATCATCACACAGTGGGTCCCAGGGACAGCAGACTGCTGTGGGTGGGGGGGCGAGGCTGAGCAGAGGCCTTTGAGTCAGTGAACTGAGGGCTCTGTGTTTACCCCACAAGGAAGGTGGGTTCCACCACAGCCCCCGGACTAATCCAAGTCTTCCTGTTCCGGTTCACCTTATCTTGATGAAGAGAGCAATTTGTTTTACATCTTTTGTAGGAGCCGAGGCAGTTGTGGCCCATCAAGTAGAACCGTGTGGGGGTGGTGGTTTTCTGATTACAATCCATTAAGGCTAAGCTGTGATTTCTAAAGCTCTTTCATTTGTGACATGAGCCAAACCCACACCCAATTTCCTCTCGCGTAGAAAATGATTTTTTTAATTATGTTATTTTAAGCAGAAGCATAACCGAAAATGCATATTGAGCAAAACAGAATACTCCAGTTGGCACACAAAAAAGAGGGCTTTTGAGAAAGGCGAGCAAGAGCCCACATTGGGACCTGGATCATTTTAACTGTTTCCAGCCTGGTTTCCCGGCAGAGTCTGCTTTTCCTCAGCTCTTTCGACACAAAGGCAGAAGAGCTACTGACCCCGGTGGCTTCCCCAATTCCCCTCCACCAGTCTGAGTCCTCACTGACATCCTGCCTGTTGGTAGGACAGATCTCAGCCTTGTCCACCCCCCCTCCCAGTTGTCATCACTATGGCCCATAACCTGCTCAGACCCTTTGGGTGTAAGGCCGTCCCGAACAGCAGGCGGGCCGTTCTCCGTACCTCATGTTTAAGACCTCAGAGTGCCCCAAAGCCCTGAGAATCTAACAGTGCCCCCTTTTTACTGGTCCCTTCATGAGCTCCTTTTCCATCAGCATACAGGAGAGAAGTCCAGCCTTCCCCTTCTGTACTTCCCAGCCCCCCAGATAGGTGTCTGCCACTTTTTTTAAAAGGTCCTGGGACCCCTAAGAAATGGTAAATGCAGTTCCTCTTTCCATCAAGCCCTGTCTGCACCCAACAACGTCAGCATTTGAATTGGCCCCCAGCAGTCCACTGCTCCCAGTCTGAGTCCCTGTGGAGCAGCACCTTCTAAAATAAGGTGCTGGTACCTGTGAATATCCTGCCATGGGCCCATTAAGGAATCGTTTCGTCCGTAAGAGGAGAAGTGATGTCACTGACTGGAAGGTGGTCTGAGCAAGAGCGCATGTGTTTCTCCACCCAAGGCCTGGCATGTGACCGCCACGAGGAGTTTACCTGAGATGTCTTGCCGGTGTCTCACTCAAAAGGGCTCCAAATAGAGCTCTTAGTGTTCCCCACCTGAGTACCAGGATAGGTGTCTGCCACCCCCGTGGCTCCCATGATCCCCAATCTGGCCTACCCTGCCCACGTGGCCCAGCGGTGAGCTTTCTCTTAGTTGGGGCATGGTGCCAGCATCCCCTTTGGGAAGGCCTTCCCTGAGCCGTGAGCCTCCGGCCACCCCATCGCGTGGCCCTGTTCCGACTGATAATAGCGCTCATCACGGTCAGGAGTGCTCCTGTCTGACTCTCTCCCTCCAGACCCGACACAGGGCTCGGCCTTGCTCCCCACCACCCGTTAGCATGTAGAAGGGCGCCCGGCACGCAGCAGGCACCTGCCACCTATTCACCAAGGGACTGGAGTCCACTAACAGTGGCTGCTTCCATTATGATCGTGAAAACTGGAGTTATGTGTACATGAACTAAAATACATACATTTCAGGTTACCCGTAGGAGGGTTAGAGGGGATCGGCGGGATTTCACAGCAGCCCTGCGCCAACAGGGATACAGGCATCGAGTCTTGGTTATTTTGTAATCGTGGAAGGCTGTAAAGGATTGATAGACTTATGGAACCCACAAGACACGCCACCGGATCCGAAAGCCCGGCCTCCGGCCCTCTGCTGTCTATGCACACATGAGCTTTGTTCGTGTAGAGCTAACTGCCTGACGTGTGTCTGCCCCTAACAAGATGAGAAGTCACCATTCTGTCTGTGAGGTGACCAGAAAACTTGCCCCTGTTGTCGCCCCTATTGTCACACTATAGAGGAATACAGATCAGAAATTAAAAGAGAGGCTCAGTCCCTCTGATCCTCCTCGGCGTGGGCACCACGGGGCCCCTGCAGGACTGGGGAAGCCCCAGCCTGGTTTTCTGAACCATTCTGGATGATTTAAACTGCCTTCTCGCCTGCTGAGTTCTGTTTTAACAGTAGTGTAGCCCCACACCCCCCTTCTCTGAACATTCCTGCAGACGAGGGCCTTAAAAGACCCTCGTTACCTGAAATAGGACCATGGTTACAGATTTTCAACCTCCCTGTGGGCCAGCACTGGCCAGGGTAGATGACAGTGGGTTTGGGAGCTCTTGGTTCCCTGACCGGGGACCCCCAGGAGGCCAGAGGGTCAGGAGCAAGGCGGGAGGGAAGGCAGAATCCTGAGAGTTGGCCCTGTGGCTCACCAATCAGTGCCGGGAAACAGCAATCTCAGGTGGCTTTTAGTAAAGCCTTTTCCTTGTTCCCGTGGGCTCTTGCTGACGAGGACCCCCTACTACAGTGGCGTCGAGCACTTTCTATAGTCTACTCCGGGGATGCAAAAGAAAATGAACGTTCCCTTCAGGAATTTACGTTCAAGCAGAAAACATTGAAGCACATAATGATGGGACACCGGGGTTTACCCAGAGCTAGACGCAGGTATGAGTAGCTTCCGGACACACGTGCTAGCTCAGAGCCCTCTTCACAATTCCCTGGTTGCCATCTGGATGTCCCAAAGGCATGTCTGGCTGAACGCATTTAAGGTCGCACTCAAGCACTGTCCTCCCCACACCCCTGTTTGTCATCTCCAGGAATGGCATCTCCACAGGGCCTCTCTTGGTACCTCCCTCTCCCTCCCTTCCTTACTGCACACTCACTCCCTGTCACTTGGCCTCCCGAAGGCCTCTTGGGTCGGTCCTCTTTCCACCCCACTGTCACCACCTCGGTCCCGGTTCCTGTCACCTCTCATCTTGGCCCCTGATTGGGGCTTCCCTACCTGCTCAGGGTCCCTCAGTGTGTTCTTTCACAGATTGGTCAAATGACCCCGCTGCCCTTTCCTCGCACCCCCCGCCCGCCACTTGCATGCACCCATGTGTGCCTAGACACACACACACACACACACACACACACACACACACACACTTAAACACATTACCATCTCTCCACGGCTCTCTGCTGCCTTTGGGATCAAACCAGTACTTAGCACAGCCTAAAGAATTGGGGGAGTGCGTCCCACCAATCCCTCCAGCCACACTTGCTTCCTTTTTTGATTCTCATACATTTTTTAAATTATCATACAAGCCAACTGACCTTTTTTTCTTCCACTAGACAGCTCTATGAACCCTAACACTTGTTCTGATCTCCCTTTAATACCCTGGCTACACTGTGCACCTTCCTGTGGCTTCATGACAAATGACAACCTCTCCTTCTGCCAGCCCCCGGGGGAGCAGGTCAGTGTCCCACAGAGCTCAGCTCTGGTGTCCCTTCCTCGGAGACGTCTCCTCTGCCCACCTCAGCTGGCTCTTGTTCTGTGTCCTCCTGGCACGAACTTTTCCTGTACAGTTGTTGAGTGGTGATGGTGATTCACTAGTGTTGCTGTTGATCTAATGTCCCGCTGGTGAACCCCCCCACCCCAGGAGGGGCACATGTGGATTTGTGCTTGCCATCCAACCTCCAGTGCCTGGCACAGTGCTCGCATTTAGTAGTAGGTGCTCAGCAAACACTTACATGCATGAGTAACTATGTGGGGAGGTGCTCAGCAAACACTTCGAGCATGACTACATGGGCAGGGAGTCGCCTACATGGGAATGAGCAGCCCTGCTGTCAGGACTTGGGAGAGGTGGTTTAGTGTAGTAGGGGAGCCAGTCTCCACATCAGACAGGCTTGTTCTAAATCCCTCCTTTACGTCTTTTTGTAGAATTTAACATCCTCTGAGCTGTGCTGGCTCACTTAATGAGTGTAAAACCTAACAGCCTATATACGCAGGATTAAATGAGCTAAACTGCCTGAAAGTGTCTTAGTAAGGTGCTTGCATCTCGCCCTTTGTGGGTGAGGGGAGGCCCCACTTCAGGTCCTAATACGTCCTCAGTGAAAACCGCAAAGCCAGACCAAGTTCTCGTTCTGCTCAGGGACCGTGTCCCTTTATGCCACTCCATTGATTGAACACATGCTATTTAAATGCCTCCTGCTTGCCCTTGGTGCAGACTCTATGGAATGTGCAAGACCCCTGCCCTGGACACCCTGGCAGTCCACCTTGAACAGTCAGGACACAGACCAAAGCCAGGATGCTAAGCGTGGACCCCGAGCAACGTTCAGTACTGTCCTTGGGAGCAGGGAGCCACCCCCCACCCTGGGGAGGGAACTTGTCCAGGAGCCCAGGCTGGCTTGGGATGTGGTCCTCTGCCTCCTCCCAGCGCCCCGCTGGCTGGTAGAGCCAAAGCCCTCACTCGCAGGTCCCCCAGACCAGCACAGCGGTTTCTGTGGTCATCACAGTGAAGTGGGCACTGTGTGGATGGGCGCCCCCGTGCTCAGTGTCCTGGGGGGATCGGTAGTGAGAAAGCTGGGGGTCTTGGAGACTGTGCACTTCCCCTCCCCCAGGGCTTGTCTCAAGTGCCAGGCCCACCAGGACTGGCAGGCAGTCTGGGAGACACTGGGCACATGGAAGGAGCATGGAGGGAGCACAAGGGTAGCGGGGGCAGGCCTGCTGGTGCCAGGAACCCATGCATCTGTGCCTCTCTGACCACACCTGTCTCTGTTTTCTCCCCTCTTGCTTCACCCTGCACGCAGGAGCCTTTCTCCTGGGAGGGATCCTCTACTCGTGGCAGTTCCCCCACTTCAACGCCCTGAGCTGGGGCCTTCGTGAAGACTACTCCCGCGGCGGCTACTGCATGATGTCGGTCACGCACCCCGCCCTGTGCCGGCGCGTCGCCCTGCGCCACTGCCTGGCCCTGATCGGACTGTCCACGGCAGCGCCCGCCCTGCAGGTCACCACGTGGGCCTTCCCCGTCATCTCCTTCCCCATCAACCTGTACATCTCCTACCTCGGCTTCCGCTTCTACGTGGACGCAGACCGCAAGAGCTCCCGGAAGCTGTTCTTCTGCAGCCTGTGGCACCTGCCCTTACTCCTGCTGCTCCTGCTCACGTGCAAACGGCCCCCCGGGGTGGACGGGGCGGGCGGGGAGCCGCGGACTTGAAATCCCCGGGGCGCGTGCGGAAAGACACAGGGACAAAAGGCACGGATGGACGGGGAGACACATTTTTTTCCCTTTTGTGGTGAGACAAGACTATTTTGGTAATTCTGGAGCTCCAGAAGGGAAATTGCTGGGTTTTTAGTACACGATCGTAAAATGATGTGGTGCTCAGTGATCACCTGAAGATTTTTTTTTTAAATAATAGCGTCCAAAGTGCTCCCCAAATAAGAAATAGGTTGGCTCAGGTGATGAATGCAAAGAGAATCTTTTTCTCTTGAAGGGTCTTTATGTATTTCTAACTCCAACACCCGTGTTGTTTTTCTCTTCCTCCTGTGGATGTACAAGGGCACTTCTTCCTTTCCCGACCCCCACCCTCCACACACACTCCCCACCTGGCCAGCCGAGGTGGCCAGATGCAGGGAGCACTGGGACTGTGTCTATCGTCCTGTGTCCTCAGGTCCCTGGAGGGCCACCTCGGAAGCCGAGCGCGCTGCTGGCCCTCCCTATGAATGAGCCAGGTTCCCCAGCTCCTGCTTTCTCACATGTATTCTCAACCGCATGTTCCCCCCAGACAATAAGGGAATGCTGAGGATGTGCTGCTGCCCGACTTGGAAAGGGAGAATTCCAGACGCTTGCCGAGGGGATCTCGGACAGGACTGCCAGGCCCTGGCCCACTCCCATAACAGCCATATTTCAACAACTACAAGCAATCAAAGGCATCTTTATAGTTCACTTGAAGTACAGGAGATGTCTGAAGCATTTCCTTCTAGACTTCACACCAGCAGTCTGTATGCCTCTGACCTGTTACTGTCCCCCTCCGTCCTCTGCTGCCCACAGAGCAGGGAAATCTCAAAAAAAAAAAAAGGTGAGCTGGCCTAGCCAAATTCTTGGCCCGTTAGTGAAAAACACATTTCTCTCTGAATTCAGAAAGTAGCCCCCATACGTCCAATGGCCGTAAGAGCCAGAGGCTTGCACTGGACTCCTGGTGGGGATGCGTCTGGTTCTGGTAGTTGTGCGAGTTCACCTGTAGCCAGGTGTGGGCTCAGTCACCTCTGGCTCCTGCCATCCGGCCTTCACGTACACCACTAGTCCACTGTTAAACCCCACTTGCTGGAAGGTCTTGATGCCTAACAGGGTGTTTGCATTACTCCGTCTTCTAGGGGAATTCATTTTGGGAGCTTAAGCAACATTCAGACAGTCCCTGCAGTGTGCCTGTTCTCAGAAATCTCTAAAGCATCAGATATCATCTGACCCCTGTTTCTACTTGTCTTCAACATCACCTCTTGGCTGTGTCCAGGTTCTTGACTGTGGGGGACATGGCAGAGGAATGTCTACAAAGAACATCAACACCTGTTGCAGCCTTCAAATTTGTAAAATGCCATCATTCTCTTTTCCTGCCTCAATAAACCGGTATGTAAGAACAGAAGTGTATGTGACGCCCTTTCTTTTTTTTAAAATATTTTATTTATTTGACAGAAGGAAACACAGCCAGAGAGGGAACACAAGCAGGGGGAGTGAGAGAGGGAGAAGAGCAGGCTTCCCGCCGAGCAGGGAGCCCGATGTGGGGCTTGATCCCGGGTCTCCGGGATCATGACCCGAGCCGAAGGCAGTCGCTTAACCAACTGAGCCACCCAGGCGCCCCTGACGCCCTTTCTTTAATCATCTTGTATGGTGACTCACTTTTATGAGCTAGCAGACGATTAGAACACAAACAGTATTTCTATGTCAAGGAGGTGGAAGTGAACACACCAGATTTCTTTTTTTTTTTAAGTGGGAGAGAGAGAATCCCAAGCAGACTCCCCGCCCAGCACGGAGCCTGACTCGGGGCTCGATCTCAAGACCCCAAGATCATAACCTGAGCCGGTATCAAGAGCCAGACACTTAACTGACTGAGCCACCCAGGAGCCCCCAAACTTGATTTTTAATACTTGTACACTCCAAAGAATAATAAGCGCAATTACTAAGCATAATGATTATTAAGAAGAAGGGTCATGACCCATCCGCCGTCACTCCCCCTTCAGTATGGAATCCCCCAGTCTCTCCCTTCCTTCAAAACCACCACAGAAATGATCCTCAGTGCCTCCTAGACCTGTCGTTCGCCTGCTCAGAAAATACCAGCGGCTTGTGTTCTGTCCCGACCAGGCAAAGGGAGTTATAGCTGTTCAGTGCCCAGACCCAGTTTTCTCTCCCGTATTTCTGATATGAAGCCACCTCGAGGATTTCCTGCCTCCCTGCGGACACCGTATGCTCCGACGAACCCACCTCCTCCCCAAACCCCTGCCCCGTAGGTCCCCGTGTGGGATGTGGATTTCAAGGTCCAGTGACTGCCCTCCAGGGCCCAGGATGTTGCTCCCTCCCCTGGAGTCCTGGGGCACCTCGCTTCTCCACACCTGACCTTGACCATCTTTCCTAAGGACTCCGTGCTCATCCATATTACCAAGGTGGGTGGAGCCTGTTCTTTAATGGGTGCCTTTGGGAGGCCTTGCCTTTATGACAGCTCCCTTCCAGTGTCACTTAAGCACATGCACGCAGTAGGCCTCAGGGGACCCAGAGTTAAGTAAAAATAAAAAAAAAAATCTCTGTGTTTGCTTCCCCCAGTACTTCCCAAGCCTGTGCTTCCCAAGTTCAGGACCCTTCTCCATGGGGAACACCTCCCACCTCACTCCTGAGTTCATGGTCAGGAGCACAGCCTGGGACATGCTCTCTGGGCTAATCCGTTTTCAGCCGGTCCTTCAGGCCACTCAGCTACAGGCGCAGGACTAGGCCCCCAGGGGCCCTGACAGGGTAGGGCCCATACGTGCGGGGGGAGGGGCTAGAGATGCGAAACAGGGTTCCACTGGGAGGCCGGTTATTCTAGAACACAGCAAACAAAGGGGAAAATGATGCAACCCGCCAGCTTCATTATTAGCTTTTTTAAAAGCATTTCTTAGCACAGTATTCCTTCTGACCCTGGGGAAACTGTACCAGCCGCCTTTTATTTCAGGAAAACCACTGTATCCGTTTTAAGGTTGAAACCACATTTCACCAAAGGCTCCGTCTCTGGAAGCCTGCAGCTGCCCGGGGATTGCTTTCCTTGCTCCTAGGACCTGCTTTTGTCTTTTCAAACATAAAAATGGGCTCCATAAAACGCCTTTCGATACATGTGCTTTGAGCACCACATTAGCCCATTCTGGAAGAGAAAAAGCAAAACTGTCAAGAGCAATGCTTGACTCTGAATCTCCCACCGCTAGTTCACCCTGGTGTCTGCCCACCCCGCCGTCCTCCTCCCCTCCTGTCTGCTGTGCTAGGAAAACAGCGGGGACCCAGCACTTCTCTGCCAGGAGGGCCATGCAGGGAGCAGAGCAAAGCTTTTCCTGCTTGCTGCCCCTGGTGTGATGGGAGGCTCACTCTTCTGTTTCTGCTGGAGCCACGGTCCTGGAGACCCGCCTCTCCCTGAGCACCCGAAATACCCCAGGTGATAGGATACTTGTAACTGACTGCAGGAGGGTCCGTTCCAAGAGCATGCTCCCATTCCAAGAGAACAGTTCATTTGACTTGAATGGGAATTGGGATGTTGCCTTGGTTCTCTCTTTGGAA
>PITA01000157.1:339027-352437 GCA_004023965.1 Spilogale gracilis | reverse complement strand
TTTGGCTTTTATTAAGTCACAGACAACATTAGAATGTCTCTACTTCTTTCCATATTTCACATCTGGTATAGGCTAAATTGTGACCCCCCCCAAAAAAAAATTCATATGTTGAAGCTCTAACCCCCAAGAAGGCTGTATTTGGAGATGGGCCTTCACAGAGGTAGATGTGATCCAATAAGGTCATGGGGTGCAGTCCTGATCCAGCAGAACAGGCGTCCTTCTGAGAAGAGGGAGAGACACCAGAGCTCACTCTCTCTGGGTGCACTGGCGTGGAGAAAAGGCCGCATAAGAACATAGCAAGAAGGCACCATCTGTAAGCAGAAAGAGGCTCCCCCAGACACCAGCCCTGCTAGCACCTTGATCTCGAACTTCCAGCCTCCAGGACTATGAGAAAATGTCGGTTGGTTAAGCCATGCAGTCTGTGGCATTCTGTTATAATAGCCCAAGAGGCTAAGAGACAACTTTCATTCCTGACTCAAAGAAGAGGCACTGGGAAGGGGTAGGCATTACCGGAAACAAGAGCCTGCAGGCCTTGGACTTTACCCTGGTCTACCACAGTGAATCACCTGCCAACCTGGAGTCACTCAGGTCACATTCCTGGGTCTCAGTTCCCTCTTCGGCTAGGAAGATACAGGATTCCTGAAAATCACTACCTGAAAAATGAACATTCAAGGCTTGACTTTCTACGTATAGGCCTGAAATAGGACTCTCTGCTTATGCTGTAGGTTTTCTTAGTCCGGGTTCTCTATTGTTTGCAATGGCAACAATTCTAACCACATAAGCAGGAAGGGAATTCAATGGAAGGGTACCAGAGGGTCCACAGAATGAACAAGGCAGCTCAGTTTCTGAACACAGACAAGAGCCAAGTGCGACTGGGCAGCAGAGAGGCCCACTGCTGAGAGCTTCCGCTGATGACACCAAGTCAGGTCTCCACTGGCCCAGCTGCCGACGGACCAGCCGTTCCTCTGCTTCATGGCAAAACACCCTCAAAACTCAAAGTCCAGCTGGGAGGGTCCCACTGGCCGTGCCTAAATCCCATGCCACATTGCCTCATCAACCCTACAGCTCTTGACCCTCACATGATGCAAGAGTTCCCAAAGAGGGAAAGGGTCGCCTCCCAAAATGATAAAAGGCCACCAGGTCAGCAGTGGAGCGGGCTTCAGTTTTAGCCAACAAACAGCATAGCTCTTCTGCACCAGTAGAATACAATCCCAGTCAGAGAGGGAGACAAAAGGGCCGAAAGCTCCAGAACATTCCATGGAGAAAGAGGCCCGGTTCTACCTCAAACTTGCTTAGGTTCCCTGGAGAAATCCCTTGTAATTAGCCACACCTTCCACTTCTTCCTCTAGAGATGGAGACACAAAACAATTAGTGACTTCACTAAAACATGGAGAGAACTAATGAGTAACTTCAGAAAACAATTAACACAATACTGAATAATGGGACCACAAAGCTTTTCTAAAAATCCATACTACGACAATTAAAAAAATCAGTATATTAGTCCCCCCTCCATCCACAGTTTCACTCCACAATTTCTGTTAGCTGCAGTCCAGAAGCAAATGATCCTCTTTCTGACATAAGCTCAGAGGTCAACAGAGACCTAACATGACATCACAATGTCATTCACCTCACTTCACCTTGTCAGGTAGGCATTTTGTCATCTCACATCAACACAAGGCTGAGGATGATAGAGAGAGTAGATTCCTGTAACTTTTATTACAATGTATTGTTATAATTGCTCTATTTTGTTCCTAATTATTGTTGTTAATCTCTTACTATGCTAATTTTTAAATTAAACTTTACCCAGGTATGTATACATAAGAAAAAACATAGTATGTATAGGGTTCAGTACTAGGCACAATTCCAGGCATCCACGAAAACAGGCTTTGGAATGTATACCTCACAGACAAGGAGGGGCTACTACATCGGCTTTGTGCTCGGATTTAGGGACTCGATTTCTTTGCATGATTTCCTCATTTGAGCAGATAAAGATACTGAGACGTTGGCTTAATTCAAAGCGTGGTACAGAGTATTTACTGAAAGATGCTGGCTTGCTTTGCTCTCTTCTTTCCGAAACAAAACGCAATCCTCTTTCACAGACCTGCGAGGCAAAGCCGTCAGCACTGCAAGCAACAAGAACCAACCAAACTAAACTCTCAACTCACTAAGAACAAAGGCAAAAAATTCCCAGCCAGCCATCTGTTTCTAAAATAATTTAATTCAAAACACAGTCCCATAGCAACAGGGAAAAGGACACCATCAGCTTCAAGATAATCTTCTGTCTCTGGTTTCACTCGGGGCTGGAACCCTGCACGCCATCCCATGACTCAGCAGGAAGAGGCACTTTCCCGCCCAAAGGCAGGAGCCGGCCGCCATCCGTGTCCACACACATGCACAAGCCCAGGACTTTAGTGACCAGGGGACGTCACTGCCTCACTGGGTGGGTCTAACTCTAGCAAACAGTATAGAGCTTATGCTACAGGCTCAAGTCCTTACTTCAGCTCTAAATTAAGCTTTTATATTCTATCAGGGGAGCAGGAGGCTTAAAGGCAGAGAGGAGCCCTTCGCTGGAAGCAGCAGCGCAGACAAAGGCTCCGTGTCTGGACAATGTGGGATGTGTTTGCGTAACAAACAGTAGTGCCTCCAACCAGTTGGAGAGAATAGTAGAAAAGTTGGCTGAGGAATGTGAGAAAGTCCGTAGACAAAGGGGATCCTCCGCGTTATTCTGAGCAAAGGGGCCTTTTTAGCAGTTAGGCTGCAGAAAGGGCAACCTGGCAGAAGCAGGAGACACTGATCCAGACCACGCTCGGGTACACAGCTGATGGGGCGAGCAGTGACAGAGCAGGGTCACACAGGAATGGGAAAGAAGCCACAAGCCAGAGAGATGCACAAATGTAAAACCTGCAAAACTTGGCAGCTGGCAGGATAGACGGGACGAGGGAGAAGAAGTCCAAGGTGATTCTGAGTCACAGATTCAACTGCCCACTACAGACAACACCCCCTAAGTATGAGTTCCTAAGAACCCCCTGACCGGCCCCCTCCATGCCAGCTAATGCTCATTCTCACGCCACAGTCTTTCCTAGAACTCTCAGATCCCTTCACCCCCATCACCCTTGCTTAAGAGTTTGTGTCCTTATCACTCCTTACTCAGAACTCTATCTCCTTCTTGCTCAGGCCTTCACAGTGGAGGAGGAGAGAAGACAGGAGTCACCAACCCAGAAGACTGCTAAGGAGACAAGCAAGATGCTGGAGACTCAGAATGATGAACAAAGTTCAGGAAAATCGACTCTGGGGAGGTTGTATCTGAGCCAACACCTAGAAGATGAGAAGCCAGGAGTAAGAAAGAGTGGGAGATTGCTCCCGGCAGAAGGGATGGTGCGTGCAAAAGCCTGAGGCAGGAAAAACGTTGAGAAATATGAATACAGCTGGTGTGCAGGCACAGGGCCTCAGAGCCAGTGAGGGGAAGCCCAGCCAGCGGCGAGGCCAGCGCAGAAGGCAGGAAGCCAACGCGCCGTGGGTAGAGTGTGATTCTAGTGCTCAACAGAGCCACTGGAGCTGGGGAGACAGATTTGGTGATTATCTGCAGAAAGATGATGACTGATGTCAAATGACCCCATCAAGGGAGAGAGAGAGAAAAAGTCAACTACTGTAGCTCTAGTTCATTTAAGGGATGGAAAGAGAACCCAGTTTTCTGCAGCAATCAGAAGGGGCAAACTTTAGCGATCATACCAGACAGAGTGCTATTTACATACCCTTCTACAATCCAATTCAGTCAAGCACACAAATTATTCTCATCCTTACTTAATTTATTTCCATTCACTGACAATCTTTCCCAAACCCCCTCTTCTGCCTGCTTATTGGTATGAAGAGCCTACTGATTAGCAATTATCCATAGCATTAACTCTCTAAGTATCTATAATTATGACTTCTCTTAGTTTGTTTGAGGGCTCCGTGGGACTCCAGGATAAGGAATAACATGAAGTTAATGTAAATACTAATTTGCCAAGAAACTAACCAGACCAAATATGTAGATAAGCCAAAAGGCAATTTTCCAAAATTGAGGCTTTACCAGTGTATATTTTCCAAAATTGAGGCTTTACCAGTTCTATATTTGTTTTTGCTATTTTAAAGTGTCTAATGCCATCACTAAACCAATTTCAGCCTTTTAAACTTTGTATTATGAAATCTTCAGATATACAAAGAAACGGAAAGACTAGAACCCATTATCAGACTTCAACATCAACTCTCGGCCATGCTCATTTCCTCTATCTCCCACTCTCTTTTTTTACCAAGAGTAAAGCAAATCCCACACACTACTCATTTCACTAGTAAATACTCTGGCATCTCTGATAAAGACTTTAAAAAATCATAACCAGAATCATTACCGCAGCCAACAAAATTAAAAATAATTCCTAATATCATCAAATTACACATTCCATACTTAGCTCTCCTTGATGGCCTCCAAATATTTTTGTATTTGAACACACACTGCTTTGGGTGATGTGTCTCCTAAGTCTCTTTCACTCTATAAGAGTTTCCTCCTCCCTTTTTTTTTTCATCTCTCACAACTGACTTGTTAAAGAAAAAGGTCATTTGTCCCCATAGCCAGCCTATAGTCCATATTTGGCTAACTATATTCTCATGGTGTCATTTAACATGTTCTTCTAACCCCCAGATTTTCTATACACTGATCATTACACTGAAAGCCTTCATTAGGTCCAGGATTAATATTTTTATCAAGAATATTTTGTAGGTGGTCTTTTGTACTTCCTATGGCAACACTTCAGGAGGTGACTGTCCCATGTTAAGTGACTCTAAACTAGATCAAGGGTTTTAGGTGGTGACAGTCTACTCTACCCAGGATAAGACTTCATCAACTTCTACCTAATGATTAAACAGTCATGATGATTACTACTAACATCCATTATTTCATTACAGAGGTTGAAAGTTATTTTTAAGCCTGTGTTAATTAAAAGATATTCCTAATACTTCTGAGATATACTCACAGAAATAATAATTATTTAGTCTCTGAAACAATAACATTATTACATAATAACATATTTGTGCGCGTTTGAGAACATTTCTTAAGTCACCTGATTAATTCAATACAAAAATGTTCATTTCTGTACTGTTCTTTAGAAAGATTTCAGATAAAGTACTAACTGCACATAACAGAATAAAGCCTTATGTCTGTCTGACTCTCTCTTAACTTCGAAGTTCCTAAAAGATAGTGAATAAAAAATATAGCAAATATTGGAAATTATGAGAATTATGAAGGAGGAAGGGAGAAAGAAATAAAATGTCAGAGTATCTCCAAAGCAGTACATTTATTTTAGTTCCTTCCCAAAGGAGAGATGAATGGAGTGAGTACTAAAATAACTTTAAAACATGATGGTCAATTTCACTTTTTTCCAAACCCCTTAACTGGAGTTTTGAGAAAACAGCAAAAAAGAATGGCAATCTTTTTCTTCCCTGTCCCATACTCAGAAGTTAATAAACAGTATAATGCTTCTGGGAACAGAAGAATCCTCCCCCCCCCTCCCCCCCGCAAAACTGGAGACTAGTTAATACCTTCTGCCAAATCATTTAATGACCCTGAGAAAGCCTCTATTAATAACTAAGCCTCCCAGGCCAGCCTGCATTTCTCCCCAGGGGCAGGGAGCCTGCAGCTCACAGAACAAGCTTGCCCGCCCCTAGTAGTAGGGAAGGGAGGTGGGAGGCCCGGCCATCAGGTGTGACCTCAAGGGATGATGAGGAGGGAGGCTGAATTTCAGGAGTAAGGAAATGTTTAAAAATGTTGCAATGAATGCCACTGAGCTGTATCTTTAAAAATTATTAAAATGATAAACTGTATGTTCTGCATATATTACCACAATAAAGAAAAAATGCTGCAATGACCAACTGATCAGTTGGACCTGCAGGACTGTGTCCGCCATAAGCACCCCTCGGTGCCAGGTGACCTCGTTGCCACCCAAACCCCCTGGTCTCTCCACAGCACCACACGCCTCTCTGAGGAGCTGGATCTTAAGCTGCACCCAAGAGTTTTCAAGGGACAGTTTCAGATTATCATTCTTGAATAGCTATGCGCAAAAGTCTTTATAATCACACAAGAAGCAAGAATTTTATGTATTAAAAACGGCTTCCCAACTTGAAAACTGTGCTCACTGCATACCAACGCAGGCCCATCAACCTGGGGTGTGTGTGTTACACAATATGCAAAAGAAAGACACAGGAGCACCTGGGTGGCTTAGTCCTTAAGCAACTGCCTTTGGCTCAGGTCATGAACCTGGGGTCCCTGCTGGGGTGGGGGGAAGCCTGCTTCTCCCTCTCTCACTCCCCTCCCCCGCTTATGTTCCCTCTCTAGCTGTGTGTTCTTTCTGTCAAATACATAAATAAAATCTTTAAAAAAGAAGAAGAAGAAGAAGAAGAAGAAGAAGAAGAAGAAGAAGAAGAAGAACGACGCAATAAGGATAACGTCTCAGACCCTGCATCCATAGGGGCATGAAATGAGCTTCTGGGGTCAGCTCTGCATCCTTGCAGGACCAGGACCACAAACAACTAATGCCACAGGAAGACCCAGTACTTGGTTAAGGATGTTCAGGCCCGTGGGGAGGCCAAAGGAGGGGATCCGTTAAAGGGTTGGGAACGTTCCCAGAAATGAGCTTTCCTGGGCACTATGCCCATAACGCATTCACTGCCTCACCTGCAAGGGGAAATGGGAGGTGGGGCCCAAAGCAAGAAAACCCAAGCAGAAATACAAAGGACCAAAGGACCTGCTACCCTCAGCAAATAAGAAGTGGCTCCCAGGGGCCAACATGTCCCTCAGAGTGGTCTCTCTTCAGTCACTAAGGACTGTTGCCAGACCTACAAGAAAGCAGGGATATAAGAAGAGATGTCCTCATCTGTGAAAATGATGACAACAATGGGCTCCCTATGTCCCTAGAGGTTTTACGCAGACCCTTCCGCTATCACAGAGCCCTGCTGGGAAGGTACGGAAGGTCCCATCAGTGCTTCAGTGACAGGAAGGCAGGTGCAGAGAGTTCTAGCAAGACAGTCAGGACTAGGACCCCGATCTGTCTGTGTCTTCAGTCAAAACATACAGAAGGACTACCCTGCATGACGCAAACAACACCCATCTGAATACATGTGAACTTAAAACCAATCTAGTTGCCAACAAGCATAGGAAACAATAGTCAATGTCATTACTCATTAAAGAAACCACAATGGGATACTAATCCACACCCATTAGGATAGCCCTATTAAAAAAAAAAAATAGTGTTGGCCAGAGGACGGAGTAACTGGAATCCTCATTCACTGCCTCACCTCAGCTGTGGAAGAGTTTCACAGGTGCACAATAAGTTAAACACAGAATGACCACAGGACCCAGAAGAACTGGAGACGTGTTCAAACAAAAACTTGCATAGGAATGTACACAGCAGCACTATTAACAACAGCCAAAAGGTGCAGATGACCAAAGAGCCATCAAGGAATGAAGAGACAAAATGTGGTACATTCATACAATGCAGAATTACTCAGCCACAAAAACGAATGAAGTACTCATACATTCTCCAACTCAGATGAACCTTGAAAACACTATGCTAACTGAAAGCAGACACACACACACACACACACACACACACACACACACACCCCACATATTGTATGATTCCATTTGCAAGAAATATCTAGAATCAGCAAACCCAAAAAACAGAAAGCAGTTAGGGGCTGCTGGGGGAAGGTGGGTGTGGTAATGGTCACACAACACTATGAATATCCCTAACATCACCCAATTGCACACTTCAAAATAATTAAAATGGCAATTTTAGGTTATGTGCGTTTTACAATAATTTTTTTAAAGCAATCAATTCAAGGGCTCCCATACAGAAAGTTCCTGGGTACAGGTGATACATTCTTATGCCAATTTCCCTTTGGTATGTTGCTATCCTCAAGCTGACTTTCCTGTCCCTGCAGTGTTGCTCTAAGTGGTCCTGCTCTCAGAATCTCTTCAAGATCTTTTAAAAATATGGATTTTCAGGGGCACCTGGGTGGCTCAGTTGGTGAATCCACTGCCTTCAGCTCAGGTCATGATCCTGGAGTCCCAGGATGAAGTCCCGCATCAGGCTCCCAGCTCCGTGGGGAGTCTGCTTCTCCCTCTGACCATCTCCCCTCTCATGCTCTCTCTCTCTCTCACTCTCTCTCAAATGAGCTATTAGCAGCTGCTGTGTTCGCGCTCAGTAGCATTGGCTGAGTCAAGCCCCCCCACCGGGCAGAGGCCGACCTTGACCCCGGTGACAATTTGCAGTCCTGTGCCCTTCTGGTCCACAGAGGTGGTTACTCTACTTTTGAGACTGATGAGACTTTCTGGTTTTCTAGGTTTGTACTTGCATTTGTTAATTTTATGTATTTAAAGCTTAAACTCACATGTGTCACCGGGACCAAAGACTGTGATTGATTTCTGACCATCTCCACTTTAAAACCGTGATTACTAACACGGTTTCTTCTAGACATATTAAAAATCATCCTTTAAGGTGAGCCAATTTTTCAATCAGATTATACACTTATATATGAGTGGCAATTACGAAATATATCTACAGTCCAGATCAACAGCAATCTTGGCAAAGCACACTTCGTGAGTTAGTTCCCCCATCTCTTACTACCGGCCCTCCCCCATCTCTTACTACCGGCCCTCCCCCATGCCCGCCCTCATCTCACCCCATCCTTCACCAGCTTCTCCCCAGTGCTTCTGTTCTCATCTGCCTCTTGTCTTCTCCCTTTCCTCCACTGGTTTACCACAAGAATATGAAACCAAATAACATATTATAGTCATTGTTACATTTACTGAGTGGGGCTTTTTATTCTCTGCTTTTAAACACTGGTTATAATTTGTTCTTTAAAAAAATTTTTTTTTCTGCTTGTATGTAAGCCTTGGTTGATTTCTCTTAAGGAATCAAGGGCCTCTTAGAGAAAAAGAGTCTTGACTACTGACACCATTTAAAAAAGGAACACAGGGCATCCTCAGTGAGAGTTTTAAACCACTCTGCTGTCATGATACAATGACTCCTTCTTCTGCTGGGCTCTGGGGACAGGAATAAAAGTCTCTCACAGACTAAAGATATTCTGAAACAGAACTTTAGCTTAAAAATAAATAAATAGATAGATAGATAATGGCCTTATAGCAGTCCTATACAGAGACATGTAGAGGTCTCCAGCTGTTTGGGATCTCTGACCCCACCAGCTGTTTGCAATGTGTCCCCTATTCTGACAGTGACCACAAATGCCATGCAGGTGACACTGCCTGGCTGAGACCACTGTTGTGCAGGCATCTCTGGGGGGTGGGGAGGAGCCCGGGGAGAGCAGCTGATGAGGACAGGTAAACAACCCCAGGTCACCCTTGGCATCCCCGCCCGCAACTGCTACAGGAAAACCTCAGTAGCACGTTCACTTGGGTTTATCGACAGGTTCACACCAAGCAGGAAGGACTAAAAGTGCTCTTTCAATCCCTTCTACACGATCCCACTGTTTTTAAGCCTTAGTATAGAATTACGATTTATCCAGTTGTGTTTCTTGTGTGATTCGGGGCCTCTGTGCTGACCGATTTCCCTGAGATGAAATGAAAAGCAACAAAAACCCATTTATCAGCATCAGTGATGGCTAATATTTCTTGACTGCCTACTGTGAGCCAAGTTTTGGGCTAAGCACCTTTCAGGGACTAATAGCACTTTAATTTTCCCAATAACTTACTCTGCAAATGAAGAAACTAAAGCTGAAGAGGTAAAGGAATCCACGAGGGCCATCTGATAATAGGACAGGGAAGAGGAATCTGTACATGTGTTTGCTGGCCTCCAGCCCTCTGCACCTACCCCCACTGGTCAGACAGCCCAGCTCCTGGTCTCCAGACTGGCAGGTTATGCACTCCATTAAAAAATTCTCCACTCATATGCTTTTATTTCTCTTTAAAATCCCACACAAAGCCTACTGTTTCAGTATTAGGAATCTTACAAATCATAAACATATCCACGTTTTTTTTTAACGTAGGCTCCACACCCAGTGTGGAGCCCAACACAGGGCTTGAACTCACAACCCTGAGATCAAGCCCCAAGCTGAGATCATGAGTGGGATGCTTACCCAACTGAGCTGCCCCAACACCCCACCCATAACCATTTTTAAAAGAATATGAATATGCGATAAATGATATTATTCAGTGTCAGTATTCAGGACCAATTTCTTACCACACCTGGTAAAATACTCTTGCAGGTAGAACTGTGTCCCCTGCAAAAAAATATGTTGAAGTTCTTACTCCCAGAACCTCCGGACATGAACTTCTTTGGAAACAGGTTCTAGAGTGAGTAGGTTTCTGTGGCGTTCAGCCAGCTTGGGGTACCTTGTGTGAGCAGCCCTCGGAGACTACAGAGGTCCTGTCACTGTCTGCATGGTGACCAGGCTGAAGAGCTCAGCCGGGAGCGGGAGGGGCACAGGTTCAGCCATTCCTGCTCACCTGTTTACGTTGTTAAACTCTGCTCTGCAAGTCTCCACACCACACCCTCACAAAAATCAGTTTAAGCCAGTGGTCTACTAGGGGAAATTTGTTTATATGTCATTTGACATATAAAATGACATAAAAGTGGATTTGAAAATCCACTTCCCAGAGCATCCACACACCTCCATCCACCCCAAGCCACTAAAAAACAGCCAACGGAACACACCCACTGCCATCACCTCCACTCCCAACATCCCTATACCCTATGTTCCGTATGTGACGCGAAACCCTCCGTCATACCCACCAAGTAAGGGCATCAGGGTCAACCCATACACACCCTATTATAAAACATAACCTAGATTTTTATATGCAAAATAAAATTTTTGGTGCCTGGGTAGTTCAGTTGGTTAAGACACTGCCTTCGGCTTGGGTCATGATCCCAGAGTCCTGGGATCGAGTTCCGTATCAGGCTCCCAGCTCTGCTTCTTCCTCTGATCTTCCTTCTCCCCTCTCAAGCTCTCTGTCTCTCTCTCTCTCTCTCAAGTAAATAAATAAAATATTAAATAAATCAATAAATATTTTTTTAAAGATTTCATTTATTTATTTGATAGATAGAGAGCACAAGTAGGTAGAGCTACAGGCAGAGGGAGAGGGAGAAGTAAGCTCTCTGCTGGGCAGAGAGCTCGATGCAGGGCTCGACCCCAAATCTTGGGATCATGACTCAAGCTGAAGGCAGCCACTTAGCTGACTGAGCCACCTAGGTGCCCCATAAAATAGATATTTCTAAAAATTAGTAAGTTCTCCTATTTTTCTCCTGCCCCACTCTGGAGACCAGAGTCCACCCTGCTGTCTTGTCATACAGTAGAGAGAACTGTAAGACTCCTCTGACATCTTAACTACCAACAGGCCCACCAACCCAAGTTCATAAAGGTCAGATCATGTAGTCTTAAGGGGGCAGTGCTTGTTTACTGAGTATCTACCAGGTACCAAGTAAATTACTAGGTGTCAAAGAAACAAAAAAAAAAGTTTAGCCACAAAGAACTTGAGAAAGTCTTGGGGTGGCAAGACAATTGAGTGTGATTGCAAGGAGAAACAGAATCTACAAAACTCCATGAGATCCACTGGGGGCGGCCTTCACAGCAGCAGCGGGACTTGGGTCAAGAGAAAATCCATATGTGTCTCTTGGACCCAGCAGGAAGCACCCACCCCACAAAGCAGAGGAGGGGGAGGCTCCAGGGAATGGTGGGGCTTTGGGGGGCTGAGAAAGTGCACCCCTGATCTCAAACATCCGGATTCAAATTACTATAAACTTTTTCCAAAAGTGCAACATATACAACAAAATACAAGGAGGCTCCTTAAGTATTAATCTAACCTCTAAAATAGGTTCTTGAATGAGAAAGAAAAGGTACAGAAGAGTGAACATGGGAAGGCGTCTGCATGAAGGGAGGCACACACGCGCACACACTTTCGTTAGCATCTGCATTAATCTCTGGAAGGATACACAAGATACTGATAGCCTTCAAGGAGGGGAATTAGGTGGCCAGGTAACAGGGTAGCAGGGGCACTTTGCTATTTATAATTTGTGCCTTTTGAATTTACTTGATGAAGTTTATCTGATCAAAGTACATATGTAGCCACCACCCAAAGCAAGAGACAGTCCATTTCCATCAGCCCAGAAAGTTCTCTCATGCACCCTCTAGTCAATCCCACATCCCTAATTCCTAACCCCCAGGTAATCACTTTCAGACTTTTACCAACATCTGCACATAGTTTTTAGAATTTAATGCCTAGGGGTGCCTGGATGGCTCAGTCAGTTAAGCCGCTGCCTTTGGCTCAGATCCGGATCCCACGGTCCTGGGATTGGGCCCATGTCATCCGGCTCCTTGCCCAGCAGGGAGCCTGCTTCTCCCTCAGCCCCCCTGCTCCCGCTCTCTCTTGCTATCACTCCTTCTCTCAAATAAATAAATAAAACTTTTTTTAAATAAAGTAAAATTGAATTGAATTGTAATGCCTAAAACGGCATTTCTCCACAGGCCCCACTATCCCCTACTGTCCTTTGATTACTGTGCCACCAGCCTGCTTCATTTACTTATTCTCTGCCTGGCTCCTCCCTGCAGGTATCTGAGTTTGTGACCTATGCCTCTTAAACTATGAAACATATGAAAATATGACCTATTCAATAAAAATTAGATGAATAAAAATTTTAAAACAATAGAACATCATGCCAGTTCTGGCTGGAAGCTTGTGACCCCTGATTTAGACATGTATTTGCTGAAAAATAGTTAAGTTGCTCGATACTGAGAATACCCTAAATCAAACTTAACAAATAATTGTAACATTTCTTCAACTCCTCACTTTGCAACCTCAGAAAGCTCTTCAACACAAGCACTTACAGGAGTCAGGGAGGAAAGAGGCCTAGGGGTGAATCTCTATAGAATCAGGGGTATGAGGTCAAGTAAAGGGGGCTGCCCAGAAGCATCCTCAGCATGGAGCCATGGTTCATAAGAGTGGGCTTGGTAAGGCTGAGGATTCTGAGTCTTTTGTTATCTCAATATGAGAGTGAAATCCACATTTTATTTTTTTTATTTTTTTTTTTTTTAAGATTTTATTTATTTGACAGAGAGAAACACAGCCAGAGAGGGAACACAAGCAGGGGGAGTGAGAGAGGGAGAAGCAGGCCTCCCGCTGAGCAGGGAGCCCGATGTGGGACTCGATCCCGGATCTCCGGGATCATGACCTGAGCCGAAGGCAGTCGCCCAACCAACTGAGCCACCCAGGCGCCCTGAAATCCACATTTTAATGTGAAATCTCTCGGCCTTTAAATACTGGTGATACTTTCAACATTTAAAAATAAATAAGTCAGGGCACCTGGGTGGCTCAGTTGGTTGGGCGACTGCCTTCGGCTCAGGTCATGATCCCAGAGACCCGGGATC